>CM073558.1:7397500-7745000 GCA_037074615.1 Leucaena leucocephala | reverse complement strand
TGACCTTAGCTATATCATCTCTCTCAACCATTCCTCTCTGGTTAGGTTCTGGCCATAAAGCAACTTTCAAGTAATCTGTTAAAAAAGCTGCATTCATCTTCTGTTCAGCAAACAAAGGCCAAGCTATTATTGGGACGCCATGAACAATACTCTCCATGGTCGAGTTCCAACCACAGTGACTCAAGAACCCTCCAACAGAATTATGAGTAAGGATTGAAATTTGAGGTGCCCATGAAGGAACAACGAAACCTCGATCTTTGGTTCTCTCTAAGAACCCATTTGGTAAGAAATCTAAAGGGTTCTTCAAATTCTCACTTGAATTAGAGGAAAGATAAGCTGCACTAACATCATTACTTGGAGATCTCAAAATCCACAAGAATTTCTTACCACTTAGCTCTAACCCAAAAGCAAGTTCGTTAAGTTGATCTTGAGATAAAGTCCCTCCACTCCCGAATGAAACATAAACAACAGATCTTGGTGGTTGATTGTTCAACCATGTTAAACAGTTCAAATCGGACCCTTTTGTCTCATTACTTGACCCACTTTGTATAATGGGTCCAACCGGATAAATCTGCGGCTTCTTCTTTTCTTTGGTTTCTTCTTGTAAGCTTCTAATTGTCTCAGTTTCTAACTCTAAGAAGCTGTTGAATAAAACACCGTCGATTACACTTAGCTTCTTGGCACGTTCAAAGAATTGCGTACGAACTAGTTCATCATAAAGTGATTCTACTATCTCTCGGCCACGAACTGGTATACAAGCTGGAAAATCTATGGATTCTAGAGGTAGGTTTCTGAACTCTACGGCTTCATCAAGCTTCATGGAGTTGCAGAAGTAGAGAGAGAAAACCATAGCAGCATAAGGAAGGTACATGAAAGATAAACAGTTGAACTCTGAAGCAAAATCTAGGGCTTCGTGAGCGAAACAATCAGTAACCAAAGCGACAAGAGGAGATCTGGAGATGAGAGATTTCAATTCTTGATGAATATATGGTAAAGAGAGGGTGACAGTGAGCTGAACTTGAGCTCCGCGATGAACATTTTCAGGCATGTCGTGTTTGTGAACAGGAGGAAGAAGGATTGAGTGAATGTTTGGAGGAAGAGATTGAAGGTAAGATTGAGAAGAAGAAGGAAGAGATTCGAGTATTGGAATTATGCAAGTGATGTGAAGATTTGGGTGGAGATGAAGAAGACGCTTTGAGAATTCGATTACTGGGAAAAGATGGGTGAATCCAGCACTGGAAATGAACGCGATGTGAGGTGTTCCCGCCATGGAAGCTCAAACCCCAATGAATAAGCTTTGATATTTGGATTTGGGTAAGATACAAGGTATAGTTATTTTGTTTTAATTTATTTAGATGCGTCGTATATTAATTATTTATAGGATAATTTTTTCTTAGATATGAAATTAAAAGTATATTTCACCACTGCTTCATCCAAAGAATAGTCTACCATAAGTTCCTTTGACCCGCAACATAGGTAAGATTAGAGACGTAAATTGAAAAGTAAGAACAAGTTGAGCTTTGTTCATCTCATCCTATAGATCTTTTGATTTGTACACCCTCTTTCTTGAATTTTATTATTTGATCTTTATAATTTGTTTTCTTTTTATTATGTCTTTAATTATATATATTAATTTATATATTTATAATTTATAAAAAATAAATATTAATAATTAATGATACGACTCTCATTTAGTATATATTACTAATAATTTTATCATATAAATTTAAATAAAAATAAAATAAATACAGATATAATACTAAAACAATTATGAGTATATATAATAATTTTTATTTTTATGTTAATAGTAAATAAATTTTATTATATTATTTTTTTTAAAATTAACAACTTATATATCATATTAGTCAATATGTACATCAACTTTAATTAATTGATTGTAAGCATATGGATTAATTCTTTTAACTAAAAAAAACTGTAGAGACTCCATAAAAACATTTAAAAAACTTGATTAGAAAGTAGGTAAATTTATAATTACGTAGCAATGAATTAATTTTCCATCTTATTATTACCATTTTCTTTTAAAACAAATAAAAAGCTCTCAAGCCACCCTATACACGGATCTTAACCGTTAAACATAGTAAATTTATTTGCGTTAATAAATTAATTATTTGAATTACTTGTTTACATCTTGTTATATATGAACAATATATTTTTAAGGAAAAATTATAGAATTCTTTTTTAGAAAATATATAAACGATATATTCTTAAATTCTAGTTGAAGGTTCTGTCACCGATTCAAATATGCGGGCTTTGACGTGATGTTTAGATGCTTTTTTCCAAGCAAAAGATACAAAGAGAAGTGGCGTTTTATTTTCCATTGGATGTGAGAGATGCATATGTCCATCTTGACGAGTTCAAGCGTTGACTTTTCCACAAAACGTCTTCATCACACAGAATGACACTTTTGTCCCAGATAATAATGAACATAATGACATTTTTTTTTAATTCTTTTGGTCAGTACAAAATGACAATTTTGTCTCTCAAAATCTTAAAATGACACTTTAATCCCAAAGTTCTTTCGACATACAACAAAATAGCAATTGATGAAAAAGATCAGTTGTGAAATCAAGAAAATATAGTTGTAAATATGGCAAAAAAATAGTTGGAAATAATGAAAAACTCATTTAGAAATCTCTTAAAACAGAAACTTAATATTATAATTATTTTATTGCAACTTTGCTAGGTAAAATTTTTGTTGGGGGACTTATAGACGCACCTTGTGAATATTATGGGAATATACTTCAGTTTGGGCAGATGGTCCCGCTGACTTTTCAAAAACTTCACTCTGATAGGCACTAGGCTTTCTATATTGCACGTTGATATGTGTGATATTGAACCCACCCATCTGCAAAGTTCTTTCATCAACTATTTAAAATTACATTTTTAGTTATCAAGCTTGTGGTGGATGGATCAATTTTTCAAAGTGGAGCTAGTGGATGTGGTGGAGTTCTATGTGAGAAGGATAATCATTTAATGGATTTGTGGCTTCACTAGTGAACTTATCGTAGTTCCTCCAACCATAGCTGAAGTGTTGACAATATGAAGTCTTAGTTTATGATGGCCGAAGATATAGAAATATAGTATTATTACTAGAAAAAATATTTATCACAGTGCTATTTTAGTGTGGTTAAAAGTAGAATCACTGTAAAAAAATGGTGGCATATCCGTAAATAAATATATATTTTAGAAACTTTGTACAGTTATTTTTCATACAACCGCTGTTAAAAGTGATTTTGAGAACTTATAACAGCGATTTTAGGACAATCACGTTATAAGACAATCATACTGTCTTCCTACCATCGCACCCTATCTGCAGAAAGAAATTGTATATCTCTTAGCTTGCTTTCTTCGGTTCCTAACGTTTCTACCCATCTTGAGGGAATGCCAACAGATACTTCTTACGAACTGTCTTTTCCTCATTCTTAAATACCCTTCCATTGTACTCTTTGTTCCACTTCCATTTTCTCAATATGTTTCCTGTTGCATTATCTTTGTCTTACTCTCTTTCCAACTTTCTTAAAATGATATCCTCTTCTGCCTCTTCTCCTTCTCATTCACATAAAAGAACATTTGATGATTTAGAGGATAAGCATTCTATCCTAGACCCTATACCTGCTTTCTCATTTTCAGACCTCCTTAAACATCTTGAAGAATTGGATAAACATAATAGATACATTGGAGATCTCAGTTGAAGAGCTCTAGCTATAGGTAGAGAACCTACAAGAAAGTGTCAAGTGTCTCCATTATGATCTCCATCATCAATGTAACCATCAGTGCTTCCACCATCTTTCAGATGACTCCAAAAACTCAGACGACTTTGCTTTAACAGTTGATTGAAAGGCTTCACACCTTTTGTTAATATCTATGTTTTTTATACTTTTTGGCACTTGGCATGCAGCTGGGATAGATTTCTATAAAATGTAAAGAATAGTTTGATATAATATTTTGTAAGAAATAGTCAAAATAGAATATTTTCTAAAGTTAGTTATTAATGTTCTGATCAATTTGCTCAAAGATCAACAAATCAATACATTAATTTTATCTTATTTAATTAGTTGCGCACACATTCAGCAATGATAATTACCTTAAAAGAAATTAAAATTGAAGTGCACATATCTTGAGAAAAAAATATTAATCAAGAAATATAATTTATTCAATAAATTGACAATGCAACAAATTACTAAATACCATTGGCATACTGGCTTATTGTCTAATTTATTGGATTCAAGATAATATATATGTTATCTTCAAATATATATAGTTAGGATCAAGGCTTTTTACAATGATATTTAACAAAATCTGCCGTTACATATACTTGTAACTACTGTTATAAAAAAACTGCCATATAAAATCTTTACCGTCATACTTTTTACGGCAGTTTTATTAACAATTGCTATTATAAGTATACTTAACTGCGGTTTTTGATAAAAAAAAATCGCGGTAAAAATTCAAAAAATTTATTGACCCTAATCCCTGATGAGTTTCATATTTACTTTTCACATAACCACTTATAGTCTTGTTCTCTGCCACACCACCAAACACTTGGACGAAAGGAATTTTTTGTCATTTTTCAACTGATTTTGGTGACTCCATCGTCGTTCACTATCTTTATCATCATTTACAAAGTCGTAAGTCACACTTTCTCTTCATTATTTTATGCTATGTAAATGTCGCACTGTGGGTATGTAGGCAAGTGATTCACTAGAGTGGGTTATGGAGTTTTGGGTACTTTGTTGCTGAATAATCGAATAAATTTTGTTCATATATATGTTTGTTCATATAACTGTTGGGTGTTTTATTGCAGAAAAACTGACTGAACTATTTTGTTATTGAAAAGCCGAGCATATTCATGTGTGCTGTTAGTTGAACTGTTATGTTGTTGGTGAAATGTTTTTCATGCATTCATGCTTTGTTGAACTATTTTGTTGCTAAAAAATCGAGCATATTATGTCAAATTACTCTGTAGGCTTATGACTAGAGTATATATATATCACTTCAAGTGTGCTATTAGTTGTATCATGTTCTTAACTTTATTTATTATTTTTTGAATAGAGTATGGATGGTTCAGGTTCAAGTTCTGATCAATATGGGAAAAAAAGAGAAATAGGCCCAACCCATATGAAATGGGTCTTTAGGACAGGCGAGAGGTAAAATCCCATGAGGTTGCCTATTAGTTTCATGATGACATGAAGACAACTGGTCAAAATGGACTAGCGCTGAACAGCTATGTTGGCCATATAGTGCATGCTAAGATTAGCATTGCAAACCACAACTGGAAGTCAGTCGACTAAAAAGATAAGGATATGATTTTGGAGGATATTTTAGTACATTTCTAATTCTATGTTCCACCTATCTAATTTAGTTATTCATGATTTTTGTGCCTTCAGCTTCATCGTATGTTTTTTGAACTTCCACGCAACAAAATTTTGGCATTCTCGACACTGCAAGTATGAAGCATCGCATCTTAAAGCGATACGATGAACAGTTGAGGGACTTTAAGTCAAACCTTGGGAAGGACTACCTCCGAGGCAGCAAGATGGGGGAGCATCTGAAGGACATATACCCTAATGTTAGTGACAAAACTTGGACATTGTTTCATCAATGATGGGAAGAGACTATTTATAAAGTTTTAATTAAATTTTTTGTAGTCTCATTAGGTTAAAGAGACTACATATACCCTAAACCCTAAACCTTGTGAAGGACTACCTCCGAGGCAGCAAGATGGGGGAGCATCTGAAGGATATATACCCTAATGTTAGTGACAAAACTTGAACATTATTTCATCAACGAGGGGAAGAGACTACTTATAAAGTTTTAATTAACTTTTTTAGTAATAAATGTATATTTTAATAAACTAATCTAACTTTATTTCATTTTCATAGGCTATTTGTAAGAGAAATCAAGAAATAGCCAAGAAGAATATGTACCAGCACTATATGTCTTGAGGGAGGTATAATATCCTTGAGAGGAAAATGATGCAAGAGCAGTTGGAGGATGCGAAAACAACAATTGCATTTGACTCCTACTGCCTCATACCCTTCTTCATCCATCAGCACCCAACGTCCATCTCGCCAACAAAAAAAGAAGGTTATAAAGGTAAAGAAGGGACAATATATCACTCCAAAGGTTGCTACAGTTGTTGAAATGATTGTAAGTAACTAATTTAAAAACTAAGAATTTATATTCTATTGCTTGTTCTTCAGTTCATTAAACTTGGTAACTTGTATATGTTATGTGATGCATTAGAGAAACAGGCATCCCAAGGGTATTTCATTCCTAAAAAAGGAATAAACACCTTGGAGACAACTATTAGGACCCCTGATCACCCAGATTGAATGAGAGGGGCCCCTAAAAGAGTCATACGTAAGGATTTTGTTGGCTCTACCTCTCAAAGAAGAAGTGCACCCTCCGTAGATATGCTTTAAGATCGATTGCAAAAGGTTCAAGATGAACTTAAAGTAGAGCATCAAGTGCAGTTGGCCAATATATGCTACAAGGTGGATGCTAGAGTTGAAGAGCTCTTAGATGCTAGGTTCCAGCAAGCGATGCTGATGATGGACTTCCCCACACCTGGCCAAAGTTTAAAGGTAAAAATGTATTCATTTATTTCTTGTCATGGGATGTTTAACATGTATTTTGTCATGACTAATTTTGTTTATATTTTTAAGGTTCTCCTGTGGTGACTAGTGGGAAAGGCAGCACCAATAGGGAGAAGTTTATATCCCAACCATCTTATCCTGACCCTACCCCTAAGCACATCTAGGACGATGGGGAAAAGTGTGGTGTTTACATTGTGACAAACCAAGGGGCTATATCCTTTGTTACTCATGGTATTGTGTACTGGAATGCCATAACACTTTACCAAATGCCAATTCCTAATGGAAATATCAAGGGTACAGTAGAGCGCATAAAGAACTATATAGGCACTGCACTGGTTTCCTGCCCCATTGACGAGGTCAAAATTTTGGAGAAAACCCAAGACAGTATATTATATGGCCAACACATCTGATCAAATTGAGAAAGAGGGTCACACTGGAGAAAGAAGAAAACCCCAAAGGGCCTAAACCAAAAAATGCACCACATAAATCCGAGGTTCAAAGGGTGAAGTAAATAAGCTTATACATCTTCTTGAGTACATATCCTTAAGATATTTTGCTTTATCAATGCTCCACAATATGATAACAGGATTGGAGGAAGCACTTAGTTTCATAATTCTGTCTGGGTTTTGACCATACAGGAGATTTATAAATTCACCTTAGATAAGAATGAAATAGTGCAATTTCTCAATGTTTAGGAGTTAGATTCAACTGTTATATAATGTGCCATATAGTAAGTTGTAACTTTATTTTAATACTTTATGTTTAACCATTCGTATAGTATTGACTCATTTTTCTATTAACAATAACCACTTCTATCAGAGTGCTTGGAAGAAGCAAAAGGAGACACATATGGCTTTATGTGTCTAAGAGATAGGCACTGATAGGAGCTCGATGATTATGTACATGGTCAACATTATTACCCATATCAAGAGGAAGATATACTTTGCAACTTACATTAAAGGGTAAGTATACTCTTATACTTGGCACACTCATACATATTATTCTACATTCATATATAACGTTATTCATATTTTGTAGTACACATTAGAATATGCTTGTCATGTCCCCTGAAGCTAATGTGGTGTATTGGTTCAATTGGTTGTTTGGAAGCTAGATACCGATATTTCATCCATAGTCAACACGTGAGTTTTTCTTAATAAATTTGTTAACATAAAAATTTAGTAAGTTATATGATATCTTTTTTTCTAATTGGAGATAAGAGTGTGCGATGCTTAAACTTGGTTAGAGGCCATCCCAGCAGTCCTAAACCTTCGTGAATTTATCCTCGAGTAAGTACTTTTCAAATAATTAAGTTTTAATTTTTCAGTTTCAGTCACTAATGTGCTTTGTATTTTTCCATTTTATTAATACCACCATCAACCTTGTAGTGTTGAGTGCAAATATTATATAATCCGATATATGCATAAGATCATTAAGATAGGGATCACGGATATATTACATGAGGTATGAAGTTATCAATATTTAAACTTTTTTAATTTATCACATCTAGTATATATTTACTTATTACTTCTAACTTACAGTTGTTCGAGCAAAACAAAAAGAGTTTTGAAGATGATCAAATTTACTTAATGATGGAAGCTTTGACAAAAACCATGCTGGAGAACTTGCCTTAATCAAGCATCTATTTCGTGTGTATATATGATTGTACAATATCTGTTTATGTTTGATTGTACAATTTAAGAATTTAAATTAATTTATTACTATATATTATTTAATTTAAGTTTTTCGATTGTTTACTTACTTTGCTACCTATAATATGTCTTTATTATAACAAATACAAGGCGGTATAGATAAAAAATTAAAAGAAAATATAAAAAAAGTTAAACCTTTAATAGCATTTTTTCTTAAAATCATCGTTACAAGTGTAGACTATAACAATGGTTAACATAAAAATTATTGTTATATGATTAAATTGTAATAGCGATTTTAATAGAAATTACCGTAAAATTCTAAATATATAAGGACAGTTTCTATAAAACTGCCATTAAAGTATTATATTTAACGGTGATTGTAGAATTTACGCCAGTCAAAAAACTGCCGTAAAAAATCGCTTTTAACCGCCGTTATACGATTTTTTTCTAGTAGTGACTGTATGTTGATCATCTTGTTGCCGTTAACCATTTTACTAGAGATTGTGAAAGTAACCATCCTTTTTTTTTGACATTATTGTGGATATTAGACTGCTTATTCATAGGAATTAGAACATTTGGCTTAGACATAATCACAGGAAAAATTTGATGTAGCGCATCAGCTAGCAAGGCTCTCCTATAGTATGGAGAGTAACTTTTAGTAACATTGATCAACCTCTACCTAATAGCAACGAGTTGAAGTTTGATGAGAGAAATTATGACATATTTTGTTCCAATTTTAACGATTTTAAGTTATTAGATTCCAGTATTTATTCAAAAAAATTATATTTTTAGAATTCCAACTTAAAATATCTTATTCAAATAGTGCAACACCATGTCAGTTCAAACAAGTCACAATTCATTTTTTTATAGAACAATTCATCTTTCTAAATCTTAAGATATTAGGCATCCCACATTTCTCATTTCTTGTTTTTTACATTTTATATTTTTAGTTTTAATTATTATTTCAAATTTATTCATATATATTTTTATTTTTTTTACTTTTATCTAAAATTATTAATATAAAATTAAAAATACATGTTTTTAGTATAATATGTATATACTATTATTTTTTATTTAATTATTATGGCATCAATTCAATTTTCAGCTTAATTAGTTGAACAAGGAAAATTGGGATCCATTGGTTTTTCTGATTATTTGACATTTGATTCATCTTTTAACACATTGTAAACTTCCATAAAAAAGCCAAACAGAACCTGTGAAGTTGAGAAACATAAATTTTTGTAAAACAATGCAGACAGATTCATTAGCTAGTCACGTACATAGTGTAGGCGATTTCAATTTTTTAGGCTAAATTATACAAAATATCCCTAAATTAGGTAAATTGCATATAATCATTTTGACATTTTAAAATTTAAATGTAATCCCCTCACTCTTTATTTTTAAAAACTAAAGGGTATCCCCTAACCGATAATTTAGACAATAATACTTTTGCGGCATAAAGATTTTCAATATTTTATTTATTTAT
The DNA here is from genome assembly GCA_037074615.1 of Leucaena leucocephala. Taxonomy (NCBI): domain Eukaryota; kingdom Viridiplantae; phylum Streptophyta; class Magnoliopsida; order Fabales; family Fabaceae; genus Leucaena; species Leucaena leucocephala. The sequence goes on along the minus strand of CM073558.1, from coordinate 7,735,242 downwards.
CATAAATAGAACCCTTATTATAAGTTATCGCTATCTTTTTAGCGAAAATTGACTCACATCATAATAGAAGACACCTGGTATTCTATATGGCATCTTATGGGTATGTTTGTTTCTATTCTCTGTTTTTTATTCTTAAAACAATTTTTAAAAACAAATTTTGAAAATAAAAAACTAATCTATTTGGATAATTGTTCTAGAAATTTGTATTTGAAAATAATAAAATATAAAAATTTGTTTAGAACAATTATTTTTAAAACTAATTTTGAGAATTAGGAGAATGTGAGAGATGGAGTAAAGATTATAGTAATGATAGAGGAAGAATCAAAAAGTTGAGAAATAACATATATGAGGATAAAATAATTATTCTTATCATTAACTTAAATTATAATTAATGACACTCGATAAACAATAGAGGTTGCCAATGACGAAGGTCATTGTTGGTGGCAGTGGTTGCCCTTTTCATTGGTAATTGACAAGGGCAATTGTCGATGGTGGCTAACAGCAATAGGAATCATCAGTTCAGGTTGTGTTGGTGGTAGCCACTGCTATTGGTCGTTGATGATGTGCCTGTTTGGAAAAATTCAAACCTTGGTTTTAAACCAAGGTTTGGCTCAAAACCTAGGTTTGGAGAAATTTTAAAACAAACAGTCATATTTATTCAAACAAGCTTTTGGACTAAACTCTGGTTTAAAACCAAGGTTTCAGAAAAGCTGGTCAGAGTAGCTTTTGGAACAGTAAACCACGTTTGAACTAACTAATTACTATATTACCCCTACTTTTTTTTACACCCTCTCTCCTCTCTCCTCTTATCTCTTATCTCTCCTCATTTAATACTCATATCCTTTTTCGTAATTTACCAATAATAAAATCCCTTCTATAAATAACTATCCAAACACTCATTTATTCAAAACCACTTTTTTTTTCATAATCTCTTCTCCAAAACCCTTTTTCTATAATCTGTTCAAAAGCCCTTTTTTTTTTCATAAGCCCGTTTTTAAAATTCTATCCAAACGGGCCCGATGACACTCATCAATGTGGGTTTATGGCAATGGCTATCGGCAGCGACCAACATGGAGGTTGTCAGGGGTGGCTGTCCATGACAGTAATGGTCATCTATTGTGGCTATCAACATTGTTTGTCATTGGCAGTTGTACAGTATTAGCACAACCAATGACGTTCAGAAATTGTGTTTTCAATAATAGTTCACTTTTTTAAAATACAAAATACAAAAAATAAAAACAAAAAAATAATTTTACAAAACATTTTAAATCTCCTTCTTAGTTTTCTAGTTTTAAAAATATATTTCATTTTTTTGTTTTGGAAAACAATTATGTGAAAATAAGTTATCAACCAAGTTTTTTTTTTTAAATAGAAATAAACTTAATAATTTTATAAAAATTTTAAGGCCGCATTCAGCCAACATAGTGACGGTCTATTTTGCGACGGAAAACATTCCATTGCAAATTCTAACGTGATATGTTGTAGAATAGGAGAACATGGATCCCACATAAATGGAGGACTTAATTATAAACACAAAGTTTAGAAGTAGACAATTTGATTAGGAACATAAATACAGAAAGTATAAGTTATATGTAAACAACTTCCTATCTAATCAAAGCGCAACAGAGATATTAGCATATCGTGATAGAATTTCAGTCTCATGTGGTTTCCTCATTACAATTCTACTAATTAGATGTTAATTTTCAAACTTGGTTTAAAACAATGTACATTTAAATTTTTGCCATGTTATTTATTAGTTTATCAATATAATAAGATATCAAGTAATTATTAAAAAAATCCCAATATCAATTATATTAAATAAATGAATAAAAAATTCTTTTTTCATTTTTGTTCTCTAAGTTGATTTTAAAAACAATTATTTCAAACAAATGTTTATATTTTTTTTCTCAAATATAATTTTTAGAAAAATCATCTAAATATATTTTTCTTCCAAAAAAATTGTTAGAAATTTTTTGGAAAAACTATTCCAAGAAGGTAAAAAAAGAAGAAGAAGAAAAATCTAAAAACACCTATATAATGAAAAAGACAAGCTAGCAAAGTATTAAAAACTCTAATCCATATAAATTGGCGCTCTATAATTTCACGTGGTAATATGTTCCACTCAATCGTTTGTTGTATGCCATCTCTAGACACTATTTCTACATGTTTGAACTAGCTTATAGATCGAAGATCCGAAAAATAGACCAAGAGTTATATTACCAATTAAAAAAAATAAGACTTTTGCCAATAATGTGAGGAAAATAGAGGGAAGGAAATATTAGGTTAAGGGTGTGTTTGGATTAGCTTTTAGAGAATAGATTTTGGAAAGAATAGATTCTAGAGAATAGATTTTGGGAAGAATAGATTTTGGGAAAAAATTGATTTTAAAAATTAGAGATGTTTGGATGATTAGTAGCAGAATCACTTTTTTATAGGTAATTTATTAAAAAAATATAAATTAATATGATAATTACATGAAGAATAAATTTGATTTTAATTTTTTTTATTTAAGTGATTAAAAAATAATATATATATATATGTGTTTGAGTAAAGTAAAAATTTATACTAATTTTTTTTTATTAAAATAATATTTTTTAATTTTATGGATAATTTTAAAAAGAGAAATGGAGAAGTGCTGGAAGAAAGAGATATGGATGAAAGGCAAGAAATAATTGCTGTACGGATGATGGAAAAAAGCTGTGTTGGGTAGATTATTTTGAAACCATGGTTTTATCCTTAAAACCATGGTTTGATATTCCAGAATCGATTTTCCATTTTTGAGGCATGTTTGGGAAGGAAATACGGAAATCATGGTTACACTTTAAAATCGATTTTCTAACCTATATCCCAAACACACACTAACAAAATTTTAAAATAGTAAAATAATTATTATTTTTAAACGTTTTTTTATAATATTTTTTTCTAATTTTTTTAATCTAAATATAGAGTAACAGTTACAGCTAAAAGTGGTACTCTTTTAACCCACAGCGACTTTTTAACGTTGCCATATAGAGAGGAGGGTTGTTCCAAAAGTTAAAGTTTTGGGACAACAATTACTATTTGGCACCAAAAGTACGATTTTCGGCGGTGACTAGCAAACGTCACTGTCGAATGTGGCAACAATCAATCTCGTTACCAAAACTAACACCTTCAAGTCTTCAACGGTGATTTTTATTTCCCCCTAAATATTTTTTTAATTTAATTAAGAATATAATTTTAAAAAAAATAGAGTAGAAAGATTGTTTATTTTTTTAATAAATGTGTTTTTTGAGATTTGAAGTTTTGTTTTTCTCTTTACGGAGTGTATTCCCACTAAAAAATTTTGACAACAATATTTTTATGTCACAGCAAAAAATCATTTTTTTTAACTTTTAAAAAATATTATTTAATATGTTGGTATATTATTTATTTAATAGCATATCCTAATCTCCAAATTCGCTAAACAATTTTGTTTTTTTCAGTATAAAATATAATAATTCAATTGATTTCACTTATTGATTGTGATTAACTCAAATTAATTGAATAATATTTATCTTTAAAAAGAGATATTGGAAGAATGAGGGAGGCATAATTGAATATTATTGGTTCTAAAAGAAGAAATATAGGAAAAAAATGAGCGAGTGTTAGGCAAAGAATCCTAGAATAGGGTAAACCAATATAGGTAACTAATCCGAGTTGAATTTGATAGACCGCAAAGGACAAAACTCTACACTTATTAAAGCTATTATAGCATCCAGGAAGTTATATTAAACTAAGTATTTGACTCATCTATTATAATTAAATATATGATATAGATTAGATTTAAATATAATTGAGATAAAATTTTAATAAATTAAATAAAAAAAAAGGGTGCTTGATGAATTTGGTTGGGCCTTCATAAATCCTCTTCGTAATTTTTTATAGATTATGTTACTTGTAAAGATTTGTATAGTTTAAATTTGGACCATATCTTACATAATTTCAGCTCAAAATAATTTTTTGGGCTACGGTCCTAAAAAGGATGTGAAATTTCTACAAAATAGCACCCAGTATCAGTAAGCTTTTTTGGGTTCTAATATATCCTAAAAATATAATTTTGTAGTATTTCTGCTGCCATTATAGAGATTAATTTTAATAATTAGTTGGTTAATATATTGATGTGATATGCACATGTATCATCTTTTATTTTAGGTTAAAGTATAGATTTATCTTAAAATTTTTTACTTACAAACGTTAGGTATTTATAATTATTTTTGTTTAATATTACTCTAGTTGTTATTCAATTTTAATTTAACTGACAGGTGATTAAATATATTAAGATAATTATTTCAAATGTCATTCATTTCAATTTTTCTAAGTCATATATATAAATAAAGAAAAATGAAAAAATCATCCCTCTAAGATTCTTCATTAACCAAATATTGTTCTGAGGAGGCTATCCTTTAGCAGAAATGTTATAAAATTATACTTCCAGGACACATTCGGACCCAAAAAACTTTTGAATAACGGGTATTCTTTCATGGAAACTTTCCGAACATTTTAGTACTTTAATTTTATTTTTTGGCAAAACAAAGTGTGTTTTACTTTTTGGGTTCTGCGAATCAATCATGTATACATTATTGTGCCAACCATTAAATGCATCCAAGTAATATTAAATAGCAAAATTTAAAACGAAAACGAAACAAAAAATAAAAGCAATGGAAAAACTGTTTCTATTATTTCTTCTGGCACAACATTTTCTCCGATTTTGAATTGACCCATAAGCAAAGCTAACATTTTAATAAGAAACATTACGCAGTAAGCAAGAAGAAAACTAAAAATTACTGCCAAAATCTTATCATTTCCAATTTCCACCCAAATTATGCAGTCCTTTAGCAGAAGAACCATCTTCTTTGAGCGCATTAGCAACACCATCTTTTAAATCCTTCATCCTCTTACAAATCTCCTTACCTTCTTTACCTTCCATCAAACACTTTATCAATTTTCAGTCTCTTCCTTTTCCACTATGCCATTTTCATTAACCTTTGGCCTCAGTGCCACTCTCAAACCATCAGTTAATAAAGCAGCATTCATTCTTTGCTCTGCAAAAAGTGGCCACGCTATCAATGGCACTCCTTTCTGTACACTCTCAAGAATAGAGTTCCAACTACAATGACTTGAGAATCCACCAGTTGAATTGTGACTAAGGACTTGAATCTGAGGTGCCCAAGAAGGAATAACCAAACCTTTCTCTTTGGTTCTTTCCAAGAACCCTTCTGGTAAGTAATCTAAAGGATTATTCCTATTTTCAGAACATAAGTAAGCAGCATTAACAAGTTTACTTGGGGTTCTCACAACCCATTAGAACTTTTTACCTCTCAGTTCCAACCTAAAGCCAGTTCATTGACTTACTCTTGAGACAATGTCCCTCCACTCCCAAATGAAACATAGAGAAGTGAACTGTTTTCTTGATTGTTCAACCATTTCAAACAATCCGACCCATTGTGCAAACTACTTGACCCGTCACTTTGTAAAATGGGACCAACTGGATAAATCTGGAGCTTGTCTTTGAACTCTTCTTGTAAGGCTTTAATTATCTCAGTTTCCAATCCTGGGAAACTATTAACAAGAACTCCATCAGCATGACTGATTCTTCTACAACGTTCAAGAACTTGCTTGTAAGCAAAGCTGCTTCTATCTAAGAGAATCTAGGAGATCTCTGGCTTGTATTGGCACACAACCTGGAATCTTTATGGGATCTTGTAGGTCTGTGAACTCTGAAGAGATTGTCTTCTCAAGCTTTGGTAAATACAAGTAAAGAGATAAAGCCATGGCAGAGAAGGGGCAGTATACATAAGATACTATATTGAGATCTGTAGCAATATCTAGTGCTTCCATGGCAAAAATATCAGAAACCAAAGCTGCAAGACCATACCTTGAACTTAAGGACTCCAATTCCCCACTAATATATGGCAGTGAGAGCCTCACTACATATTGAATTTGGACTCCAATATGAGCTGGTTGATCCTTTTGATGATCAGCAATGTCTTTTTCATGAATGGTGGGAGAAAAAGAGAGTGTATGTTTGAAGGATTAAGAGTTTGAAGATAGGTTTTGGTGGCTGAAGAAGGAGACCCAAGTGGAGAATAATGCAAATACCATGAAGATCTGGGTGGAAATGAACGAGTCACTTTGAGAACTCAATAATGGGGACGAGATGGCTGAACCCAGCAATGGGAATCACAGCTATGTGAGTTGTTTTCGCCATGGAAGCTTAGCTCTGAACAATTGTCTTTCTTCTTGTTAACTCACCGATAGCTTTAATTTTGAAAACGATGTATATATTAATGCAAAAGGTACGTATATGGATAATGTTTTTTAAAAGGTGGATAGGGGAACCCAAAATAGAAACTTGAAGGGACTCAAGTTTTGTCTATGAAGGATTTTAGGTATACCTGGAATCCAATTACATCTCACTGAGTATCTACACGAAATTAGAGCACTTGTTGTAGACTCACGGTTATGTTATACAGCAAAAACACTAGGAGAGGAAGAGAAGAGATGCACATGAAGAACTCTGTTCCTTTCCCATGCAGAGAGAAAAGAGGGGAGCAGGAACACACACTATCTTATTCTCACAAAAAATATATGGGCGTGTATTTGTGTGCGTTATATTTTTCCAGAATGAGGAAGGAGTGAGATATATAATAACCGCCCACTCCAACCACGTTTCCCTCAAGAAACTGATGGGATTTAACTCACATTTACCTCATAAGGGTATATTACACATATACACCACATTCTCTTCATTATTCTTATAATGACCCTAATCTTCATTTGGTTTAAGCCTAATCCACCAAAGGTAGATCAACCTATTTTCTAACATCTCCCACTTACATTTGGTAGATTAGATGTCATAGGTCCAATCTCAATATCTTTCTTCTTTCATAGTAGATGCTTTTCTGTGACCGAATGGGCATAACGTCTCCATTCAAGCATTTGTATTAGAAATTTCTTTTATAGAGACTAGCACAAGATAACCCTTTAGTGCAGCTCGACTAAAATATGTTATAGTACCTTAAATATCTTAGATTTATCCATATACACTTTTCTTATGTCTAACCTAATCCATCTTGAGTTAGTATGAACTTAGATTATCTCCACACTACTAGAAAAATCACTTATCACGGTGCTACTTCACAGTGGTTATAAGAAAAACTGCCGTGAAAAAAAGGCAGTGGTATTTTCATAAATAATTTCAGTTTTAAAAGATTTTAACGGCAGTTTTTATAAAAACTGCCCTTAAAAGTCCCACTGGATAACTTTTAACCACGATTTTTTAAAAAATACTGTAAAAAGTCTCAACAAAATTTTAAAAACCTTGGACCCGATTTTAGTTTCAGTTTCACTTTTCACAACCATTTATGGTCTCATTTTTCTTCCCCATCACCACATACTTTGACGAAGGTCATTTTTTAGTATTTTCCCCTTAGTTTCAGTGCCTATCTTAGTCGTTAATATCATTCTTTGTCATCTCCATTGTTGTTTCTATCGTGAAAGTCGTAAGTCATCGTTTAACTTTTTTATTTGCTCATTTTTCTTGCTTTTTTAGTTGTTTGTTATTTATAGACTACAATACATCATATAACAAAATCTGATCATGGTCCTTATTTATTTGTTGTTTATAAATTATAATACATCAGGAGTCTGGAGAGCTTTAATAGCAAAAACTTTCTAGATCTTCAACCTTTTTGCTATATTTGTAACTTTTTCTCCATATCTTCAGCTTTCTTTTCCAGATATTCAACATTTTAGTGAGGTTGACCGTGATGGCTAACAATGGGTGTTGGCATATGTACCTTGTTAGATGAGCTCAAAGAGTTTTAATTGAAGAAGCTTATGGATCTTTAGTTTCTTCACTAGATCTTTGACTTCTATCTAGATCTGGGCTAATGCTTTTGTTGAGTGTCACTAAGGTGGCTGTAGGATGAGAAAAACAAAATAAATCAAGCAATTAATGGTGGATTTTTTTGAAAACCACTGTGAAAGGTTACCTTTAATGGCAATTATAAAACTGCTGTTAAAATGTACACTTACAACGGTGGTGGAATTCACGGTGCTTCCAAAACTATTGTGAAAAACCACTTTTAACTGCTATTATAAGCTTTTTTTTTCTAGTAGTGTCACTTGCGCATAGTGTCCACACTTATAAAATTAACAAAATAATATAACAGGGGACCGGTCTCAGACACCAGCATGGATATATATATTCTAGTAATATTTCTTTTGCGCACATATCATTTTGATATGAATCAACCTCTTTCATAGTATAATACATTTGGTTCATATATAACTTGGTCATATGACATATACTAAGTAGCAGAAGCTGAAACATACCTCCATAATAATGTCAAAGTCAAAGGACATTAATGAAAGGATAATATCTTTCTGGAACTCACACAACAATGAAGCAGGGATTGATTCACTTGCTTTCCATTTATAGTTCTTTAACACATGTGGTATAAATCACATGCTATGGTGTTTCTCTTATCCTATAAGTGTATGTCATTTTAGTTATATCAATCACACTGTACATATTTAAGTCTAGACACTCTTAGTATATAAACCCAAACTTTTCAATTATATTCACATATTATAATGTCAATTTTGAAAAATTTATTATCTAGCAACATGTTTTATGTATGTGGGTATCTATAGTTTGATTCATATCCATACTCATAGATATCATCTTAACTTACTACACTTTTTTTAAGTCAATGTGACATTTAATGTGTTTATTATCACCATATCAACACTTTTGCTACTTTACTGGTAAAGACATGTCTCATATTTGAACACTTCTCTCTAGCATCAAAGGCAGTTGCTCATGTGATAGAGCTAACCTTTTCAACCTATACGACATGTTAGACAATGTATACTTTCACTGAGACGCATAAGTAATGATGAATAACATGGTATCATTAAAAAAGATTACATAAGGTCTACACTTTTATATTTGCACATGCCAATGGCTTTTATATGTTTCTCAAATATTTTTACTTATTGTCCTAGTTAGGGGATCTGCTACCATACATTTGGTTCAAATGCATTGTACAGTTATAATTTTCTGTGCTATGTAATTCCTCACAAAGTTATACTTGATATCAATGTGTTTGGTCTTACTATGATACTTAGGGTCTTTGGTGTATGTTATATGGTCTTGTCACAATGTATCAATACTGGATTGGTACTCTAATTCCCAAATCCCATGTGTTCAATAAATCTCTTTAACCAAACAGCCTCTTACACTACTATAGTGTATGCCACAAACTCATTTTCCATAGAGAGTAAAGCAATGTACATCTACTTCTTTCTACTCCAATATGTGACACTATTGTTTAGCAATAAGGTGTATCCTGAAGTTGATCTTCACTCTTCCTTATCTCTATCGCTTCCTTGATAAAACAATGCATATTCAGTTATGCCATTTAAGTATCTTAGGATCATGTTCACTACTTTCTATTGTTTCTCAATGGGGTTGGACTAGAATCTACTAACTATCCCCACGGTGTAACAAATATCTGATATTGTACACATCATTACATAAATCAAGCTACTAACGACACTGGCATATAGAACACTTTCTATCTACTTTTTGTCTAATTCTATTTTAGGACACATGTCAAGACCAAAGGTTACTCTATTGGCCATATGGATATCCATAGAATTACAATCACTCATATTGAATCACTCAAGTATTTTCTTGATGTAATTCTCTTGTGAAAGAGTGAGGATTCTCTTGGATCGATCTCTTCATATCTTGAATCCAAGTATGTTTTCTACCTCACCCACATCTTTCATCTCTAAATTTGACGAGAGTCATTCTTTAATAGCTAGCACCGAGTCAAGTTTGTTTAAGAATATGTGATCTATGTATAGTATAATATTATAAAGTTATCCTCAAACCACTTAACATAGACACATTGATCTTCCTCTATCATATGGAAGTCATATGAAGTTATCTCCTTATGAAACCTCAAGGACAACTGTCTAGATGACTGTTTTAGTTCATATATGGATCTTTTAAATCTACACTTTTTTTGCTCAAACCCTTTTTCAATGAAATCTAATGGTTGTTCCATATTGATGTTTTCATCCATATCACCATTTAAGAATGTGGTTTTTATATCTATCTGATGTAATTCCAGGTTTAAAATATTTACTATTTCTAGAATAAGTCTATCAAGTTAAAAGCACACAATAGGTAAAAAAATATTTTCATAGTCTATACCTTCCTATTGTGTATATCCCTTTGCAACCAATTGAGCTTACATTTGTTTATTGATTCATCCACCTTTCTTTTAATTATAAGAACCCACTTGTTCCCAATGGCTTTACCCCCTTTTGACAGGTCAACCAAATCCCAAACTTGATTTTTCATCATTGAGTCAATCTCCTCTTTCATTACTTTATTCCATTCCTCCTTAGCAGGACTTACCAAGGCTTCATAAATAGAGCGGTCTTTATCTTCCCCTTCTATAGTAACTAAGAGTGCTTCATCCTCTATTTGGAAACGTTTCTTTGTAACACTTTCCTGGTTACTCCTTCTGACTGGAGCTAATTGCTTTTTTTCTTGGTCTTTGTGTTGACTATTCTTAGCTTACCTCATATTGACATATCTAGAAGATTATGGTCTATCAATTTGTTATGCACTATCATTTTCCTGGGTATCATAAAGACATACAATGCAGTCAATATTTCCTTTACTAGTAAACTCTGTCTTAATAAATGTAGCATCTCTTGATTATATTTTAGTTACTGTTCTATCTTCAATTTCACACATAAATACATATCCTTTTAAGGATTCAGAGTACCTTATGAAGATACATTTCTTCCCTCTAGGACCTAGTTTTCCATATCTATGAGAACTATCATGGATATATATGGCCAAGCTCCAAGGTCTAAGGATACTTAGATCTGCCTAGCGTTTAATCCATAACTCGTAGGTAGAGCTGGTAAAATAGGTTCAGCTCGCGGGCTCAACCCATTTTATAAGAAAATGAGGTAAGCTCAGACTAGTGAAAAACTAGCCCATTTAGTGGCGGGCTACATAGCCCGCTCTGTAGTAGCCCGATATAAGAAATGGGCTAGCCCATTTTATTTTAATTAACTTATTATTTTTTATTCAAGTGGTAGAGCGCAGTACGAGGTGAGATTGAGAGTTGTGTGTGCATGCCCTAGCCAAAAATCCAGAACCCAGAGACGCAGTTGTTGCTTACCACTCACCACCAGTCAGTACTCATTTCACGGCTTCACGCAGTGCCCTGAACTTGATCACTTCAGCTTCACTACTTTAGTCTTATCTTCTTCTTCCATTTTCACTTTTTTTAGTGCCCTAGTGGCATCTGCGTTGCTCACCTCATGGGCTTACCGCTCAGTCGCTTACGGCTACCCCTGCGGTGGTGCTTAGCCGCTCATAGCTTCACAGCGTTGCTCAACTCATGCCCTATCTCTTAGTTACTCATAGCCTCACACTCTACTCTCACCAGTCACCGCCATATGTAATCACTAGTCCCAGACTCCCATTTGCTTCAGTTTTATCTTGATCTTGTGCCAGTTGTTGTGCGTTGTCGCCTCATCTGGTGAAATAAATGGCGTGACGGTTGATTTCAAAGATAACCTTATTTCTTGTTCTCTCCAATCGATGCCATGAAGGTTTGAAATCAATGTCATCTGCTCTCTAATATTTCTATTTTCTTCTTGGTCAATTTTAAGTTTGAACTCCTTGATACTTTGTTTAGAATCTTAGATGCTTTGTATTATGAATGCTTTATGGCAGTGAGTGACTCCTTTTGCTCAATTACTTTTGAGACCAGAAAGTATAATAATACCAATTTGAATATGTCAATTCGATTCTTAAACTCAAAAGCAAATTTAAAATCAATGGCAATCACACCTTCTCCAAATCTCACATGAACCAAAACAAACCCCATAGACGTCAATCTAAGTTCCACCACTTCTCTTCACCCAAAACCTTCCTTTCTCCTTAGGAAACACAATTCTGTCCTCAAATTCTACCCTTCTTCTTCAACCATAGCTGCTCAGTCATAAGGAACTAAGGTGGAGTTATAGGGGAAGATTCCCCTGCTGGTATGCCTTTGATTTTTCTTTGTTCCTTTTTGCTTTTTGTTTACTTTTTTTGGTTGAGTTCAAATCTCAGTTTTAGGAATTGAGCATGAATTTTCAAGTGAGCTGTTGAGTTACAGAATATACTTTGTTCTATAAGAATATATATTAGCTTTATATTCTACTTTTGAGTTTCCTTCCGTGTTCTTTTCTTTTTAATTGGTTAGTCTTGTTGGCTTCTCATGTATACAAGTGCTATGTTTTCTGCTTGGATCATTAGTTATTTATTTATGCTTTGTATCGATATTTTCTACTTGGATAATTAGTTTTTAGCCATCAACATGATATCCTTCTTATGAATTAATGTTTCTGTCATTATTTTATATCTTGATTGTTGATGTTCTATACTTTTCCCTGTTACAGATTGAATTTAAGATGGATTCGGGTAATATTGAGGAGCATAAAAGAAAGAGTGCTAATGATACAACTAGTATGGAACTGGAAAACCAATCAAGCAAGCTAACCCCTCTGTTTCTATAGAAGGCAATGTAAGTAAAAAAAATAAAGAAAAATACCTCTGTTGTTTGGAATTACTTTACTAAAATCGATCAAGTAGATGGAAAAGAAAAAGCTGAATGTAAAGGGTGTAAAAACTCATAGTGTTAGAGGTAAGGATTATGGGACTTCACATCTTCAACGTCATATAAATATTTGTACAGCAATCCCTAAATATAAAGATGTGGCTGCCATCATGTTAGACCATGCGAGAAATGTTAGAGTTAGAAAACTTGATTAGAACAAAGTTTAGGATTTGCTAGCTTATTGTATCATTAGACATGATATTCCATATTCTTTTGTTGAGTGGGAGGCAGTTAGATATTTGTTTTCATATTTAAATCCTGACTATAGGCCAATTACTAGAAAAATTGTTATGGTTGATGTTATGAATTTCTATCTTAAAGCAAAAGAGAATTTAAAAAATTAGTTAGCGAGGAGTCCTGGTAGAGGATGTTTAACTGCAGATTGTTAGACTTCTTTGGCTACTAAGGATATCTTTGTTTGACTGCTCACTTTATTGATGAGAAATGGAATCTCAATAGCAAGATACTAGCATTTGCTAGGATGAAGCCTCTACACTCTAGTATTGAATTGTCAAATAAGGCACATGATATCATTACAGACTGGGGTATTGAAGGAAAAATATTTTCTATTACGTTTGATAATGCCTCAGCAAATGACAATATGCAAACTTTGCTGAGAGATAGATGGAATTTATGTAATGGTTTGCTATGTAATAGAGAGTTCTTCCATGTGAGATGTTGTGCCCATATCTTAAATGTTATAGTGTAGGAGGGGTTGACAATAGCGAGTTCTACTGTGCAAAAGATTAAGAGCAGTATTACATATGTGAAATACTCAGATTCGAGGTTGACAAACTTTAAGAAGTATGTTCAACAGGTTGGGGCATTAATAGTTCAATGGGGTTGAGATTAGATATCCCCACTAGATAGAATTTGACACATGCAATGCTCCAAAATGCAATCAAATATCGTCGTGCTTTTGTAAACTTATCTTTACATGATAGCAATTACAGATATTGGCCATCACTTGAAGAGTGGACTAGAGCAAAAGTGATGTGTGCATTCTTGAAGCCATTTGTAGTGATTACAAATCTAATTTCTGGGTCATCTTATCCGACTGCTAACATGTATTTCATGCAAATCTCCAAAATTGAGACACTACTGAAACAATATTTGGAAAGTAATGATCTTTTGATTCAAGATATGGCTGAGAGGATGCTTCACAAGTTTGATAAATACTAGGGTGATTGTAGTGTCATTCTTGCATTGGCAAATATTCTTGACCTACAGATGAAATTTGATGTTGTAAAGTTTTCTTATGTAAAACTTGATCCCATAAATTATGAAGAGAAGATTGAACACATTAGGAGAAAGTTATAGTGTTTAATGAATATAAAAGCATAGGATCATCTTCATCATCCTCAGTTCCTTTTGTCAGAGGTGAATCAAGCTTTAATGTCAATATGGCACCAACAATGTATTTCCCACAAAATGGTGTTGAGTCCTCTATATATGATGAAAACAACTATTTAGATGCTTTTGAAGTAAGTTTGAGAATGTTGGTTCTTAATCTATATAATTATCATGTTATCGATGTTAACATTTAATTTATATGATGCAAGATTTTTTTGAAACGAAGAATAAAGATACTGAGGTGTTTCAAAAGTCTGAACTAGACATTTATTTGGAAGAAGCAACACTTGATCCTAGATTATCTGTCAAATTTAATTTGTTGAGTTACTGGATGACTCATGCGGCTCGATTTCCTTATCTTTCAAAGATGGCATGTGACATACTATCTATACCAATCACTACCATTGCAAATGAATCCGCTTTTAGTATTTGTTCATGAGTTCATACAAAGTACCAGAGTTGTCTTCTTCCAGAGAATGTTGAAGATATTATTTATGCTCACAATTGGATGTTGGGTTATTTATGGGGTGATAATTTAATTACATATTTTTCCCATTTTATATTTTTCATTTATATATTAATTCAAATTCAATCAAATTAACTCTTTGTTAAAAAGTTGTGTCATGTGTTATATGGCAGATGAGACAAAGGAAGAAGAAACTGCTTATTGTAATGCTGATGATACTATTGTAGTTTTAGATATTGCTTCAAATAATACTCCAAATATTGCAGACTAACAAAGATGATTATTATTCTGTTTGTCTTGATACTTGAATGATTGTGTGATAAATTAATATTATGTTGTTAACACTAATTTATATTGTTATGGATTATTGTAATTATAGTATTTAATTATAAATATATTTTTTAAAATAAAAGATGGAGGGCTCGCCAGCCCGTTTTTAAGTAGGCCGTATGGCTCGCCCCTTCTGGCCGTGGCGGGCTGACCCGTAGTACTAGTACTACTCATAGGGCATGGAACCGACTGACTTTGAGGGTATACGGTTAAGTATAAAAGTTGTCATCAATAGAGCATCACCCCAATATGAAATTAGAAGATTTTCCTGAGCCATCATAGACCTAACCATATCTAAAAGAGTTTTAGTTCTTCTCTTGGTGACCCCATTCTGTTGAGGTGTGCCGGGGATAGTTAGTTGCCCAATAATCCCTTTGTATTCTCAGAGTTATTTGAATTAATCCGATAGGTATTCATAACCTCAATCAATATGGAATACTTTGATTTATTATCTATTAAAACACTCTAATGCCTCAAACTTATGTGAGATCAAATAGACATGACTATATCGTGAAAAATTATCAATAAAATGTAATGAAATACTAAGTTCTGTGTTTCACCCTTACACTCATTAGACCACAAATATCATAATAGATTAATATCAAGTCTAACTTTTTCTTGCCTCATTTATTTCCTTTCTTTTTATATTATTGCTTGCCTTTTTTTGCTAAAAGACTGACTTACTTCCTATTCTTCTAGAATTTATTGCCCTTTTTGGGTTCGGTCTTTAAATGAGAAAGATCGGCATACTCGATCAAATAAGCTTATCCATTGGGATTGTGAGCCTCCAGATTTTTGTCTTCTAGCTCTAAATACTTAGCTACATCATTGAAAGTGATGATATTTTAATTGTGGGTTAAATTAAATTTCATGTGCTACCAACTGATAGGGAGTAACATGATGATAGTATGCAGTTGCTACTCATATGATATATCATGTCCAGCCTCCTTCAGTTAACTAATCATGTTGTCTATCTCCATCAAATGTTGTCTACTAGGGTTATTTGGCTTAAGCTTATAAGTATCGAATTCAATTATCAACCTTCTAAGTTTGGTCATAGAAACTCTGCCAAACTTGTCCTTTAGGGCTATCTACATGGCTTGTGTAGTCTTGTGTGTCTTAAATTTACACATCAGGTTATCAGCCATGGCACTCAATAGTATGATTCTCGCAATAATATTCTTCTTCTTCTAGGACAGGTATGCCTCATGGTATCTCTTGTACTAAACCATATTTATAGACTCAGGTTCCACCAGGGCTACTAATAATAGCTCAATGGCATCTTATTCTTCTAGGATATATTGGATCTTTAATTACCAAATGTCCTAGTTATCCCTATTGAGTTTTCCCCTTATTCAATTCAGTAATAATGTTCTTAGATACCATTATTCAATTTTGATTATGTAACAAACTTATCCCAAGTTAAGATAGAAAGAATTTGAACCATAGAATATTTTAGTGAATTTACGTATATAGCACATGTGAAGTATACAATGTCACATACTTATCTAATTTGTTATCAAAAAAAATATAATATCACTAGACCCATAATCAGGAGAATATGTTTGTACCTCCCATCACATAGATGTTAGCAATAACTATCACGTCTTATAAAAAAGAATATAAGTACTATACTCATTAATTTTTGCTTTTAGAAGATTCATTATCTAAAAGACTCCAACTTACAAAAGCACACATGAATCATTAACTACAAAAATGAAACATGTTCCTTTAACATATAAGGCATGTAACAAATTCCATGTCTTTACAAAGAAAGGAAAAGTAAAAACATGTCGTTAACAAAGCGAAACAAAAGAAAAAAACACAAATATACATAATTTGATATGAGAATGACTGTGGGCAAGCATTGCTTTTCTCAGTTTCTTAAGTTGCAAGTCACTTTCACATATTTGGATACAAACTCTATAGTCTTAAGCTAGTATACCTTCCCTTTGGGTCTTCTTTTGGGCTTGCCTCTAACCCTTGTCGTTCTTATGTATTATATTATTACTTTTATGTAGAATTTGACATTCTTCTTATCTATCATGAACTCAATATATTTGGTGAGCATGCTATTAGTACCTTTTATATATGTTAGTTTGGTTGTATCTCTTTTAGCTATACCCATACGCAAAACATGTATACATTGTTGGTTTACTTCCTTTCCTTTCTTAACCTGAGATTCATTGAGAATAGTAGGTACCGATTTAGGGTGTGAATTTGAAGAAACCAGGAAAGGTTCTTCACTAAATGTCGAATTCTAAGGTCTAGTTAAGGTTCCTCATGTGATAGTTCATCCATCAACTCCTCCATGTCTTCTTTAGGGAATTCATTAAGGTCTATTTCTGGATTTGGATCCTCTTCATGTTCACCCTTGGGATTCTTTTGAAGGTTTTTCTTTAGTTTATTGATGTCTTAACCTTCTGTAAGATCATTGTGTGGATCATTTTTTTCAAGAAGTTCTGCATCCTCATCATCACTTTGAGGTTTATACATTGGTAACTTATGATCCATGTATGAGATGTCATCAAACAAACCATATCCTAGGGTTTTATTGCTAGATGAATACAATTTCACCTTTAGATAAAAGAATATTAATTATTAGAATTTTTTAGAATTTTTTAAACACTAAAACACCAAAAAATACATTAAATACTCATAAATAGGTCTAGAATTTCCCCAAAAAGAGGAAAATTATATATCAAAATAAAGATATTGATTTTAAGAATTTTTAGAAATAAACCATACCTTAATATCAGAGGTCACATGCTCCCTCACACGTCCTTAGAAGTTAAAATTTAGAAAAAATAAAAAATAGTGACAATGTCCACTTTCAGGCATGGTATATGGCGTCTTAACTCTATGTCCTTAAGAACCACATGGCTGCTCTGCCAAAAAATAATTTTTTATTAAATTTTATTATCATTATCATTATAGGTTTGGGTTAGATCTATTGATTCGACTTGGTCCATTACCCCTACGGCTAAAAGCATATTTTTTTTCTCAGACTCGGTTGGGCCTAGTCTGATAGCATACCACAAAAAAAAAATTTCTCAGGTTAGGTCGAGTCATATAGAAGCCCAAACTTTTTTATTTATTAAAGGCCAAAACATTGCATTTTGGCCAGAAGGGGAGAGAGGTTGTTACCTTCAAAACGTCATCATTTTTGGGAAGATCAAAATAGTGTGTTTTGATAATCCCTAACCTCCAGCCTGGTCATACTAGAGCTGACTGGAGTATGGGTCAAGTCTGACATTGACTCTTCCTTGCTCTGTAATTTCTCCCTGTAATGGAATTAATTTTGAAGCCTAAAAATGCAATTTTCTAGTAACCCAATTTTGAACAATGAAACTTGTACAGTTGCCACAGTGTGTTCTCTTTCTTTTAAAGGTTTAGATGTATGCTCCACATCTTTTAACACAAAACAAATATTGGTAACTAAAATAAAGAAAAGAACATAACATATCACCAGAAACAAAAAATCACAAAGAAGCATCGACAAAAAAGTTCCAAAATAACCTTGCTCATGATGCCAATAAAGGATTTCGGGCATACTGGGAATCCAACTAGACTCACTAAGTACTCACATGAATTAGAGCACTTTTTTGTAGATTGACAGTTATCTTACACAGCAAAAACACTGGGAGAGGAAGAGAAGAGGCGCACACAGAGAACTTTGTCCCTTTCTCGTGCAGAGAGAAAATGAGGGGAGCAAGAATGCACACTATCTTATTCTTGCAAAAAATATCTTATTCTTGTAAAAAATGTATGGGTGTGTATTTATGTGTGTTATATTTTTCCTGAATGAGGGGGGAGTGGGATATATGATAACTTCCCACTCCTACTATGTTTTCCTCTGGAAATTGATGGGATTTAACTCCCATTTACCTCATAAGGGATATATTACACATGTACACCCCAATTCTCTCTATTATTCTCACAATGACCCCAATTTCTATTGAGTTTGGGCCTAATCTACCAAAGGTTGATCAACCCATTTTCCAACAGTTTGAATTATAAACAACTCCATCTAGGATTCTCAAACCTCCACGTGTAAACTAGCGTAGGAAGAATATTATAAATTTAAAACACAAAATAGATTGAGTCTTACATTTAATACCAAAACAACGCCTCAACTATTTACTACATTATTTGCAAGTTTCTTAGAAAACACCAACAAAAAATGTGTAGTTACATCATTGTATGACCATACTTAAAATAAAATTCATTGTATCCATTTTGTCAAGTTCTTCAATCATACTTGGTCATGTGTGCTATTTTTCATATGTATTTGAGTTAAATGAAAATATTAAAAAAGGGACACATGGCATAGTGAAATTGGAAAACTTGACCAAATAGATGTAATGAACTTGATATAAGTTTTATCCTTTTTATTGCACACATTAATAGGAGACTTTTTATCAATGCAATAGTTTTTAATATAAATAACTAAAATATTATTTTAGAAAAATTAACACACATATAATTTACAACTAAATGCTAAACTAATGTCATTAATTTTTATAAATTGGTTATTTAACTCCTACACTTAAACAGGATTAGAGGGAGTAATTGATATGACATTGTTAAAATGTTACAAAAATATAACAGGGAAAAATAGCAAATATATTATTTGTGTGTTTAATTATACAATAAATATTATTGTACAAAATACTTTTTATGTCAATTATTGAGAACTTTTAATGGTTATAGGAGGGACATAAAAATGAGAGATGTAGTTTGTTTCCAAAATTTATATAGTTAAATAAGCGATGCATACTACAAAAAATAGATATTTTGTAGCAGTTATTTTATGGTTTAACCGCTAGAATAACAATTTATAATGGTTAATAAACATCTAGAATATCTGGTGATACAAATAGTTTTTTAGTGGTTACCCAAAGCTACTAAGCACTGTGGTCAAAACGATAAAACCTTTCTAGTAGTTAAAGCAAATGCTAGAAAAATGTAGCTGGAGAAGGTAAATAGGATGACATTAGTAGCTATTTACAACCGCTAGAAAATATTTAGGTTGTAATTCAAATTTAAAAAATATTTGTAGTGATCAAAGCAACCATTACAAATTTCTTGTAGGACATCTTCTTTAGCAGGAAACAAAATTTTTAGGATGACGACATAATTTCTAGCAATTAAAAACCGCTACAAATGTGGCACTAATTTTTAACAAAATTTGAATTTGAATAACAAAATACCACTTTTGTAATATTCTAGCAGTTTCCTAACTGCTAGAAAGTTCATTCCAGCTGAAAGAAATAAAATGTCAATTTTTTATTATTATAAAATATAATATTATTAATTAAGAAACTATTAAATAGATTATATCATATGATTATGTTGATATGTATAATTAGCAATGTATTACATGTTATATATTAAAATATTGTGATGATAAATAATAAATAATTAAATTATGATTGTATCATATGAATTTAATTTAATTTGATAAGGTAGTTGAGTTAGAGATCCAAGAATTAGAGATGGGATAGTTTGTATTGTTGAACTTCAATTCTTAGCTTAATGAAGTGGTTGGATTGGTTGAGATAAAGAAAGAAAATATGAAAGAAAAAAATATAAGTAAATAAAGAATAATAAAATAAATTAAGATATACAAAATAAGTAATATCTTACCATATAGAGATGAAATTTTAAGGAAGGAGTTAAACGAGACGAGAGGGAGGAAAATAAATAAGGGAGTGAATGAATAATGAGGTGAGGTGGTATTTATAGAGGTATATGAAAGATTTTCAGCAGTTTTATGCATTTTATAGTATTTTTTGCTTGGACAATTTTTAGTTCTTCTCTGAACTGCTATAAATGCCAAGTATTTAAATTTTTAAAAATTAAACAAATTTTGATTTATTTATACATATTTAATTTATGTATGAAAAATAAATTATTACATGAGTGATAAAGATTATTTAATATATTATTCTTGATTATCATCCTACCTAGAAAGAGAAATTAAAAAATTTATTGTTAGGAGTATAATTAAATATATTTAGGAAAAATTTAGTAGTAAATAATTTAATAAAAGACAAATACCTAATAATGGCTAAATTATCGTCTCCTTGATGAAAGAAATCTTTAAAATTCGTCAGTTGGAAAGGCTCACTATCATAAGTAATGTCACCATCCCTATGTCACAAAAATCTTGTGGCTTAAGGTGAACGATCATATTCTAGTCTTTATGCTTCTCATCCTAGGCATAGTAAACCTAGTGTGCCTTGAAGGCAAGAATATATGGCTCATCATCTTCATATTCCCCTATGAATGAGTATAGAGAAATTAATAGAGGTGATGCCAAAGTGGTCAGTAGTGAGCCCTTATGTAGTTGTCGTATTTGCCCAGGAGCACTAAAATAGAGTTTCTATGAAAAGCTAGTAACCTAACTATGTCAAACAACTTTCCATAGTAAGTAACACCTCCAAAACGCATGTCGCCACTACTACTGCTAACATAATATCTCATTCCGAATGTGTCGCAAACTCTAGAGTTTTGTGTGAGCAATCCCTAATCAAGTGCAAACGTATAAAGCTTTCATTAACATTATACGTGGTATACCTACTTGAACAGTAACTTCCATAATGGTTCCAGTGGATATAATTGAACTATATTATGGTCTAAAACTAAGGTATGACATTGTTTGTATTCGAGCAAAGGTTCTAGCATATGATAATAGTGTTTTGCTTTGTTTAAGATCATTAGATTTATGTGTCAATTGTGGATGAATTGACATATAGTTGAGATTTAAAAGTAAAACACGCATTGAGCCTTAATACGGAGAGGGTTCAGAACCATTAGTAAACCAAGGGGTTAGAGGCAATATACCACCTATTGTTGAACCAAACATTATACATGGGATAGAGGTAGATCCCAAGATATATTGGTGGCTTGATAACCCATAACACGATGTATCTTCGGTAGGATCTAGCCAGGTTGAGAAGATGTTTTGGACTTAATAGAAGAGTTTAAGCTTAGCACCTGACACATAAAGAAGCATGAGAACCAGGAGCTTACTGTCTTGAAACTACCTTTCGTCTGATGTCGCCTTGGGGTTACTTAAAAAATTAAACCAATGATTGCGTATAATACAATCTCGAGTCATTCTCTTTGAGGAGCTGAAAATTAAATTAAATTCTTAAGCAAATAAATGCAATGTAACTTAAGCTAGAAAATTAGATTTGTTTTGATTGACTAATAACTAATTACACTAAATTAAAAATAAATTTAAATAAAATATTTTTGGTATTTTTAATTTAAAAAAGGAATAATGAATGATAATAAGTGAATTGAATGAAAGTGAAAGTGTTTAATAATAATAAAAGTAATCATCAAATTCGATAATGCACGCAATCATAGCTTTAAAAGATATAGGAGCTGTAAATAATGAATCAAGAATTCTAATTAAACTTTTAATCCAATAACCAAGCTACCTCGAATTGTCACAAAATATTTACCAAAGTCCTAATCTACTAATTGCCACCATAATAGTAAAATAGGACTAAGGATATTAAGAACCAATGCTTAACCATAATTCATTAATTTATAAAATAAAATTTAAGTCAGCAAGAGATATAACGATCCAATAATTCAAGCCACCTTAAACAATCTCTAAATACTCACAATAATCTCAATACAATGTATGACCCAGATCAAAGTAAATGAAATTAAAGTTAATTAAAGAATAATATCAAATGCCAATAAAAAATTTAGTCACAATAATCCTCAATAAATACAAATAAATCATTATAAACATTTTCAATAATTATAAAATTAATCCTAAAACATAGGAGTCATAATATACTTATTGGGTAGAGAATTAGAGTAACTTATACTCCCTTTTGAGATACTAAACTCATGCCTTTGCCATTGAATTAGTGAATTATGATGCCCTAGCTATGTCTAGCCATCATAGGAGCTACTAACATCACTGCAATCACTGTTCTATACTCCTTTTCTATCACTACTGTGCTTGCTGGGGTTGCTACATCCTGTGGTGCTGCTGTGCAGGAGGTGGTGATGAATGGTGGAAGCTGAGGGTATAGTGGGTTTAAGGTGGAATAGAGGTTCGTGATGCTTGCAGCAATGTGTGAGGAATTTGGTTTGGGTCTCGTGCTCTTCTCGTTCAATTGTGTTCTCTTACAGCAACCACACACATTGTGTCTCCTCTCCTCTGGTCTTCAATTTCATAGCTTCTCTGCATTGCTACAGGAAGCAAATTTAGAAGGTGACCTAATGGGCCAAATTATAAGGTTTGGCCCATTTGGTCTTTATATGCAATTTATCAATTTGTAGCCATCTGTTGTTATTTATAAGTTATGATTTCTCCTGAGTACCTGAAATACAAATCATAACAACGTAATATTTTTTGTTCCAAAAGTAATAATTTTAAAAAAATAATAAAAAATATGACAATTATACCCTGTTAAGCACTAATTCAATGTAAGATATATTAATCCAAATAGTGCACAAACTATGCAATCAAGGACCAAAATAATGACACAAATCTACTAAAATAATATGAATAAATATATAAAAATATGGGTTTGTCAACTCCCCCACACTTAGCCTTTTACACTCCTGGGCAAAATATCAGTCAAATAAATCCAATAATTAAACTCAATGCAAGTAAATATAAGACTTACAGGGCAAGAATATAAAATCAACTCAAATAACATTTATCCTTAATCAATCAACAGTCATATGTTTCAGTGCAAGGAAAGTAACACAAGAGACATGACAAAATCGAGGAGGGGAAACATAATAGAACTCTCATGGGTATAAGTGTCTCACTCAACTCTCAAATATAGGGAATTTTCACTCAATCCACCCAGATTAGTACCTACTATAAGCTTGTAGAGATTATACTATTCTCCACTACTAACATACCATAGATTCATGATCAAGGAGACTTTATTGGGTTGTAATATTGGAGAAAAGCTAATGAATGGATGGAATGATATGTAGAAAAAGATTAATATATGAGTATTAAGAAATAACCCAAAGTAAGCTAAAGTGTGACTATCAAATTAACAACAATATTTAATCTTCTACCACCAAAGGATGCCTTATTTCAAACTTTATTCCTTGTTGCTAATTTTTCTTTTCTTTTCTTTGTCTCCCTTTCTTTCTTTTTTTTAACTTGGCTTTTTTTTGCACATTTTCTTCTCTTTTTTGTCTTTTCTATTTATTTTCTCTTTTTTTTTATATTGGGAACTCTCCTAAAGATAAAGATAGCAACATCACTAGTACATAGTTAATCATGAAGAACATAATATAACTCATGCAAAGCACTTGTTCAAAGTCAATGGAATGAAATGAAAGTGATAGGCTTAAAGGGGTAAACAAAGGTAAATCAAGATAGCTTGTGTTTGGATAAAAGGGTTTAGAATTGAATGCCCCTATCATACTCATAAATCTAGGTAATAATGTAGCTTTGAAAAAGAATCTGGATAAGTTTTAGAGATTAACCAAAACTAGGTTAAAGTCACACAAGATAAGAAAGAAAAGTAAGGCTTAATAATCCTTCTAACAAAGCTTCCTCTAAGATGTTTCCTCCCTATGATCAAGCTATAAAACAAGGTTAATAACACTGCACCAAAGACATTCCACTATGCTAATCAATTAAGAATAAAAATTACTCAAATCAAAATGCATTCTTCCTAGACATGTCAATGTTCACATGCATAAGGAAATAAGGATTTAAAAATAAAGCCCAAGGATTGCAAAAGTCAAGTAGAAGGTGGGAAACAACAAAAAATTGACCATACAACAATAATAAACCTAATCAATTTAGCTCAAAAGTTTCAGAAAATTTGAATTTTTCAGAATATGGTGATTCAAGTAGTGGCAAAACAAATTAGCAAAAGTAATCTATCCCCCACACTTAAACCTTGAGTTGTCTTCAACATATCACTAAAGCATATATTAATGTAACAAGGGAAGATGGATAAAGAGCCATGTGCTAAAGGGGATATTTATTCAAAGAAAAAAACTAACATAAACTAATAAATCCTTAAAATGAAACATTTTCTAAGAAATTGTTAAAATACATAAAGCAATAAATCTAAATTATTCTAACTTTTACTACTGGGATAGTCCATTCCCTACATTTATCTCAAACAATAAAGCTCAATAAATCAAAGGGTGAGGAGGCAAGGAAGGAAAGGGACAAACTTGATGATGAAATCTCTTTAAACTCTTGTAAGAGAAGTTCTTATCCCGGATGAGAAACATGTATCTCTTCATTGCAGCTTCATCTCCTACATTATTCTTCCTTGATGGTAGTGGTAACATACTAATTGGAAGAGCCCTAATATATGGGATATGATGATCATCATACAATTTTCTTAAGTAAGACACTTGCAAGATATTTGACAAAACACAAGCAATATATTTTCCAACTCTAAGTATGGGACAAGAATCAAAATACTTGAAACCATGAAAAGCCTTCAAGCATCAAAGGTTAGTAATCAGGATACCAAATGTTAGAACTCTATAAGATATATAAGAACACAAGTATTTCTCACATCCAATAAAATCAATAAGACTCATTTCAGTAAGAGTCTTAACTTCAACATGAGAAATTGGAATGTAATTATAGGTTATTAAGTTTTCAAATCACATGATAATATTTCATCCTTATCAGCACCCTCATTTTCATCTTCTTGAATGGTAGACATAATTGGCGATAGTTTGGGTTTGGTTTTATGCATCTTTTTCTTTGTTATGGTGTTTTGTGGTGTTAGAGTGACTTCCTCAATTATTATGGTAACCTTTACTTCATCATGTGATTCCTTAGATCCTGTCAATACAATAAAAATACATTCCTCAAACTTATTAAGTGCATAATCAGTAGAATATCATAATTGAAACAAGATGATATATCCAAATCATGATTAGTAGAAAGCCAGCTATTTATCTTTAAACAATAGACACATGACATGCCACCCTTACATGCACATAAATGAGAAGGATGGGAGGAAGATTGACAAGTAAAAGCATCACTATGCTTCACAACCATGTCATACCTACTAGGTTTATGCACATCAATCTCCTCATCACCTGTGGAGTCAGAAGGTGATACTTTCTCTACTTGTATCTTCGTGATAGTTGTATCCTCTTCATCATTTTGCACCACTTGTTGGTTCTGAGACTACTCTAAGAGCTTATTTTCTTGCAGGCTTTCGATTGAATAAAGGCTTCTTTCTCAACTTGGAAAATTTCTTGAGCAGTATAGGCTGGAGGAAACTCAACTTCTATTTCCTCATCAATCGGTTCTTCATCCTCTTCATTCTCTTTAAATTGCATTTTATTAGCTCTACTTTCCTTACCACTTCTTAGTGTGATTGCATTCACGAATTAAGAATTTATCACTGTGTTAGAGGGTATAAAAGTAGTACTATTTGCTTGTTGTTCACTCAAGTTGTTGGAGATTTGAGTAACAAAAGTGTTCAAGTTCTCATTCTTAGTCTCCATTTACTCCAATTTATAGAACATATTTTGTAGACATGAGTCAATCTTATTCTCCATAGCATGTAACTTAGCTTTAGTTTCTGAATTCTGATGTCAAGTTTTGAATTAAGTTCTGTAATACCTTTCACGATCATAGCAAGTTCATGACCTCCAAAAAACGAAAATGATGTCCCTTGATTAGGCGCAGCTTGATTTGAGAAATTTCCTTAAGTGTTGCCTTGATCCCCAACCTATTTAAAGTTATGTTGATCTCTCTAACCTGTATTATAGGTGTTAGAGAAGGGATCATCACCTGTAAAGCCATATAATTTTGGTAAGGAAGAATTTAATGCTCCTTTAATTTTAAAATTCATATCATCAGTATAAAAGTCATAAGGATCATAATTAATATTAGAATTATAAATCTCCCTCATGCTTCTATTATCCTCATAATTATACCATAAGTTGTTCTCACGATATCTATTGTTCCCATTAAACATATTATATTCATTACTTTCATTACTATCATTAAAATCTTTCATGGGTTTTTTTTCTGATTCATAATCACTAACATATAGGTGTTAACTAGAGGTAGCTATCAAATAAAAAGATCAGAATAAAAGAAAAATAAAATAAAATAAAATGAATCAAACAAACAAAAAAGAAAAAGAAAAAGGAAGAGAGAAAAAAATTAACATAAATATTTATTATATTTTAAAAATGCAAATAAAAATGCAAATGCAAAAATTATGTAAACTAATTAAGAAAGACTCAACAAATAAATAAATCTCAATCAATGTTACATGATACTTAGTTTTTAGAAAACCAATTTCATAACTCATTGACAACAATGCCACTTGAAAAAACTTTAAAGTCCGATGTCGCCTTAGAGTTACTTCAAAAATTAAACCAATAATTGCGTATAATGTAATATCGGGTCGTTCGCTTTAAGGAGCTGAAAATAAAATTAAATTCCTAAATAATTAAATACAATGCAACTTAAGCTATAAAATGGGATTTACTTTGATTGACTAACAACTAATTGCACTGAATTAAAAATAAATTTAAATAAAATATTTTTAATTTTTTTAATTTAAAGAAAGGAATAATGAATGATAATAAGTGAATGGAATGAAAGAGAAAGTGTTTAATAATAATAAAAGAAATCCTCTAATTCAATAACGCATGCAATCATAGCTTCAAAAGATATGGAAGTTGTAAACAATGAATCAAGAATTATAATTAACCTTTTAATCCAACAACCGAGCTAGCTCAAATTGTCACAAAATATTTTCTAAAGTTCAAATCCACTAACTGCCACCAGAATAGTAAAATAGGACTAAGGATATTAAGAACCAATGCTCAACCATAATTCATTAATTCATAAATATAGAATTTAAGTCAGCAAGAGATACAACGATCAAATAATTCAAGCCACCTTGAAAAATCTCTAAATACTCACAATAATCTCAATACAATGTCTGACCCAGATCAAAGCAAATAAAATTAAATTTGATTAAAGAATAATATCAAATGCCAAACAAAATTTTGGTCACAATAATCCTCAATAAATATAAATAAATTATTATAAATATTCCCAATAATTATAAAATTAATCCTAAAACCTAAGAGTCATAATATAATTATTGGGTAGAGAATTAGAGTAACTTATATTCCCCTTTAAGATCCTAAACTCATGCCTTTGCCATTGAATTAGAGGATTAGGACACCCTAGCTACATCTAGCCATCACAGGAGCTGCTAACATCACTGCAATAACTATTTTTTACTCCTTTTATGTCATTGTTATGCTTGCTCGCATAACTGTAGAACTCCCTCTTCCTGTGGTGTTACTGTGCAGGAGGTAGTGATAAATGGTAGAGGCTGAGGGTATAACGGGTTGAAGGTGGAATGGTCATGCATGACATCCGCAACAGCGTGTGAGGAATCTAGTTTGCATCTTGTACTACTCATGTTCAATTGTGTTCTCTCATGGCAGGCACACACACTACATCTCCTCTCCTCTGCTCTTCAATTTTGTGACTTCTCTACATTGCTATAAGAAGAAAATCTAAAAGGTGACCTAATGGGCCAAATCATAAGGTATCGCCCATTAGGTCTTTATACGTAATTTATCCATTTGTAGTTATCTGTTGTTATTTATAAGTTCTAATTTCTTTTGAGTACCTGAAATACAAATCATAACAATGTAATACTTTTATTTTTGAAAAATAATTATTTGAGAGAAATAATAAAAAATATGACAATTATACCCCTGTTAAGCACTAATTCAATGTAAGGTATATTAATCAAAATAGTGCACAAACTATACAATTAAGGACCAAAATAATGACAATAATCCACTGAAATGATATGAATAAATATATAAAAATATGAGTTTGTCACTGTCTATGTAGACTTTTTTCAATATGTTAAAATACTTCATTATCTAGCTACTTAGGAATCACAAACTTTGGATAAGTTAACCTAGATAATGGCACTTAGCGAAGTACACCCAGATATGCCTATATGGTTACTAGAACTTACTCAATTATAGTATTTTGGAGTACAGGACTTTCAAACTTTAGTTACAAATTTAGGAGCTTTTGTACTCTTTACTTTTCTTTAAATGCTTAAATGTATGGTTGTCCAGTACAGATAAAATGTAGACTTTTGTTGTTACTTAACATGTATATACATAATAGTATAGAATGTTATGTGATAAACTCTACTACTGCTAATGTACAAAGTTGGTACTTATGAATGAAATATAAGTAGTCTAATCCCTTATCTTTTTTATAATTCAGAAAAGAAATTAAGATTGTGAGAACTCGAAGAACATGTCACTAAAAGAACATAGACTAGAGGAACATATAGTTCCTCCTAATCCTATTCAGTTGGTTCTAGAAATGCTAGAATAGCAATAGAAAGAGTTAGATGAGGTGAGGGCCACACAAACCCCGCCAAGAACAAGAGAAGGATGCCATAATAGTCGTAGTAGTTGCAGCAGCTGTTTTGAATATAAGACAACTAGAGGCATCTGAGCCTCAACTAGCCCTGATAGCATTCAACAATGGATTACCCATTTCTAGAAATATAATCCACCAAACTTTAATGGAGCCTTTAATGTCTAGGTAGTTGAGGACTAGATCAACTGCTTAGAGAAGATTTTCAAAGTCTTATATTGCCCATCAGAATAAGAAGCAATATTACAATCTATAACTTATAGACGGATGCTGATAGATGGTGAAAAAATATGTGTAGTAGAGCTAGGAAAATGAGTCAACCTGCGCCACAACTTACGGGGCGAGGGGTACATCCTAGCCCAAAATGGGATGATATTTTACCAGCCCAAGCCCACCAGGTCATTAGCCAGCACCTTTTTTTTATTTTTTTAATACTTTTAAAAAATTATTTCTAAATTTTTAAAATACTAATAAAAATTTCTAATGTCATATTGGCATAATAAAAAAATTTCTAATGCTATATACTCTTAAAAATTCCTATGTTTATTAAAAAATCTCAACTAATATTAATCAATTATAATATGTCAACACATACAAATAAATAAGTAATCATCTTTACTAATATTCTATAATGAGAGTATTTAAAGTAATATTTGAGTAAAAGAAATAATAATATTAATAATTAAAAAAATTGGGCTTATGGGTTGAGCAGGGCAGGCTGTACAGCCTACCACAAAATAGAAGCCAACCTGATCCTATCAACTAGGCCTAGTTGTCAATACTCTGTCATATGACATATGTGTCTCAACTCCTACTAGCTCTAAAGTAGTTACGTTTGATATATACTTAAATTGTATTGTCCGATATGAACATTGTTGCTCTACGCTAGGTTTGATATGCATGGCCTTCCCTAATATTCATGTAATAATTGGTCCAAACTGGTTATCTTCCCAAAATATATTGTTGGATAGTAAAAAAACCCTAATACTTCCTCCTAAAGAAAGAACCTCTTACCCTAAAGTTAGATTAAACTTCGTCACAGAGGCCCAGGCTGGTAGGTTCCTTCTAAGAGGTTGTTAAGGTATTTAGTCTTCTTCTTAATGCAAGCTGAAGTAGAAGGAATTGAGGAGATTCCAGTAGTCAAGGAATTTCCTGAGGTGTTCCATACAGAGATCAAGGTACTCCCTCCAGAACTAGAAGGTGAGTTCACAATTGACATCATATCTAGAGCTGGACCAATTTCTAAAGCCCCATACAAAATGTCTCTTAATTAGATAGCATAACTAAATAAGTAGACAGAGGAGCTATTAGAGAAAGCTTTTATCATACCTAATGTCGTGCCTTAGGGTACTCTACTATTATTTGTCTAGAAGAAGGATGGTAGTCTAAGATTATGTATAGATTATCGAGGAGCTGAACAATATTACTATCAATAACAAGTATCATCTTCCCATAATAAATGATTTGCTAGGTCAACTTTCTGGTGCGAGTGTATTCTCTAAAATTGATATGAGATTAGGCTACCATCATCTTAGAATAAAGTCATATTATATTCCAAAGACGGCATTCTATACTTGATATGGACATTATGAATTTCTAGTAGTGCCATTTGGATTTACGAATACACCTAAACTTTTTATGGACTACATGAACAAAATTTTCTAGCCTTACCTATATCAGTTTGTTGTAGTCTTTATAGATGACATTTTAGTCTTCTCCAAGTCTTAAGAAGAGCGTGAGAAGAATTTGAGGATTGTTCTTAATACCCTAAGAGAGAAGCAGATGTATGCTAAGCTTAATAAATATGAGTTTTGGCTATGAAAAGTTTGATTTCTCAATCATGTTGTATCCCAAGAGGGAGTAACTGTTAACCCCATCAAGATAAAAGCAGTCTTAGAATGACCAAAGACAGTGACAGGATAAGAAGTTTCTTTAAATTTATAATGTATTATAGAAGATTCAACAGGGATTTTTCTCGAATTGCTCTTCCGCTTATGAAGCTCACTAGGAAGAACCATCCATTCTTGTGGGACGAGAAGTATAAGGCCAGCTTCTAGGAGCTGAAAAGATAGTTGACCTTTACTTATGTACTAATAATCTCTGATCTTATGTAGACCTATATGGTTTACACATATGATATCAAGCAAGGATTAAGGTGTGGCGTGGTTATGTAGCAAGGTCGAGTAGTAGCCTATGCCTCACGAAAAAAATTACCTGACCCATGACTTGGAGCTTGCAGTGATAGTATATGCTCTTAAGATATGGAGGCACTATTTATATAGTGCAGCCTTAGAGTTATATTGATACCACAAGAGCCTCAAGTACTTACATAATGATAAAGAGTTAAACATAAGGCAATATAGATGGATTAAACTACTTAAAGACTATGATTTTCAGATTAAGTACCATCCTGGTAAGGCAAATATGGTAGTCAATGCCCTAAGTAGAAATGTGGTACAAGTATCATTTCTGATAATGAAATAGCAGAAATTGATAGAGGATTTCAGAGACTGGAGTCCTTTATATCAAATGCAACTAGTCGATAATAGAAGCAATAAAATACAATTTATAGCCTAGCTCCAAGTTCGGTTAGCAGAAATATTTAAGGCCAAATTGCTAGAGGGGGAAACATGAAACTTTGAGATTTCTCAGGAGGGACTAATAAAGTTTAGAGGAAGAACATATGTCCCACAAGTAGAGAGAGGATTCTAGATGTAGCCCATAAGAGCCGACACACTCTTTACCCATGAATGACCAAATGTATTATGACATCAAAAAACTCTTTTGGTGCACAAAATGAAGAAAGATATAACCACTTATGTGACTAAATGTCTTAGATGCCAAAAGGTAAAGGTGAAGTATTAGAAGCCCATAGGTAAGTTATAGCCTCTATATATCCTTGAATAGAAATAGGACAACATTTCATGGATTTTATTATAGGACTACCGGTTACATCATATAAACAAGATACTATGTGGGTTATAGTATATCACTTAACCAAATCTACTCACTTTCTTGTAGCCAATGCCAAAGATACTATAAGAAACTAGCAAAACTCTATCTCAAGGAAATTGTAAGGTTACATGGTGTCGCAAGCAACAACATTTCATATGGATACCCTAGATTTACTTCTACATTATGGGGATCTCTACAGAAAGAAGTGAACATTACTCTCAATTTAGTACATACTAGTAACCCCAAACATATGGGCAAACAGATATAACCATTCAAACTCTAGAGGATATGCTGCGAGTTTGTATACTAGATTTTAGAGGAAACTAGGATATGTATATGCCACTAGTAAAATTTGCATATAATAATAGTTACTTCTCCAGTATTCAAATGACCCCCTTTGAATATATGGAAGAAAATGTAGATCACTTTTATGCTGGATAGAGTTTGGTGAAAGAAGAATGAATAGTCCTGATATAGTGGATCAGACCTCCAAGTAGATTGAAATGATCAAATAGAGACTTATGACAGCTTAAAATAGACAGAAGAGTTATACAGACATTACAAGGAAACCCTTAGGGCATCTTTGGTAGCATGGAAGTGGTAATGGGGAAGTGGAATTGGAATCGATCATTTTCCTTGTTTGGTACAATGGAAGAAATTTCCACTTCCATTTTTGGTTCCACTTCTAAAATTTTGAGCCATTTCAATTCCATAAAAAACGCTGGGAAATGAAATGAGAGAAGTGGAAGTAAAATATTTTGGATCATTTTACCATAAGTTATAAAATTCCTATACAACTTTAACCCTTCCTAAGTTATAAAAAAATATTTTAGACTATTTTACCACAAATTATAAAAAAAATAGATCAATTATGTACTCATTTCTAACATACTAAATAAACTTTTAAAGCCCATTTCTAGCCTAGTTCCATTTCTATCTCCACTTCCACTTCCATAAAAAACTCTTCTATCCTACCATTCCAAATTCTTTCTAAAGCTAGACTAGTAGCATACAAGTTCACCT
The DNA here is from genome assembly GCA_037074615.1 of Leucaena leucocephala. Taxonomy (NCBI): domain Eukaryota; kingdom Viridiplantae; phylum Streptophyta; class Magnoliopsida; order Fabales; family Fabaceae; genus Leucaena; species Leucaena leucocephala. Next base: position 7,701,950 of record CM073558.1, on the reverse strand, counting down.
TTCCCCCGAATCTTGTCAAATACATGACGTCTTCTATATCTCCCAACTAAAGAAGTACCATCCAAACCTAGCTCATGTCATCCAGTATAATAACATTGTACTTTAAGACAACTTGTCTTTTGAGGTCAGACCAGAATGGATCATTGATCGAAAGGTCAAATAACTAAAGAACAAGTAGATTCCACTTGTCAAAGTTGTCTATAGATGATTATCACCTAAAGAAGCAATGTGGGAAATGGAAGAAGAGAAAAAGGAAAAGTATCCCGAACTTTTCTCAAAAGGTACATTTTAAATTTCAATGACGAAATTTACTTAGGGGAGAAATGTCACAATCCAAACTTTTAAGGCTATAAGAGTATTATTAATATAGTTGGCACAATATGTGAAGTTAAGTCAAAGTTAGGATAAAAGTGTAATTTTTAGAAAGTTTCGGGCCAATAGGGTTACTTTTGGAAAAGTGTATAAAAATTTAAAAAAAAATCACAAAAAATGGAAATGAGATATTATTGCCTATTTGAGGTGACAAATTATGAAAATACTCCTAGAATAAATCTTAAAGAAATTTTGGATATTTTGCTAATTATAAACTATTTAGACAAATTCAATTATTTGAGCTATGTGAAGACCTCAAAAAATTAAGGGAAGGTGGGAATAATATAATTTGAAAATTATAGGACATTGTACAAGTGGTTTTATTCTCAAAATGCCCCTAGAGAAGTTTTAGAGGAATTTAGATGCAAATTAAGCTAATTAGGGATTTTACTTGGAATAATTTTCAAATAAATACCTGAAGGAGTAAATAAATTCTAAGAAAATTTATGGTGTTTCCCTAGAATTAATATGAGATAACATAGTAGACAAAAGTATTTTATTAATTGAGAAACTCTGGAAATTAATTCCCAAGTATGGTTGGATAATAGGAAGTAAATTGATTTCTTTCTATTTTACCATCAATAAAATGATGATGGTAATAAATTAGGGACTTATTTGGACAAGAAAAATGTTAGGAATGAATTATAGAACTGATAAAAATTAATTGCATTGCTCAGGACACTAGAATGGTGAAAATAGAAATTTATTTTGGTATAAATGCACTGATATAACATGTCATAACCCTAGCTTTTTATATGGCCAAAATTTTTCTACTTGTCTAGCTAGGAATGGTGAGAATTTTGACTTGAAAAATAATTTAATTTAGGATTATTTTTGGTAGGAAAAATTTGTAAGAAGTCAAGACATGTGGACACCTAAGCTTGGTAATTTGAGTGAACTTGGAGGTTAAACAATTATCATGTGGTCTATTAACCCCTCCTCCTCTTACTATTGCAATTTTGGCACCTAGAGGGAAGCTCTTGCAAATTTGATTCTTGACCTTTCAAGACAAGGAGAAGCTAGCCATTTTGGTCATTTATCTTGGATTAAAGGTTAGTTTATGTCTTTAACCTCTTAATTAATATTTTAATTAGTTAAATCATGGGGCTGCTCATTCCCTTGATCCTTCTCTGTCAAATTAGCCTTATCATTATAAGGGACTTCATTTTCCATGAAGTTCAAGATCCTTTCCTCACTTAGATCATAGTCATCAATGTTTATATCTGCCTTAGAAGTACCACCCCTATAAGTACCAGCCCTAGAAGCACCAACCCTAGAAGTAGGATCCTTGTTGGTTTATTAGGATCAACTGGCTCCTTTTGGGGTCGATGACTCATTCTGATAATATCAAATAACAATTAATATGAAAAATAAATAATATCAAATTATAATAATTTAAGAAATACAATAAATAAACAAAATAAAATTAACTTTAGAAATAATTGAGAACTAAATTTCTATAGTTATGTATCTAGATTTGATTTGTTGAGAGAATTCGACAAAGCTTCACTTCACAACTTGCCAAAAGTGAAAAAATGATGACGATAGGGTTATATATAGGTTGCGAATTTCTAGCGGTTATTTGTATAACAACTAGAAAGTTCAAACCTCGAAACCCTCTGCGGCCCTTACTCCTGCTATGTGTCAGGACCACCAGAGAAACTAACACATTTCTAGCAGTTTTTCAAACAACCGCTAGAAATATATTCTAAAATATCTAGCGGTTGTCTCATAACCACTAGAAATTTTGATAACCATCACCTAGCCCCCTGCTCCTACCACGTGTTAGGACTCCTCGAGAAACCAACACATTTTTAGTGGTTTTGGAGAAAACCGCTAGAAAATATAGTGACCTTCCGCATTCTTTAGTGGTTTCCCTAACCAAATTATTAGAAAGGGACTGCTAAAAATGTGGCACCAACTTCACGCCATATGGCACCAATACTTGTTGTGGTCTTTTTCTAGTGGTCGGAACTAAACTGCTAGAAAGTTTTGGGGCCACACCCATTCTAGTCAAAACAGTTGAAATTTCTAGTGGTTTGTTGTATAACTATTAGAAATCCTATTTTTTCTAGAGGTTTGTGTCAACTGCTAGAAACTAACCACTGCCAACAACCATAATTAGGTTAATAATCATAATTATAGAAGTATAACATAGAAAAGTATAACAAGATCTAAAATGTGAAAAACACAATCAGATATAAAGCGTTTTTTATGATTTAAGATGTGAGCCTTCAAAATCATTTTTTTACAAAGAAGATGAAGATCTAGGAGTTTAAAACCTCAGAGTGAATTAGATGTGAAGAAGAACCCACGAAGGAATTGGAAATGGGGCTGATATGAAGGTGAGAGTGTCGTACCTCATATTTGAACCAAGATTGTCGAACCTATGATCTAAATCTGATCTAATGGTCAATCTTGTAGCTTGAGGAAAATGGCGACACTGCAGGTGTATGTGAGCAGGAAAGGATGATCTCATAGGCCTAAGTGTGAGTCAAGGCTGGTGGAGCAAACGACACTGGTGTGGGCTAAGAGAAGGAAGAAAAGAAGAAAAGAAAGGATGGAGAGTCGAGACTGAGATAAAAGGGCAAAAGGAGAAAATTAAACATTTGTATTAACAATAACCAAGGGCCATGATAGTTAGTGATTAACATGCTGTAATAGTATTTTTTAAAATTTTAGAGAGTTACTAAGTCGGTCATTAATATGACCAATATTGATTCTGATCGATTGTGAGGAGTGAGGAGAAATTTGAAAGTGGAGATCGTGGAGAGCAACAACACGATGTTATAGTCATCTGATATCCAGTGATATTATCGAATTTAATAGGAGGAGTCAAATCTCATCCAACTCAACTACCATCACTCAACTCCCAATTAATGTGAATCCTTTTCTCCATGGAAGCTTAGCCGAGCAATATATATAATTGGCCTTCTTATTAATTTTCTAAGTTATCGATTGCTTTCCAGAAAGATGTTTGTGTGGCATCAAAAGGAATATGGATAATATTTGTTGAACGGTGGATGGGGACCCCAAAACAGGACCTTGATGGGGCTCCAGTTTTGTCTAGAATCTCAGATTTATCTACCATTCAGAACCCCTTCCACAAAATGATCAGTCCAAAGTTGTTGCCAAATAATAATAATGATAATAACAACATCAAAGTACAGAAAAAGAAATTGGACAAGCACGAAAAGAAATAAAATGATGAAAGAAAGAAGGCTGCATTATTCTAATATGAATTAAAGATTTTGCCAGTGCGTTGCATAGAGAGTGAGAAAAAATATGTTATATTTGATTAATTATTTATTATTATAAATTTTTATTATGATTAAAAATTTGAAATATTATAAAACTTTAAAATTTGATCTTCGAAAGATTTTAAGCTCCCACTTTGATATTTGAAATATTTTGTGCCCTATAATAGTAATTAATCAGTATTTCCATTAAAATGTGGCTTAAAATCTTTTGAAAATTAAAGTGGGATTATGAATTGGGATTATTGATGCAAACAAAAGAATTAAAGGTAATAAGTCAGATCAACCCAAATATATTTTAATTGAACTAGATATTATAAGATTTTAACAGTATAATTAATTAATTGATAATGAATGTTAATAGTTGAAAGTTGATTGATTGATGATTGTTATTGGACAAAACCGTTAGTAGGGCAAAAGTAGTGTCATGCATAATGACATTTGCTGGAGTGCCGGTCAAACAGCTTAGTTTAAGAGATTGCTTCTTGAGGGGGAAAAAGTTAATCTAACTTGTTGCAAAGAAACACGAATTATGAATCCAGCTAAAAGAAACAAGTAGAAGCATTTTAGAAAGAACAGAGTTGCCATCACTTAGTTTCCTCCAGAGAATTGTTGCAGAGGTGAAACATGAAGGCAAATTAAAGTATGGAATGAGACTTGACTATTTTGCTTTTGCTTGTTCATGTTAATTATTCATCCTTCATTATTCATCTCGCGCGGTCAAGTATTAAAAGAAGAATTCGCTTTGTGCTCATCGAGCTTATGTAGGGGAATGCCAAAGTAGTGAAAGATAAAGTACTAAAGATTTCCTGTATGACAAAAGTAGGAGATATTTTACCACGCATGATGTAATGCAATATTCCGGTTGCATCAGAGGTTGATAAGTACTTTCTCCCATCTTTAATTTAAGAGTTAGTTAATTTATCAACTAACTATTATATTATATACTCTATAATCTATCATATTATATACTTTTTAATCTACTAAATCTAGCAATTTAAGACGAATTCATATTATATACTCATTAATATATTATAATTAGTCAACTAACTCTTATATTAATTATGATTAACTGATTTATTTTATTTTCTTAATCTATCTAAAAATGTCAACTAGTTATTATATTAAAAAATATTTACTATAATGATACTATGCTTATGAATGGGTCCTTTCTAGTGAAGATGAGTATTCTTTTCATCCATGATATTTTAGAATTTAATGTATAGACATCCAAAGCAAATAGCTTTACAATGGTGTTTCCTCATATTGGCATCCGAACAGACACAATCCAGAGATATTAAAATGGTGTTTATGTAGAATGTCACTGACTATGAGAGCATGATGCAATAATTTCCAAATCAATAGAAGTCGTTTGGATGGAAGAGATATGGACCATAAAATTTATCAGAACGTGTCTGATGAAACCAAATTTGGTTGGGAGTTGTGGTAACATATAATGAAACAAAAATTGACTAAGAATATGAAATAAACTATAGAAATTAATAAAACAAAAAAAGTCAACAAAAGCAATTAAAATGACCCGTTTCTATTATTTCTTTTGCCACCACTTTTTTTTTCACTTTGAAATGACCGAAAACCAAATTTAATATTCTAGTAAGAGATAGAACAAACTAGAATCATGCAAACTAAAAAACTAAAACCAAAACATATAAAAATTCATCATTTCCCAATGACACCCAAATTTTTCCATTTGAGTACCACTTGACATAGTGTGTTTGCCGAAGAACCATCTTCTTTCAGTGCATTAGCAGTCACATCATTCAAATCTTTCATTCTTGCATGAATCTCTTTACCTTCTTCACCTTCCATCAAACTCTTTACCAACTTTGCAATTTCTTCCCTTTTCACTATGCCATTTTCGTTAACCTTTGGCCTTAGTGCCACCTTCAGGCCGTTAGTTAGTAAAGCAGCATTCATTCTCTGCTCTCCAAACAATGGAAATGCTATCAATGGCACACCTTTCTGTATACTCTCAAGAATAGAATTCCAACCACAATGAGTCAAAAACCCACCAGTTGCTTTATGGCTAAGTATTTGAATTTGAGGCCCCCATGAGAGAATCACCAAACCTTTTTCTTTGATTCTCTCCAAAAACCCTTCTGGTAAGAAATCTAAAGGATTCTTATTTTCAAAACCAAGATAAGCAGCGCTAGAAAATTTACTTGGGGCTCTCACAACCCATATGAACTTCTTACCACTAAGTTCCAACCCTAAAGCAAGTTCATTGAGTTGATCTTGAGACACTGTCCCTCCACTCCCAAATGAAACATAGAGAACTGATCTGTGTTCTTGCTTGTTCAACCATTTTAAACAATCTGATCCATTATTTTCCTCACTACTTGACCCACTTTGTAAAATGGGTCCAACAGGGTAAATCTTGGGCTTGCCTTTGAACTCTTCTTGTAAGGATTTAATTGTCTCAGTTTCCAATTCTCGGAAACTATTAATAAGAACTCCATCAGCGTGATTGATTCTTCTACAACGCTCAAGAAATTGCTTGTAAACTATGTTCCTTCGATCTTGAAGAGAGTCTATGAGATCTCTTCCTTGTATTGGTACACAGCCTGGAATCTCTATTGGATCTCGTAGGTCTCTGAACTCCGAAGAAACTGTCTTCTCCAACTTCGGTGCATACAAGTAAAGAGACACAGCCATGGCAGAGAAGGGGCAGTATACATAAGATAATATATTGAGTTCTGAAGCAATATCTAGTGCTTCCATGGCGAAAGTATCAACAACCAAAGCTGCAAGGCCATTTCTTGAACTCAAGGATTCTAATTCCTCATGAATATATGGCAGGGAGAGAGTCACTACGCGTTGAATTTGGACTGCAATATGAGCTGGTTCATCCTTTTGCTGAGCAATGACTTCTTCATTAACTGCTGGGAGAAAAATGGAGTGTATATTTGAAGGAAGAGCTTGGAGGTAGGCTTTGGTGGCAGAAGAAGGAGACTCAAGAGTGGGAATGATGCAATTAACTTGAAAATCTGGGCATAGATGAACAAGTTTCTTTGAAAACTCAATAATGGGGACGAGATGGGTGAGCCCAGCGCTCGGAATAACGGCTATGTGAGTTGCTTTCTCCATGGAAACTTAGCTCTGAGCTATTGGCTTTTCTTGTTTCTAAGTTATCGATCGATTGCTTGGGCTAAAACAGAAGAAGTTATTGATTTATTTATGTGAAGAAAAACGGTAGGGGAAAATGAGTAGTTCGCCTGCAAATTCTTTGCATCTTCCTGAATTGTTATTGGATGCATACGAGTCAAAGTGAAAGCTCTTTTCTTTAATTTTCTTCCCTCCAATTTCTTAATTTCCTCTTACTCTTCGATCTTAGTTGAAATTGGAGTCATAGTATGGTGGCTATCATGATCATCAAGCACAATAATTTATATATATGGAAATATATATTTATCACTACGGTGAGATCTAAACGGTCTAAATTCAGTAATTTCAACAATGCAAATTAAAAATTTTCAAATGATGATTCTTATATAAAAACATTTTTTGCGAAAAAGTGATAGTTAAGAGATTATAGCTTTATTTTAAATTATGCACATATTAAAATATTTTTTTTAAAAAATAAAAGTTTAACAAAAAAAACTAAATCTAGAACTCAATATTAAATATGGAAGGTCTTGATTTGGTGCAAACTGAACCCGTTATAACTCAAAATTCAAATGTTGGTATTACTTTGATAAACAAATAAAGGAAATTTAACTTTTTAAAATTTATGTCATTTATATGCGTGTTTGTATATCTAATATGTTTTGATATTGTATAATATATATAAACTGGATATATGAATAAGGTCTCACATGCACATTATTCATATTGGACTAATTGTTATCATGTACTCGGCATATAATTGTTTTATTGAAAAACTCGACACAAAAAACTTTTCTATTAATAGATATCATTTGTTGAATTATTCCAAGTTAGAATGTTGAATAGGATATGTCTAATTAAATAAAGCAGTTGATTATTGTGTGGTAAGAAGCAACGCGTCGGTTATTGTGTGGAAAATAATGTCTGGTTGTTCAATGTACGAATCCACTATAATATAATGCCTTTGAATAGTCAAATGTTATCCTAAATATTCACTATAACAATAATATTTTGTACCAACAAGCTGTTAGTTAAAATGATAGTTAGTATTACTTTATAAGAAAAAGAATACAAATTTGAATCCCCATATTAGAAAAGTTAAAATCATTTGTACTCTGAGTTTTGAAAATATTTAATCTCAAGTTTAAAGTGACTTAGAGATACTATTAATTAAATTTAAAAAAAAATTGTGCAGTAGTCAACCATTAGGCCCGCTATAGTTGACCGTTTGTTTCTACTGACTAACTTTTGTGAATGCAAATATTGACTTTTGAAGTTAAACAGCTATTTTTTGTAATAAGCTATAAATATGCCATTCAAAGAAATGATACACACGCGCACGCGAACACTTGATTCTTAGAAAATGAAAACATCTTTCTTTATAATTGAGTTCAATGGTTGATGCTTTGTTTGCTTGAAGATTTTCTTGCAACTTACTATATGCATTTATCTTATGTATGTTTGTATGTATATATGTATACCCATGATTGAAGACATTGTGAAATACTTCTTGTTTGGTTGGAAACAACCTATTACATTAAGATCATGAAGATATTGTTGTGTGCTCTGTTTTTTTTTTTTTTTACAAAATAATGGGTTATGGTCCTAAAATACTTTAGAAAGTTTCAACAAAGGACCACTTAGTACCTGAAAGGTTTTTTGGGTTCTAATATATCTTAAGTATAATTTTGTAGCATTTATACACTGGCACTACAAAAAGAAAGGTTATTTCTAAAAGTTATTTTATGGCATTTCTAGCGGTTACTGCTAGAAAATCATATGTTAAAAATTCGTTTCTAGTAGTTCTAGTGAACCGCTACATATAGTGGTCAAAACCTAAGACATTTCTAGCGGTTTATCTAAACGCTATAAAAAAAAGTGGCAGGAGCCAAAGGGATTATGTTAATATATACTATTTACCATAGAGAATATTTCTAGTTGTTCTCTGAATAGCTAGAGAGTGCATGGTGGTTGGGAACTACTAGAAATATTTTTAATTCATCTAAATGCCAGAATTTCTAACGGTTGAGAACCGTTAGAAATGTGTCACCAATATTTAAATTTTTGAAATATTTTTCCTACTTTTAAGCTCCAAAATTTAATTTTTCTTTCACAGGTTTATGGTTTTCAAGCAGCTCTAAAGCCACTAGAAATTTCATTCTAGGTGAAAAAAATAAAACAATTTTTTAATTATTATAAAATATGATACTATTAATTAGGAAACTATTAAATATATTATATGAGATGATTATGTTGATATGTGTAATAAGTAATGTATTCTAAGTTGTATATAAAATATATTGTGATAAATAATCAATAATTAAATTATGATTGTATCATATGAGTTAAATTTAATTTGTTAGGAAAATTGAGTTAGAGATGCAAGAATTGGACATGTAATAGTTTGTAGAGTTGAACTTTAATTCATAGGTTGAAAAAGTAGTTGGATTGGTTGAGATGAAGAAAGAAAATCTGAAAAAAGAAAATATAAAAACGTTATTAAACTATAAATAAAGAAAAATAAAATAAATATGTGCAAAATAAATAAACTCTTACTATGTGAAGAAAAAAGGAAGAGGAGGAGGAGGAGGAGAGAAGAATCAACTTATGGACAGATATGAAGGAGAGGAGAGGGATGAAAAGAAATGTGTGAGTGAATGATGGAGGGAGTGATGTGGTATTTATAAAGATTTGGGAAGCATTTTTAGCAATTTTGTTCATTGCTAGCAATTTTGTGCATTTCTAGAGGTTTTGTGCTCAAGACAATTTCTAGCCCTTATGAGAACTACTAGAAATGAAAAAAAATAATTTTTAAGAAATTGAACTAATTTTGATTTATTTGAATATATTTAATTTATGTATCAAAAGAAATTATTACATGAGTGATAAAGGTCATTGATTTATTATTCTTTATCATCATCTTGCATAGTAGGAGAAATTAAAACAATTATTGTTAGGATTATTATTTATATTTAGAAAAAAATTGAGTACCATATAATTTAATAAAATAGATATACATGACAATAGCTAAATTATCGTCTTCTTAAGGGAGGAATTCTTCAAAATTTGTTAGTTGGAAGGGCTCACTGTCATAAATAATGTCACTATTGCCCATATCATAAAGATCCCAAGGCTTGATGTGGACAACCATATTCCATTTTTATGCTTCTCGTCCTGCATATAGTAAACCTAGTGTTCCTTTGAAACAAGAATACATGGCTCGTCATCCTCATATTCCCCCGTATGAATGAGTGTAGAGAAATTGATAGAGGTGATGCCTAAGTGGTCAATACTGAGTCCCCGTGAAGTTGTTTTGTTTGCTCACGAGCACTTGAATAGTGTTACTGTCACGTCAAGAAATTTAAGCTGTGATCGGCACAGAATATGAATGAATTCATATTCCTTAAGCATAAAACCATAAATAGAACATTTAAAGCAAAAATCATAATATATATTCTATTTTAATCAAAAGATAAGTCCTCTGTAGGAATTTCGGCAGGATTTTTATTCGTATAACTGACCTTCTAAAAATCCTACAACAGGCTGTGAATGTTTCAAATCACCTGCAAATGTTTTCAAAATAACCAGAACTTTATCTATAGATTAGGTAGAGCATCTAAACCTTCTACAAAATAATACAAGTATTTCATAAATTTATAATTATATTATAAGAAAATATGCCCAAAAATCACTACTTCAGATATGAAATGAGGCTTTTCACTGCTCAGCTGGAGGAATAAGGTCAAATGCACTATCTGAAGTCAAAATAATCTACTTGTGAATAACGTCCCAAAAATATAAATTAAAATGCAAAAATAAACAATTTCAACATGTTTAAATTTAAATCATAACATTTGGTACTTTAATGCAAATGTATTAGTAAACATTTTATTTCAGGTAAACCATTTAAAACAATCATTTCAAATCAATCCTTTTTCTGTAGGACTTCAACGGAATGAAAATAGGCATGGACACATACTTCATGAGGGTAATTAAGCAATCCGATGTAGCTCGAGGCCACAAAAATAAGCATGGACACACAGTCCATGAGAGTAAATAACCAAGCATAGTACGAGGCCACGAAACAAGCACATGTACGAGACCCACGAATAACAGATGCAAGTACAATATCTACAAGAAACAAGAGCAAGAATAAATCCTATGAATAACCAGTGCGAGTATGAGACTCAAGAATATCTATCGAGCTCGGGTTTAACCATGGTGCATGAAGGACTAACAGTTTTGTTGTTAGTAACCAGTGTTCTGTATTTCGTCATTTCTGAAAACCTTTCTAGCATGAATGTGGTCCATTTGACATTTAATAATCATAACACTTCCCAATACAACAATTTTTGTTAAAAATACTTCATAATCATGAAACCCCAGCATGAATATTAAAATAACTTATCAAAAGATTTCTTCAATTCATATGGATAATTATTCAAATCATGAAATGTACATAATAAACCATTTGCAAGAAAAATCATTGCTAACAATTAAAGCCATGAATTCATATACCTTGCTTTTCGTAAATCATACTTAAAATTTAATACTTAAATGAAATATATAAAATAACAAGATATTATATAAAAATATCATTTTTATGGGACGTTATTCACTCACTTGCAATATTCTAATATAGCTTACTCCTACTATATTCTTTAGAATAATATTCTCTTCTTAATTTTCTAAATTTTTCAGAAGTAAAACATTCCATCAATAAATACCATCCATATCTTTTTGTACCAAATATTATTTTCTTCATAACACTTAAAATATGAAAAATCACAACCTTTAACTTTGAAAATTTTCAAACCTTGCAACCATATTTAATTTAAACAACCTTTATCCAAATTTTATATTCTTCCATATAACTCAACATCCATAAGCGGAATAATTCCTCAAATTTTATTCTTTTTCTAACATACCTTTAAATCCACAGTATAGCTTATGTTCACTTTTACTTCATTACAACCAAAACAATTAATTAAAATATTACTTCCCTCTTTACATACTTTAATTTCTGTTTATCTATTATTTTCTTATTTCTATATATTTTTTCTTCAATCTAACTGTAGCATCTATTAAAATATCAAAGCCATGATATTTTAAAACTTTCATATTTCCAAATTTTTGAATTCCAACATGCAAGCACAATACTAACTACGTACTATGCAATATAACACTAATGTGTATATATATAACTTAAGTTACTCAATTCCAGCAGCACCATGTCATGATTTTGGGTCCAATTTCAAGTCTAAAACTTTAATTCCCACACTTAACTTCAATTAAATTTTGGTTCAATTATTCATCCCATAACAGAGACAACACCTGCACATAACAGTAAACTCTTATATATATATATATATATATATATACACACACATATGCCGTCCATCCCTTTACTTTAATTCCTTTTATCCCACCATTCTTTTCTTCCTCTTCACATTTCGCATAACATCAACAGCATAGCTCAACAGAAGACAGATATCACTCACACACACAGAACAATGGTTTCCACAGTACACACAAATTCAACCTTCTCCCCCACCTCCATCATAACTCGTCAAGCAGGTGCAAATAGACATTAACTCAGCCAATAAAACTATGAATATTCATAGGAAAGGAAGTAGTTTATACTTACCACCAAACCACAACAAAATTGTGCAAAGATGGAGAAGGAGCTTGGAGATCTGTAACTGCTATAGTAGTCGTGAATGAGGCGTGACAATAGCGATGGTAGCTAGTGACAGCAACAACAGCTACGTCGACGGCACCGTGGATGATAAAGGACCAACGGTGACATGATCCTACAGTAACCGACGAACACTCCTCCCTCACCTCCAGCGATCCAGTGCTGCTCCTCCTCTCCCACTCTTGCTCTATTTCTCTAATGAAGATAGCACAGCAACGCAGCACTCAACAAGTAAGAGGAGGGAGAAGAGCTTCCCAGAACTATGGCCACCAACCAAGAACAATGGTGGACTTGCAGTGGCAGCACAGTAAAGCAGCTATAAAACCAGAAAAAAGGAGGGGAAATTCTTTCCAACAGTCGAGATTCAAGAAACAAGGAAGACCACAGCGATGGCGGGGCAACACGGCTCTGATAACAGCAGCTCAGACTACAGAGAACAATAAGTCACAGCAGCTATAGCGCTCACGCATCATGAACCTTCTCTGCACTTTCCTCTCCAGCTCACGGCATCAGCTAGCCAAAATGGAAGGAGAGAGTGTTTCTCCAGTAAATAGACATAGGGGCAATTTGGTAATTTTGCATGTAACTGAAGAGAAAAAATTTCCCTTTTAGCATGAGTTGGGATTCGAACCTGGACTTATTATTCATATCACAGCCTTTAACCACTCAGCCATCCAATTCCTCTTGTGATAATACTGCAAGAAATAATATATCCTTTGTTAAATTGGTATTATCTACCTATTTATTTAGTAGGGCTATTACATCATTACAGTGAAAAGTCGATAACTTAACTCAACGATGTCAATCAACTTTCTATAGTAAATTAAACCTCTAAAACTCATGTCGGCGTTACTACTACTAGTGTAATATCTTGTCCCAAATATTCCACAAACTCCAAAGTTTTGTGTGAGCAATCCCTAATCACGTGCAACCGTGCATAAATTCAACCAGTTGATATTATATGTTGTATATCTTCTTGCATGATCTAATAGAATGAGGAAAAGGGTTCTGAGTTCATCTTCGTATGGGCTGAAGTTATTACATATTCAACGTGTGAACCATCTAGGGAACTCTGTGGAATTTCTTATCAATCTTATTGGAACGCGCATGCTCTCATAGCTGACACTTGAGATAATTTCTAAACTCGCTGCAATGAAGTGTAACTTATTAGAGTCAGTGATGAATGCATATAAAGTGTAAAAGTTGGTGAGTGCATAAAAATTATTACATGAAGGTTTGACTTGCCTACAATTTATAAAAACATGCATATGTACTTAGAGTTTCTCCATTAGAGCGAGTGTGAAGAATTCACATCTTCTAGCTAGTTGCCTCATAGGAGGAAATAAAGTTGATGTGGAAGGACTAGGATGTCAATCATTAAAACGATGAGGGCGGTTAAAAGATATCTTCATGTTATCATCAAGGTACCTTGAACAGAAAGTTATGACCTCATCTCTAGAATAATCTTTTTCTATTGACCCCTATAGCCATGCCTTATTTCTAACATATGATTTTAATTTCCCCAAGTACCTGTAGGTTATTCTTCCATTAATAATTTTGAACAATCAAAATATAAAAGAATGGAATTGAAAATGCAGGGAAAAAAGATCATTTGGTACCTCTCTATAGGTATGTCCATCGATATTGAACTGGCCCAGCGACCTTTTCTTCTCGTACGAGGTGGATGGTTATGTGGACTATGACAGTAAAGAATGATAGAGGAAATATCATCTCCAAATGACAAAATGTAATAATTATTTGACTTTGCAGCTGATTGAGTTCTTCTGGTACCAAGATCTTCGCACACAACTTCTTGAAGAATGAACACAACTCTACCAAAATGACTGATACATCATAAGGAAGTTTTTTCTCAAAGCCAGTGGGAGCAACTATTGTATGACAACATGGGAGTCATGACTCTATAACCTAGTAACATTTCGATCCTGCATGTCGATGCACCTTGAAATGTTGCCAGAATCTCCTTTAAGTACTTTTATGCTCTTTAGTGTTGAAAGGAATATATCATTGTTCTATTTCGTCAAGAAGAATTTAGCTGGCTAGAACTTGTCATTTTTATCAGGCCAAGCCACTTTATAAATTCCCCAGGCCCATAAATTTTTTCTAGTCATGAGATGGTCTTTAGACTTTTTGGCTTCATTTAGCAACATATAGATCACATGAAAAGCTAGAAACTAACTGCCGGTAAAACAATATTTTTTTGTAGAGGAAATGTCACGTTAGCATATTAACCATTACCAACTAATGGTCAAAATTAATCTCTTTAATGGACATAAATGCTACGAAATTATTCTTCCATGACATATTAGAATTAAAAACACTTCCAAGGTACTCATTCGTGGAAACTTTTAAGGCATTTTAAGACCTTAACCCTAAAATAATGTGTTTATCATACTCAAAACATTAGTGCTACAAAGCTCTCATCAATTGGTGTATTTGTTTCAATGCTCATTAACATTCGAAACAAAATTGGTAACAAGTATATTTTTTATTAAGAGTTTTTTAAATAAGCAATATTTTTAGAAAACATTAAATTCAACCCTTCTTGAGTTTCGTTGTCTAAATATAGATTATTTTATACTATTATATATTGAATATTGATGAATGATGATATTGATATATTGACGTTGAAGAGAAAAAAAAAAGTAGGGGAAAGGGGAAATCTAAAGCAATATCTAACATATATATATCTCAACATCATGTGTGCCCCATATTTTAATCCTCTATTATTTTATATGAATTCCCGCTCATAGACCAAGAAATATTAAGCATATCTAACATTTTCACAACTTATAGAATCACTCATGAAATCTGAAGCATTCTACTTAATATTATAATTACACATTATTCAAGTCAAAATAGATAATTCGCTCAGCAAAATTGGATGTAATAAAACCAACAATGTGGTAAGTGACATCATCCTTTTTTTTTGTACAAAAATTTTTGGAAAGGGGTTGGGCTCACCCACGATCCAAGGGCAAGGTGAAGTCTCCCTTCCTCCTAAACGATACCAATGTTGGGCAGAGCGAGCCGTCTATTACCCTCAGGTGTAAACCTAGGCACCCAGGAACTAGGATGTCTCCCCAAGCGTCGCAACTGGAACCACAACAAAGTGGTACTCCCTAGGGTTCGAATACGCTCCAAATAGTTGCATGTCTCACCCCTTCGCCAGCTGAACCCACGGACGATGGGTGTAAGTGACATCATCCTCATAAGATAACATAAGTTCTAGTTTAGGAAGTACACTTATTAGAAAAAATGAAAATATTTTGAAGTCTAAGCCCAAAACAAGATTAGTCTCAAATCTAAAGTGGTTTAGGGGACACCCTTAATAAAAAAAAATTGCTGTATATTCTTATAAGGTTGTTTATATATGTGCCGTTCAAAACCTTATACCAATTTGTTTTAAAAAAACAATGATTTAGATATAAAAGATTTTGCTCAAACAATTAGCACCACAATCTAAATAATCAATCATAAATCTATAATTGAGCTTCAAGAATTTATAAAACTTAAATTTACAACATAATTACACCTAATCTTTCTATATTTGCAAGTGATTTATATTGTTAACTGTATAAGGACAATTTTGTCAATTTTGTAATTTTAATATTGGTTTTTTTTCTATCATTTCATAAATTTATCCTTTAATACTATTTGGGCTAAAGTATACTTTGGTCTTTTCATGTTTGTATCAAGTTTCATTTTATTTATTTAAGTTAAAACTTATGTTTTTAATCATTTAAATTTAACATTGTTAACCTCACTAATAAAAAATATTAACTCAACCAATTTAAAAAGATGATTGAACAATTAAGTCCTAGCAAAACATGTTTAAATTTTAATTCTAGGGAAAAAGACTAAAAAATACCATTTGAATTTTAAAATGCCAAAAAGAATATCTGAACATATAAAAGGAGAGATTGGGCACACATTCCAATTTGTCATTTCAAAATTTAGGGGAGATGAAATTGCCTTTAGAAGTACAAGTAATTGTTTTTGTTATTTACTACTTTTACAATGAGATTTATGACTTAAGCAATGATTTAAACTATTTTCGCTAAGATATTTACTATTCTCTATAACAATTTAATTGTAGATAATTGCATTGGTCATTTATTACTCTGTAATGTGATTTATCACTTGAGCTATGATTTTGTCCACTTTCGTTAAAATATTTACTACTTTCTGTAACAATTTAGTTGTAAGTAATTACTTTGGTCATTTACTACTCTTACAATGAGATTTACTACTTAATCAATGATTTTGACCACTATTACTGACATTTACTACTCTATATAATAACTCAGTTGTAAGTAATTACTTAGTTTAGTTACTACTTATGTAATGGGATTTACAACTTTTGTAATAATTTTTACCACTTTCGTTAAGACATTTATTAATCTATTTAATAATTTAGTTGTAAGTAATTACTTGGATTAATTACTACTTGTGTAATGGGATTGACAACTTTTTTGATAATTTTTACCACCTAACTATGGTACTATTCATCAGCCATCAAATACTATCCATCGGATTATTGTCGTCATCTTCATCTTTGTCTAGCGACCTCACCCATACACTCAAGGATACTAACCCTTTACCATTCTCCCTTTTCTCACCACCATCTTGCTCACTTTCGCCCTTTTCCGATCATCTTCTACTAAAACCTCAATGCTATGCTTCCCTTTTTGGCATTTTGAAATTGAGATGTTCTTTTATAGTCTTTTCCCCTTAATTATATAGTATAAAATATAACACAATTTAAAAATTAAAATGAAAATATACTTTGTCAATGTTTAATTACACAATCATCACTTAAATATGATGAGTCGACATTTTCTATTAAATAAACTTGACGATATTAAGTTTAAATAACTAAAAATACCCTTTTAAAACTTTAAGGAACTAACATAAAACTAAATATAAAAAACAAAACAGATACTTTAACTTATAATTTATTTATTTTGGTGATCCATATATGTCATTTCCCCTCGATTTTATAAACGTTATGTTGTTCTTTCCTTTCCTTTTATGAACTTAGTTTAGTTTTATGTACAATTCAAATAAAATTACACGATTTTTTTATAAAACAAGAAAAAATTAAATCAAAAAATGGTTTATATATCAAAAGGTTGTGTTTGCTGTTGTTTGACGCGAACAGCACAACGAGCTATATCAGCAACCATATCCATATACGGTTCAAACCTAGCCACACAACTACACACATGTACAACCTATAGTTAATTACAATAATATCCTTTAGAGCTATATATTCCAAGGCCATAACATAACCTTTAATGGGTGAGAGAAAATGAGTCTAAAGCTATTATCTGCAATTATTATCCTTATCTTCTTCTCTTCTTGTGTCACAGGTCACAATAATCTGTTATCGTCTTCACCAACGAAGAAGAAGGCAGAGAAATGCCCCATAGATACACTAAAGTTTGGGGTTTGTGGAAGCTGGTTAGGGTTAGTCACAGAAGTTATTGGAAGCAAACCAAGTGAGAAATGCTGCACTATTGTGAAGGGCCTTGCAGATCTTGAAGCTGCACTGTGTCTGTGCACAGCTATTAAAGCCAATGTGCTCGGTTTTGTAAATCTCAAAGTGCCTGTTGCTGTTAGTTTGGTTGTTAATGCTTGTGGCAAGAATGTTCCTGATGGATTTGTTTGTGCTTAGATATATTAATTGGTAGTGAGCAGCTGTATTTTGTGTTATCGTGATTTAATTTTCATAAATGACACTAGTTAGAAGTAATGCTACGTTAGTTAATTGCAATTTCTATTTGGATAATTTTATAAGTGACTTTGAGAAATTTGATTATGTTTAAATTTGATTTATCGAGATCACTTAAGATGGAGGGAGTGGAAGAACAATCAACCCCCTCAATTATCAGAATCACCTCCCTCCATCATAGGGCCCCTTTTACAAAACTCTTTGTGCCTCTATAGCTTTTTTTTTGGTATTAAAAAGTTTAAGTGAGTTCAGCACCAGTCTCCACCAAAATCAGGGCACAACCCCAGGGATCAAAGAGTACTTATAGGGGACTTACAATATCACCTACCAAAGGAGCCTTCACGATAACAACGAGAATCAAACTAGCGTCCTTGTGAATACAAATTTGTTGTTTACCATCTGTGTCAACTCTCATTTGGCTTATGCCTCTTTAGCTGATTCCCTTGTGGTTTCTAATTGTTTCCTTGGGCCTCATTTTTCTCATGTTTTGGCCCATTTCATACCCATAATTTAACTAATTCATCTAGGTAAGAAAATTACCTATTGTTCATGAGTTCAATTGGCGAAGGAGTAAGACATGCGACTATTTGGAGCGTGTTCGATCCCTAGGGAGTACTACTTTATTGTAGTTATAGTCGTAGTGCTTGGGAAGGCATCTTAACTCCTAGATACCTAGATTTACACTTGAGGATAATAGACGGCTCGCCCTACCTGATATTGGTATCGCCTAGAAGGAAGGGGGATTTCATCTTGCCCTTGGATAGTGGGTAAGACTTACCCCTTTCCAAAAAAATTTGTAACAAAAAAAATATAGGTAAGAAAATTATTTTAATATTTATTGAAAAAATTTGTACTACTTTTTAAAAATACCTATCCTTTTAGTTATTTATATTATGATATTATCAACATACTCTCTCTGGCTTAAAATATAGGATGCGCTCTAGATCAAATCCATAATATAAGTTAAGTCATCAGGTAAGAGGGTTATTAATTACCATTTTTTAATTTTATCGCTTTTATAATTATAGAGAGAGAAATGTGAGAGAAAATGTACATTCTCTTCTAATAATAGATGCACATTCTTTAACGGGGTAAAGTTAAAATATTATTTAATTAATTGAAAGCAGATTTAATGAGTTAACCGCTCTTTTTTAATTCCAATAAAATGATTGAAAATTATGTATATTTTAGATTGGAAGGAGTGGTTTATAAATCATATATGAATCTAATTATCAAGGTAGATGGGGAACAATAATATATGAGAGATAGAAAAAACTCTTAACTAGCTCTTATATTTATGATCATATGAAG
Organism: Leucaena leucocephala; assembly: GCA_037074615.1. Classification (NCBI taxonomy): domain Eukaryota; kingdom Viridiplantae; phylum Streptophyta; class Magnoliopsida; order Fabales; family Fabaceae; genus Leucaena; species Leucaena leucocephala. The sequence continues at coordinate 7,682,431 of CM073558.1, read as the reverse complement.
TACACTATAAAAAGATGGACGTTTGTAGCGGTTATTTTGTATGCTTCATAGCAGTTTTGATTTCTACAAACACCATTTGTAGGGGTTCCACAAACCGCAACAAAATATATCAATGCAAATGATTTTTTAGTGGTTTACATCAACTACTACGCATCTAGTCAAACTCGTTATAACTATTTATAGTGGTTCATAAAACCGCTACTAATTACAAAGAAATATTATTTTATATTGCTTACCAATAACCACAAAAAAATATACAATTTCTAGCGGTTTGAAGACAAAAACGCTACAAATTAGCAGCGCTTTAAATGGACGCCATTTTGGTCGTGATTTTGTAGTGGTTTAATGGCAGGAAACTGCTACAAATTTGCCACCAACTTGGAGCTATTTGATGCCAACTTGGTACTACATTTTAGCATGTGTTTTGCAACAGTTTAGACCAGTAAACTACTAAAAAAGTATGCACAAAGTTGAACACCAACTTAGTGCCAAATTTGTTGCGGTTATTTTCTAGTGGTTATGTGATAGAAACTGATAGAGAAAGTGAAAAGTCACGACGATTTATAGTATTTCAAAATATAGCTACAAGCTTCAATACAAATTTGTAGTAGTTCCCTGGTAAACCGCAAGAAAGTGTCATGGAATATGAACAGATAGGCCACGTGTCACAACTTTGTAGCAGTTTGTAGACAACCGCTAGAAAGTTCTCACACTTTTTGTAGTGGTTGTCTCAAAACTGCTACAAATTACACGTCTACAAACAAATAGACAGGTCACGTGTCACAACTTTGTAGCGGTTATCCCTAAACCGCTACAAACTAAACATCTATAAATACACCTCTACCCCTCAGTTTTCCACTTTTAGCAAGTTTGAGTAGCGAAGCCCTACCGAATTCTTTTCTCAAATCTAGATCCAGATTTAGAATTATGTCTCATCGACCTGGTAAAGAACCGACTGATCATGATAGACTTGACTAGAATCCTGATGGTCCGACGGGGCCATATGAGGACCAACATTCAATATTGATGACTTTGATATTGAGGGAGAGTTTACTTTTATCTTCTTAGTTGGTGATGCGGAGGAGGAGGAGGCCAAGGTAGATGAAGAAGAGCTAGGGGAATAGGGACTAGTAGAATGAGAGGCCACCATAGCATCAATAGCATTGTTTGATGGGCACCAGACTGGCTAAATTGTTGAGGTCGTGGGTAAGTATTTTATTTAATTATTTAAATTTCAAAACAATTTAATTTATATAATAATTAAATATTGTTATATAGATATTTTTTTTAATTATTTAAATTTCATACAATTTCAATTAATTTTCAAATTAAATTTTGCATATACTAATGGGAATAGGTCTACGAGGAGGCTGAATAACTGCTACTATGACGCATTAAGTTGTAGTTCATGTACAAAATAATTTGCCAGGAAATGAATTTTAAAAGATGGAGCCAAATTTTGTAGCTATCATAAGAACTACTACTAAACGTTTGGAGGGGAAATTCGGTTCAGTGGGAAATGAAAAATTTGGCAATAGTGCCAAATTTTGTCGTGATTAAGAAATCGTCACAAAATTTCATTTTTGAAAACTTTTATTGCAATTTTGTTATTTGTAAGGATTTGTTGAACCACCTACAAAATTTTCTGTATACGTAAAAAAATTTCATTATAATTAAATATATTGTTAAAGATATATATATTTAATATAAGTATTAAATATAATTTTATAAGATTTTGTAGACCCAAACTTTATTAAGATGGTTAAATAAAATTTGAGTACACTTTATAGTTGAAGAAACATTAAACTCGTATATATGGGGGTGTGTGTATGAAGCAGAAGAATAACCTAAAAACTAGGAGGAAGAAGAAGAACACTGAGAAAGAAGGAGAAGAGAATGAAAGAGTGAATGTAATGGGGAGGGGAAAGGTATTTATAGAGATCTTATATGAATTTGTAGCGGTTATGTATGTTTACAGCGATTTTGGTTTTTGTAACAATTTGATACACATTTGTAGTCGTTATGTTTTGGACTAGATTTTGTAATGCTTGTTTGTAATTGCTACAAATTGTTAATATATTTTTTTAAAAAATGTCAATAAATTTGGTTCTACAAAATGTTAATTATTACATGTGTTATTCAAAATCTTTAAAATCTTATTGATCATCATCATAAAGGAGATATTAAGACAAATTATTGTTAGGAACAAATAAATATATGAAAGGATAAAATTGCTTAAATAATTTAATGAAGATGATTAAAATTAAATTTGATTAAAAAGACATACCTGGCAATTGCTAAATTATGGTCTCTTTCAAAGTAGAAGTTTTCAACATTAGCTGGTTGGAAGAGCTCACTCTTTTAAGTAATGTTATCACATTCACCCATGTCATAAAGATTCGTAGCTTAAGGTGGATGACTATATTATAATCTTTATATTTCTCGTTTTCCACATAATAAACCTGGTGTACCTTAAAGGCAAGAATTACTTCTAGAAAATATAACTTTCAACATGTTACTTTACGGTAGTTAAATGAGAAAATGCTTTAAAAAAAGATAGTGGCATTTTTGTGATTAAATTGCTTACATTTTACTTTTAACGGTAGTTTTTAAAAATGGGTTGTAAAAAGTTCTTTTAACGGTGATTACTTTAAAGTGTCATTAAAAGATTTTTTATAGTGTTTTTTCAAAACAGTCGTTAAAAGTAAACTTTTTACATCTCTTTTTTAAAAAACTGCCATTAAATATTTTCAAAATTTTATAAATTCATCGTGATGAACTGTTTCACATTTTAAAGTTACTAAACCTTACCCTACTCCAGACCTCAACGAAACCAAAGATTAGTAATTTCCTCAAGTTTTTGGCATCGCCAACCACTCTGTCGCTATCGTGCTTGCCTTCACCGTTTGTAAGTTTTCTTTTTCTTTTGTTATTTTTCTCTTCACTCCTTCAACCCTACACTCCTTAAAATCTCTTTGCCATATAATTAGGAGGAGCTCAAAGAGTTTCAATAGTAGAAGCTTTTAGATCTTCAACTTCTATATCAAATCTTTGACTTCTTTTCTAGATCTAGTATAATACTCTCAGTGACGGTGGTTATGGTAGCTGTTGGTGGGTGATGGCATACAAACCTTATCAGAAGGAGTTTAAAGAGGTTTAATGGCGTAAGCTCTTGGATTCTCAAATTTTTCACTAGATCTTTAATTTCTTCTCCAGATCTGGTTTGATACTTTTAAAAAGGGTGGTTAAGGTGGCCGTGGTGGTTAATGTTGGCCTAGTGACATTTAACAGTGTTTAATAGTATAACCACTATTAAAAGTTACTTTCACATCGATTACAAAATAACCATGAGATCCTTCAACTTATTGTAGCTCTAGTATTGAGACCGCTCCTAAAACTGCCATGCAATGTCAGTTTTAATCGTTGTAAAATGCCTTTTTTTGTAGTAGTGAATGAAAGGCTCATCATTTTTAGATTCACTTGCATAAATGAGCCTGAAGAAATTAATAGAGCTGATGCCTAATTCATCTATAATGAGTCCTTGTGAAGTTACTATATTTACCCAGAAGCACTTAAATAGAGTAACGGTGAAAAGCCCATGGTAATTTAACTCCTCATCTAAATATGCCAAAAACTCTAGAGTTCTATGTGAGCAAACCCTGATCATGTGCAACCATATAGAACCTAAACCTGTTGACATTATATGATGTAAACCTTATCGCATGGTCCAACAGACTAAGCGTAAGAGTTTTGATTTCAGTTCTATAGGGATGCGTCATTACGTATTGTACGTGTAAACCAATTAGGGAACTCTTTGTGAACTCTTTTATCAACCTTGACAGAACTTCATGTACGCACTCGTAACAAACACCTGATATAATTTATGTACTCCCTATATAATTAAACGTAATTTGTCAGACAAGTCAGTGACAAAGAATTATAAAATATAAGAGTGTGTAATACTTACTAGATGAAGGGCTTGACTTGACTACAATTTATCAAAACATGTCTATGTGCCTAGAGCTTCTTAATAGGATTTAGTTTGAAGGACTTATATGCTCCAACTAGTTTCCCAATGGGAGGACAGAAATCACTTGACATTGAAAGACTAGGAAGACAATCATCAATACGAGGTAGGCGGTTAAAAGATGTCTCCATGTCATCAAAGTACAGTGACCAAAAAGTTAGGACCTTATCTCTAGAATAACCTTATGCCATTAAACACTCTGGCCACATCTTATTCTTAACATAGGGTTTCACTTTTCCCAACTACTTACAAGTTAATTAATTCTATAAATAATTGTGTGTAATTGAAATTAAATAGAAATGTGGAAAATGCAGCAATAAATATGTCGTACCACTCAATAGGGCATATCATTGATATTGAATCGGGCCTACAAGATTTGTTTCTCGAACAAGGTAGACAATCAAATGAACCATAACAGTATAAAAAGGGGGAGGAAATATCATTCCCAAATGACAAAGTGTGAAAATGATTTTATTTTGCAACTAATCTAGCTCCTAGGGTATCAAGACCACACACTACTAGAAAATATATCTTTTACAATGCTACTTTATGGCAGTTAAATAAGAAAACACTATAAAAAATAGTGGTGTCATTTTTGTAATTAAATTGCTAAAAGTTTATTTTAATGGCAGTTTTTTTTAAAAAAAATGCCATAAAATGTTCTTCTAATAGCGGTTATTTAAAAAAAGTTCCGTTAAAAGTTCTTTTTATTGCTTTTTAAAAAACCGCCATTAAATCTTTTTGAAATTTTATAACTTTATTGTGAAAGTTTATTTCTAACGTCAGCTTTTTAAAAAGGCCCCTTAAAAGTTCTTTTAACAGCGCTTTTTTATAAAACCACCAGCAAAAATAAACTTTTTACGACTCTTTTTTAAAAAATCACCATTAAATATTTTTGAAATTTTATAACTTCATTGAGATGAACAGTTTCACAATTTCATAGTTACTCTACCCCATTCCAGACATTAACAGCAACTAAAGATTGGTAATTTCCTCTAGTTTCTAGTATCACCATACACTTCGTTACCATAGTACTCGTTGTCGCCATTTGTAAGTTTTCTTTTCATCATCTTTCTCTTCACTCTTTTAACCCAACACTACTTGAAATCTCTTCACATCTTATCAAGATGAGCTCAAAATTTTCAATGGCAAAAGCTTCTAGATCTTCAACTTTTCCACCATATCTTCGATTCCTTCTCTATATCTAGTTTGATACTCTTAACAAGGGTGACTAAGGTGGCTGACAGTGTTTTAGTGACTTTGAACGGCAATTAATAGTACAATTGCCATTGAAAGTCACTTTCCATGGCGGTTATAAAACTGTTCTAAAATCCTTTAACTTATGGTACTAGTATTGAGGTCGCTCCTAAAACTGCCATGAAAAGTCCTTTTTAATGGCTATAAGATCTATATTTTCTATCAGTGACAACTTAAAAAATGAACATAATTCAATCCACATAATAGAGACATCAAGAGGAAGTGTGCTTCTCAAAGTCAACAACAGTAACTGTTGCATCAAAACATGTAAGTCATGACTATTCAACCCACTAACCTTTTGAGCCTGCAGATCGATACATTTTGAGATGTTACTGGAGTATCCATAAAAAACTTTTATGTTCTTCAATGTGAAAAGGAAGATATCCTTGTTCCACTATGTTAAGGTGAATTTAGATAGCTCAAACTTTTCATTATTATCTGGCCAAGCCTCTTGGTGAATTCCAAATGCTTGTAAATCTTTCCTAGCTGAGAGATGGTCTTTGGACTTTCTATCTTCATTGAGTAGTGTGTATAGCACATCATCAAACATATTCTTTTTTTATAAGCATGACATCTAGAATATGGTGTAGCAAATTAAATTTCCAATAAGGAAGAGTAAAAAAGATACTTGTCTTCTGTCACTACATAGGCTGACCATCAGAAGTCCTAGGTGATTGGCGTTCGCCTTGTTCAGCCTTATCATTCTTGCCAAAGTTGACATTAATATCTTGCAACTTCCTGGAGATATCCACACCAACTAAACTTATGGGGAGGATCTCATTTTTCTTGTTTCCCATTGAAGCGGTTCTATTGGAACCTAAATATGTGCTTCGAATTGAGGAACCGTTGATGCCCTATGAATTTATGACTGTGCAAAAGGCGCAATTGTGCAGAGTCAAAATTACACTCAGGATAGGGCAACCCTATAATGATCCTAGAATTTTAATAATATAGATTGGACCAAAATAGATTGGTGGCTTTCTAACAAGATAGATTGGTGGCTTTTAACAATATGAAATTACTATATAGCCCTTCTTTATAAAATAAAAGAACAAAAAACTTAAAATAAAATAAAATTTAACATAAGATAGTTTTTATTTTGTTTCTTCCACTAACTTAAAGATTGAACTGAAAAATAAGAGAAGCTTCAGGAGGTTGGACCAAAAAAACTTCTCACCATTATTCTTAGAGCTAGTAAAGTGGGTTGAGCCTATTTTACAAGAAAACGAGGTGGGTAACCAACCCGTTAAGTAGTAGGCTGCACAACCTGCCATAATAAATGGGGTAACACATTTTTTTAATAATTAATAATTATTAAATATCTGTTAATTTCCTTCTACTGTATGACCCTGACACTTCACTCTTTATCTTCAGTACCCTTATCCTTTACCCTAGTTTTATTGAATGATTGTGATGGATTAATATCATGTTGTTAATATTTATTTAGATTGTGATGAATTATTGTAGATTTTAGTCATACATTGCTAATTTTTTTTTAAAATGTGGCAAACTCGAGTTGGTCAAAAGACAACTTGTTTTATGATGGGCTGTATTGCCCACCCCATTCTAGCCTACGGGTTATGGCAGGTTGGCTCGCAACAAGCGAGCTAACCTATATTCCCAATGCTAGCTGTTATCCCTTGTATTTTTATTTATATTATGATCATCGAACACAAAAGAGGGGGAAGGAGAAGATTTTCTAGAAATTTTGAAGGCATGCTTGACATTCTTCCCACATTATTTTGCTTCGCTCTATCGTCAGTGGGTGGGCGTATGTGGTTTCCGATATGTAGAATTTGGACTTTGCTATATTTCAATGGTTCTTCTTCCTTTTCCATTCTATCTATTGTGAGTTGGTTGATCTCTGCAATTCTCTTTCTTCTTGTTGTTAGGGTGTAATTACCTTGAGATTGGGGTGCTGAGGTTTCAAGGGATGATTGTTTGACATCACTAGGTCCATCTTCCTCCATCCTCGAAGTCGCTAAGTTTATGGTGTAAGTTTGTCTTCCCTTCCTTTTCTTTTTCTATTTTCATTTTCAAATTGTTATGTGTGAATTGATGGGGAAATTTGAAGCTTTAAATTTAGAGGAAAAAAGCGGGGAAGAGGGGAAAGTAACTTTGGATAGGAATTTTGCTGAAAATTTGGTTGTTGAAAGAGATGCAAGACATGGGTTCGGTTTTTCATAAGCTAAATCTTGCTAATACATTTAATTTAGGATACCTTGTCATCCAGTGTTGATGTTCAAGTTGTTTGGTTAATAATATGAGATGGTAAAGATCGTTTTATAATTAGATTTTTGGAATGCACATGATATATTCGTTAAAATGTCTTAAAGAGGAACTATTAGTATGTTTGATAATTATTGGCAATAATTGTAGTTTTGGTTAGGTTTTATTCTGTAAAAGCTTAAATTCTACATTAACATATAATAAGGGGAAATATAGTGTGGAACTTTTTTTAAGCGGATTAGTTAAGGTTGAACTTGTACCAAATTGAAGTGGTTTGGAAGAAGGATCAATGCTTTAGGTGAATTATTACTATTGCTATTTATCCCATAATTTTTGTATTATTATCATTATTACTATTTTCATATATATATATATATATATATATATGCTTGTATATCAATCTTTAAGAGGAAGTTGAGAATTTGTTTCTTGAAGGTTTATAAATCTATTTACATATTTTATTTGAGTAAATTTTTATGATTTGTAAGAAATGAATTTTTACAAGATTGTGAATATTGGAGGAACTAGACAGAGGATGATTGTTCTTTGTGGGCCTTGTACATGTACGTGTTTTGTAGCTTGGAGCCACGCTTATTTAGTTATTTACTCTCGTGGACTGTGCATCCACACTTGCTTAGCTGCAAGCCGCCCTTGGTTATTACCTCGTGAATTGTGTGTCTAAGCTTGTTATTCGTGGCCTTTGTGGTATGCTTGTTCTTCATAGCCTCCGTGCTACACCTATTACTCGTGGCCTCAAGTTGCGCTTGATACTCGTAACCTCTGTGTTGCGCTTGTGCCTTGTTTATTCGTGGCCCTCGTGCTACGTTTGTCATTGGTGGCTTCTGATCAGTGCTTGTTATTCATTTTCTGTTAGTTCTTCTAATAAAAGAAGTTTTCGGAAAAAATAATATTTTGTTCTAATTTATCATTTTTGAGGATGAAATTATCTTATGGAAATTGTTTTTATTGAATGTTTATTTGAGTTGAATCTATTATTATTTTCTTAACTTTCTATTTTTGTTAAATATGAGTATATATGATTATAATAAGTTCGAAACATGTTTATATATATCAATGATAATGTTGATCTCTTTTATATAGTAAAAGTTGTTTCAACTAGTATGCCTTCGTACATATTTATTTTAGTAATTAATTGTGTAACGAGACTTCATTTACTACTATGTTATTATTTCAGATAACAGAAATGAAAGTACTCCTTGATTTGTGTTGTAGAATGGGTCACCAGCTTATTGGATAGGCACATTATTTATTATGGTAAAGTTGATTTACGATAAGCTTGATTTATTCTTACGTTGTAAATAAAAGTTTCTCTACAAATTTTGTAGACACGTGTTTACTTCCATATTTACATTTATGTGTGAGTATACATAAAGAAAAGAATCTCCTAATCTGGAGAAATGTTTGATTGATTGCTATAAATAGATTGTGAAGTTCAACGTTTAAAGAGATTTATGTTGAACATTTGTACAAAGATTCGTGAATAAATATTCTAATGTCACTTCATATTATATTAACACTACAAAAAAAATAAAAGTTTTGGCAATGACTTTTCAGTGGTGACAAACAAAGTCGCCACTGAAAGTCCTGAGTTTCTGCGGCAACATTTTTTTGTTGCCGCAGATACTATGACCTTATGCGGTGACACATATTGTCACTGCAGAAGGTCATAGTGTCTACAGTGACGTATATGTGTCATGACAGAAAGTGTATAGTTTTTGAGGCAATATTTTTTTGTCGTCGCAGAAGCTATGATTCAGTGGCAACTTTTGTATCCTTTAGCACGACAAATATTGTATCTAAAAGTCTTCATACAATTTTTTCCTAATTTAGAGGGGTTTTAAGTAACTATGTAATATATAGAGATAAATTATTAAATAATGTCATTTTTAAATAATAAATAAAGGAATTTCACATGTTATTGTAATAAGAAGAGATTACACAGATAATAATGTGATGCTTGTGAAAAAAGAAGAAGAAGTAAGGGTATGTGTATGAGAGAGATATTATAAATGTATATCAATGAGCATGAGAATTAATTTGTGTGTTAGAGACGATGTGGGGGAGGAGATAGAGAGGGAGATGTGTGTAAGAAAAAGAGAGAGATAATGAGAAAGAAATGACGTAAAATACATATATACATTCATAGTTGCTGTTACAAGTGCCCTTTATTACTATATTTCTTGTAATATCCCAACTTTTATAAAAAAGGTTTATAAGGTATTATTGAGTTTAAGAGTGTTTTTTTGAAATTAAAAAGTCTCATAAGTGAAATTTTAGGAAAAGAATAAATGAAAGAATAATCATTAAAAATATTTTGAGGTTAAGAAAAAAAAATCATAAAATGAGTATTTTGGGGTCTTATAAAAATATGAAAGAGTTTATTTCCTCAAAGGAGACCCAAATAATTTAATAGCTATTTTTCAGGAATTAAAAGCCTATTTTCTTAGAAAATTTAAGAAAAATAGTTAGAGGTTATCATTTGCCATCAAATTTTATAAAAATTCTCTAATGAGTTGAAGAAGTTATTGGAGGAAAGATATCATTATTTTATTAAGAGAATTATTTTCTAAAAAATATTGGGTAAAAGAAAGAATTTAAGGAGCGACAAAATAGTCTTCGCTAAAAGTAGACATTGAGTGACGACGTTTAATGTCACCTCTGAAAGTAAGACTTTCAGCAACGACTTTATTTTGTCACCAGAGAAGGTCAATAAGGAAAAAAGTCAATCAGCAATGACATTATTTTTTTCGCAGCAAAAAGTGTGACTCAGCGCCCATCACTATTTATTTTCCCAAACCGTGCCTAAATGGGGAAAAATGAGTAACCGTGCCCAAAACCCTACTTCCCCTTTAGCAGTCAGAGTCAGCGTGAAAAATAGTGAGAAAGAGAAAGCGGGAGTTATCGTTAGATTCTGTCAGAGTCAACATGAAAAATAGTCCAAAGATCTCAATTACTGCTAAGATTATGTTGGCTATCATCAGCCGAGTCTCCATCATTAGAGAAGGAGGAGAGGAAGCTTTGCAGTGTCGTCTACCACCTGAGGTGAGTCCTCTAAAGCCTCTTGCATCATTAGTTTCTCTTATCTAAAAGTTTTTGGCTGTGTACTATAGCTATCGGAGAAGGAAAAGAGGTAGAGAGTCAGAGGATGCTATTGATAAGATTATGGAAGTAATTAAGCCTTTAATGCCTCTGAATTTTTTGTTCTTAGTATTATCGTGACTCTTGCACTATTTAGCATTGGCTACAGTGGGATATTTAATTTCTTTTTGGTTGCACGTTAGGTAATCTGAATGTGAGTTTTAGTTCACCTTCTGCATAAGTCTTTTCGCTTTCTTCTTGAGGAAAGGTTGGAAAATAAAGGAATCTGGGGATTGTGAATTCTTAATATTTTTATTTGATGTTTATATGTCCCTATGGAAATGCTCAGCTGTTGGCTCACTCTGATGGACTTCAAATACATGTCCCAAGTAGATATACCAATTCAGAGGTATTTTCTATATTGTTTATCATATTTTAGGAATTGGAGCTTCGTTACTTGGACTGAAGTATCAATCTTGCTTAAATGTTAAATGTTTTGATTTGGCAAATGACTGCAACATTCTAATATGCTAAAAAGATTACCTAGATGATGAAATTTGATCTAGGTTTTAGATAATATGCTCCAGCTTGGCAACTTTGTATCATTTCAAGTTCAGTGGGGAGGAAATTTGCAAGAGATTATTGGAAATCAATATTCCATGTTTAAGGTAACCATTTAGGGATTAAGGTAATCAAGAATAGCATAAGGTTGTTGAGAGACTGGTTTTTACAGGTTTGAATTTCTACTTGTTACTTGTTGATTTTAACCATCTGTATTATGATGCGCACATGTTCCCTTGATATAGTTTTTGTTTTTGGTCTTGTAGTTGTCAGTAACTAGCATGAGAGCTGATAAGGAGGTATTTTTTGTGTTCCAAGTTTTTGCTTTACTTGAAGAAAATGTCTTCTTGAAGTTATTCTTATAACTATTTAATATTGTGTAGACAATAGATAGATTAATTGAGACAGGAGACAGTGACCAAATTTTCCAAAAGGCTATTGAGGAACAAGGAAGAGGCCAAGTTTGTCTCTTCTCCTATGAGTGGACTTTACCTTAATGTAAAATGGATATTTGAAGATGATATAATTTCTTAATGTAAAATATTTTTAAATTTTTTTCTTTAACCAAATTTTAATTTATCATAACTTTAGACAAGATTTCACTTTTGCCTTTGCTATTTATTTATTTAGATATATATAGTTATTTTTATGTAAAAACTATTCAAATGATTGTTTCTATCCTACCATGCCATCTTTAAAAAAAGTGTTGCAGCTCCTTAGTGATGAATCTTCAACACCTCATTCTTTTTAATTTCTATTAAACAGACACATGCGATGGTCAATTAAACTTGTTAGCTAATAGTTTATGTTAGACTAGAAAACTATTCTCATAATTAATTCATTGAATTATTAGAACTCTGAATTAAATTGAAATGGTTTTTAAAAAATTGGAAATAATCTAAAATCGGAACCACATATGTTTATGCATTGATATGTTTGTTGGATTTTTTTGTTGTATCATTTGTTTAACTTTGTAAGGAATATAAATGGATAAAAGTTGGCTACATATTAAAGACAGAGGCAACATATCATATATGAGGAGAGTGGATGTTTTTCTAGAATAGGCATTTAGTCAACCTGATGTAGTAAATCAAATACATTGCCCTTGTAAAAGATGCATGAATGTTATCTTTAAAGGTGAGAAGAGATATTAGGACAAACTTATTGAGCAAGGGGTTCTAGAATAGTTATAAGGTGTGGGAGTTGCATGGGGAAATTAGAAGATTTAAGACAGATTGTGGAACTTCTAGTAATAACGTAGAAAATGATATTGATAATAAAAACTTTGTAAGGATGATATGTGATCCATATAGAGTTCCATGTGTGGATTATACAAATACTAGTGACTATGAGAGCAAAGAGCCTAATGTTCAGGCTAAAAGGTTCGTTGACTTATTAAAAGATGCTAAAACTAACACTACTACAAAAAAGGTTTTCTAAATCGGTTGAAAATGGTGATCTACATTAGACAATGACCGATATAGAAATGGACCATTTAGAAAGTGTACACTTTTTAAATCGGGCAGTTTACTAGTATAGAAAGTATAGAATTTAGACCTCTCCCTTTTAAAATCTGACGTAGAATTTGCTAATATTTACACTGGTTGAACAGATCCCTTTTGAATGGTTGCTGTAGATTTATGACTTTTTTACACTAGTTGTGTTTTCACATGGTATGGATTAATGAATTGTTTACACCGATTGTGTTTACACCCGGTGTAGATTAATGAATTTTCTACACCTAACTATAAAGACAATTGGTGTAGATATTATCATATTTACATACCGTTTCTACTCCTGCCAATGTATATAATGTTTCATTAACCCCATCCCTTGAAGCTTCATGAATAAACTGCTCAAATATACAAACTCAAAGAAACAGCAGTAGGGGCAAAGTTCAAGATAGCAGAGATAGATCTTCAATTGCTCATTACATTATTCATTTAATAAAATTCAATAAAAAAAATACAATCATTTGAACAGAAAAATAAAAATGTATTTTGGTAATAACAAATACTATTGAGAAGGAATAATTTGAATAAAAAACTCAGCCTAAATATTGCGCAGGTCCTCAATATCTTTTTTAGGAATTAGGTCAGATTGATCAAACATCTGAAACATCAAATTAAAATAAAAGAAATTAAAGCATTACTAAGATATATTAAATTGACCAGAAATATATGAAATCATTAAAAACACAATTTACCTCCTCAATTAGGTCAGTCCTATTTGACAAGATGATATTGATCATGTGTCTAACCATATAGAAGCCACACAAGTTGCTTTCTTTCGGTTTGCCTTCAACTCTATAATATAAACATGAATAAAATTATGTCTCATCAATAAAAAATTGCGTGCAACATAAGACTTAACACTTTTATTACCTTCAGTGTGATCCATTCAGGGTCCCTCATTGAGTTGACTTTCTTAATACCCCTTGCAATTGCAAACGTCCTCATAGCCCTATGACCAAAATTATGAACTTAGTAACCATTTTATTACAAAGACCATATTTAATTTATTAGAAACACTATTGTTCTGTAAGGAAAAAAACTCACATGTTCATAATCTTCTTGGCATCAAGCGATGGCTTGTAGTGGAGGGAGCATAAGAAGAAAATTTTATAAGTATGCTTACATAGTATGATCAATTGCCAATGATTACTGTAGAAAGTAATTAAACAATAATGATTATTAGCATTAAGCAAAGACAAACCTAGTATGAAAAAAAACTAAAAATTATTATTCTTATTCCTGCAAATATGGTGCAAAGAAACAATCAATATCGATTTCACCAAGCCTCCTTGCAATGTACTCAAGTCTTGAAGATTGGGAGTTCCCTTTTGAATAAATCTGAAATGGGCATAAGAATCCAAACCGACCTTGTTTTCCCTTAGAAACCAACTTAGCTTGCATGTACCTTCAGTTAATGCAAACACGATGTTAGTTAATGCAAACACTTAACTTGCATGAATTTTGTTATTATATATATTTATATTTAAATTAGACTTACATTAAAAAAAACTTGGATGCACTCGGAGGTTAGTTCATTCCTAGGAGTGATAACATATTTCACATCTACATGGCCAACAAAGGCAGCAGCCCCCGTGTCATCCACAACTGAATCTATAGGTAACTCATCCACATGGAATATTTTGTTATATTCCAATTAGATCACACGTTGCATGGAACTAAAATTGGGAGGTGTGGGAAGTTCGCTTGGGATGATGCAATGTGATCTGAAATAAAATGCTTTGGCCATAATATGAAAGTACCCTTTGCCTGACTCACAGTCTTCACCTCATCAATCAGAATTGGGACAAGAACATCTTTAAATATTACGTCTTCAACTGCCACCCTTAAATAATCATCCTGATTTTGGATGTGGTGGGCAGTTTTCCCTAAGATATGGATGGAACCATGTGCCACTAACCTTTTGATAAGATCCTCCACATATAGATCACAAGGTTCATCATCCTTTTACACCTTTTTGGCCATGCAATAACTCCCTTTAGTGCTAGGGTGGGTTACATGTGAGAGCATTTGGGTAGCACTTGGCTCCTGTTGCCGTGATGTTAATATGGACAATATTTCTTCCTTGATCTTTGCCAACCTCTCTTGTAATTGTGCCTGAATTGAAGCTTCTGTCTGTGCCCTAGCCTTTTTCTTAGTATCTTCCCTCATGATGGATAATAATGATTACAGCTTTACCCTCAGGGTGTATAGGGAATATCGTGGAGATGCTTCTAAAAAATCTCTTATACTGACACCTCCTCTAACTCCCCTGACACGACCCCCATACTCTTGCTTGCCCATGGCAACATTCAAGATGTGATTCCTACTATCTGACTTAAAGGAGCCATGGGCTTCTTGTTGTTTAAGATCAACCTATAATATAAAAGGAACAAACGTAAGAAATAATATAATTAGACAAATATGAAGAAGTTAAAGAAAATAAGTGATAAAGCATAGACAGGAAACTGAAGAGTCAGGATAGATAGTATATTTAACACTAGTTATATATATTTTAAACCAGTTCAATTTAAATCCGGTGTAAATATTTCATCTTATTTACAAAATGCCACGTTTTATTTGTTTTAAAAGCTTATCCGCAAGGTCTGAAGAAGTTAAAGAAAAGAAGCTGGAAAGTATAGACAAGAAACTAAAGAGTCAGAATATGACGCAGCTAATATACACCTATTGATATTAGTATCCGGCGTAGTAATTATATTTTACACTGGTTACGTGTTAATCCGGTATAATTATTTCATCTTATTTACAAAAATGCCACTGATCATATTTTTTATATCATCTTCGCAAGGATCGGTTTAAAAATAGTGCTTTAAAAAGCATATTTTGTACCAGTGTAAACTTTATCTAAGTTGTGTGAAGATGCCCAAACTTTCTTTTATTGTAAAATTGCTTAAAGTGAAGTGCCTTAACTATTGGAGTAATAAATCTATGGATGTGTTGTTGGGCTTGTTAAAAGAAGTTCTCCCAGAAGGGGCTTTAGTGTCAGACTCGTTCTATGAAGCTAAAAAGATAATTTGTTATCTAGGTTTAGATTACCATAATGCAGAATCATGTCCTAAGTGTAAGATGCCTAAATGGAATTTAAACATACAGAAAGGGAAAAAGGTTCCACATAAAGTGTTGAGGCATTTTCCCATAACACCTAGGCTATAAAGACTTTATATGTCAAGAGATACATCTAAAGAAATAAAGTGGCATAAGGAGAAACACTCAAATGATAATGTACTAAGCCATCCAGTTTATTCTTTAGCTTGAAAACACTTTGACCACCAATAACCTAACTTCTCTGTTGATCCAAAAAGTGTTTGATTACATTTAGCAAGTGAGGGATTTCAACCTTTTAGGAATATGAGTGCCAATCATAGTATCTTGCCTATTGTCTTGGTGCCACATAACTTGCCACCATAGCTTTGTATGAAAAGCCCATACTTTATGATGACACTTCTTATTCTTGGTCCAAAGTGTCTAGGTGATGAAATAGATGTTTACCTCTAACCAATAATTAAAGAGCTAAAACAATTATGGGAAGTCAGGGTATAGACGTATGATGCATATTGTCAATCAAATTTTATCATGCATGCAACAATCTTGTGGACTATAAATAATTTTCCCATATATGGAAACCTTTCAGGGTAGTCAACTAAAGGTAAACTTGCATGTCTATGTTTCCACAAAGACACGCATTGTATTTCAATAAGAAGCAAGTTGTCTTACATGGGGCATAGACGCTTTCTTCCACAAAATACCCATGGCGTAAAAATAAGGTATCATTTGATGGTAAAGAAGAGCATATGGATCCACTAGTTCCATTAACTGGAGATAAATTACTTATGCAACTAGAACACTTGGGTGATGTGTCATTTGAGAAATGTACAAAACGAAAACGTCATACATATAATAATACTTAGAATTGAAGGAAAAGAAGTATTTTTTCCAATTGCCTTATTGGAAGAACTTACTAATATAACATAATCTTAATGTGATGTATATAGAAAGAAATGTTTCTCATAATATTGTGTGCACGGTGATGGATTTGGTTGGAAAGATGAAGGATACAATTAAAAGTAGGTATGACTTGATGGACTTGGGTATTAGGAGTAATATGCACCCAGTTGAAGATGGTAATAATATTTCTATTCCTCTTGCTCCTTACACATTGTCCCCTGAAAGTAAACAATCCCTTTTAAAATCCTTGGCTAACTTAAAAGTGCCTAATACTTTTTCATCTAATATTTCAAGATGTGTCAACATTCAGGAGTGAAAATTATTTGGTTTGAAGTGTCATGATCACCATGTGTTATTGCAAGAGATATTTCCAATTGCAATAAGTGGGTTATTATCTTTTAAAGTGTATGAACCAATTATAGAGTTGGCAAGACTTTTCAAAAATATTTATTCAAAGTCTTTGACTTGTGAACTACTTGAAAAACTCTAAAGTAAGATAATATTGATATTGTACAAATTGGAGACTATCTTCCTACCTACTTTCTTTGATGTGATGGTTCACTTACCAATACACTTGGTAGGGGAGGCAAAAGTTACTAAACCTATTCAATATCGTTAGATGTATCCTATAGAAAGGTAATATGCGTCAATATCATTGTATATTTATCATTCATAACTATAGAAGGTTAATTAATTTTAATACACTAGGTATTTACAGACTCTCAAATCGTATGTTTGCAATAAAGCTCAGCATGAATGATCAATTGCAGAAGGATAGTTGGTAGATGAAAGTCTCACATTTTGCTCAAGATATTTGAAAGATTTTCCTATAAAATTTAATGTGTCACGTACGAATGATGATACCACTGATGATATCAACCCTGAGTTTTCAATATTTAAGAAAAGTGGTCAAGTTAGGGGATATTGTGAGTCAATTTCTCTTCCCTATGAAGAGTACTGTCAAGCAAGAATGTATGTGCTACAAAATTGTGATGAAATTTGGCCATTTATGGAGTAAATTGCCTAACTTAAAGAGAAAATTTATTTTTCATAATGCATATTTTTCTTATTGGTATAAAAATTTGTAGGGAATATATAACAGAGCTTGAAACTCATGGATTAAGGAGTGAGCAAAGCCAATATGAGTTTTCTCAATGGTTTCATTCATTAATAAGTTATAACATTTTGAGGCATGGTATTTCTAGCAATTACATTATTATAAAATATCTAACACATGACTTTTGTCCTCAAAGGTGACATCATTGTCTACACATAGCCATGTAAGTGATGAACTCATAAGTTTATCAATTGGTTTATTGATGATGGTAAATTGTTATTCTATATTCATAGGCAATGGATTTCATTTTCACACAAAAAAACAGTGCAATAGGAAAAAAATCTTAAACAGTGGTATTATGGCAAAGGGTGATGACACTAATGCTGACAAAGAATATTATAGTGTGTTAGAGCATATTTATGAGTTGTCAAGCATAGGCAACAGAAAAGTAACTTGTTTAAGTGTCATTGGTGGGATGTGGCTATTAAGACAAAGGATATAAGGTTGATAAGTACAGGTTTATAAGTATCAACATGTGGTATTCATTACAAATGAATGATATTCTAGCATCTCAATCTGAGCAAGTTTTCTATGTGGATGACAATGTTACACCTGGTTGGCCCGTTGTTGTCAAAACAAACCCATGTGACTTGTTTAATGTACCAACTGATAATGATATTGATGATAGTGGGGTCAATGATCTTATAGTTGATCAAGACCCTTATTAACAGTTGGTAGTAGACTTAAATGTTTATCACTTGATGATATTATCTTTAACTTATATGGAGAAGATGGACAAATGTGGACCTTAGCTTAAGGAGAACCATCACAAATACATAAAAAATGCCATTAAGACTAGATTTAGTGATGAAGAGGATCTTCTTGACGACCTTGATAGTGATGCTGAAGAAGAAAGTGACATAAAAACTAAAATAGAAGAAATAGATGAATCAGAAGACATTGATAGAAGTGATAGTGGGACAGAAGATTCAATTGAATGAAATTAATTGAGATGGTAGATTTTATTAATATCAAGATTGATTCTTGATTACTTGCTATGTAAAATTTGATTGATTGTTATTTCCTAAATGAAATATATATTTTTGTAGGATATGTCAGTATTAAAGAGTGATCGAGGTAGGAAAGGTCTTTCACAACACAAATAGTCAAGGTACATGCTCTACACCTCAATCAACACCTATTTTTCACCTCTATCACTATAACAGCAACTTGAGAAAATGCCTGTCAACTCTCCTCCTACTCCTCATACTCAAAATAGTAGTGTAGATAAGTTTGCTTCAATTTTATAATAATTGATTTAGATCGCATGTAACATTTAATTGTTCTAATTCAACTTCAATAATAGACTCTTATAGTGTAATCAATAAGGGCAGAGGATTTTATAAGTTTATTAACGTGAATTTGAGGACTACATAAGGAACAAAGATTCGAGTCAAATTTTTAAATTCTATGTCAAGAGCAATCAGTCCAAAAACAAGAGACTTTTTCTAATTATTATGGTTTAACTCTTAGAACCACAATCTCTTTCAGGGATGGTGGAGGTAACTGAAAGAATATTTTTTAAAAATATGGTCAGGATATGATTTTAAAAATAAAGGAATTATTTATGTCAAATTTTTATACTTATCTTAATTTATTTATATTATTAAATAAAGTGTTTATATTTTTTTGTTTCAGGATAAATTTGAACCTGCTGATGCAATTGCTGAAGAAAAGTTTGATATAACTATATCAATTATTTTACAAAATGCATTCAGAAATTGGAAAACCAATCTGCACTCTCACTATAAGAAATATGAGACTGATAAGGATAGGTTGACTGATCCTCCTCAAACTATTAGTTTTCAAGATTAGGAGTGATTATTAATATATTTTAAGTCTAACATGTTTAAGGTACCTCATTATCCTTCTAAATAAATTATATTTTTTGTTTCAATAATTAAATTCTTATTAGTTACCAAATTTTGTTATAGAACAAAAGTGCAAGAAATATAACAAATGAGAAAAATAAATGACTAAACATACTTGTGGTCCTTAATCATTTGCAGAGATTGAGTATGCTAAAGTAAGTTCAATCTATCACCACTATAATTTAAGTTTTTAATCCTTTTTTATTTTAAAATCTATTCTTTGTATTTTCTTGTATGTTATTATTTTGTAAAGAGATCCTACTACTGGACAACCTACCCCTCCTGACCAGTTGTGAGAGATAACGCATATTAGAAAAATATTAGATAGATAAGGAGTATGGGCTGACCAACACTCTGAACAGATTCATATATGCATTATATTTTAATATTTTATTTTAATTTATTTTTATTTTTAATCTAATAGTTTCATATGTTTATAGAGTCGTATGCACGAACTTTCTCAGCAACAAGACCAAGATTTAGAGAGTGATGCTCAAATGACGTCAGAAGAAATATTGGCAACAGTTCTTAGTGAGAGGTCAGGGTATGTAAAAGGGAAAGTATATGGAGCGGAGCCTTCAAGGAAGAGAAATCACCCTCAATCTAGTGATAGTTCAGTTGTGCAGAATGTGTGTGCCCAATTACAGGAAGAGTTTGATAAAAAATTTCAAGAGGGGAGAGAAAAAATAGAGGTAAACTGTGTAGTAGAGCGTGCAAAGATAGAAAAAGAGCGTGTAGTAGAGCGTAAAAAGATGCAAGAAGAGCATGTGCAATTTGAGCAAAGACTAATGGAATAAATGGAGCAAAAGATATAAGCTCAATTCGTTGCCTTAATGCAGAGGGGCAACCACATGCACATACTTCTTCTACTCCTAGTATTAGTCCTTCTATATAATGTTTATGTATAAAATGAACAATTTTATTTTAATTTTAAATATGTTTAAGTAATTAAAGTAATTTGATATTTTATACGATGATCAAAATTATTTATTAATGTTATTATATTCTGGTTTATTTAGTTATTTATCATTTATTATTTTGTGATTAAATTATATTTTTTCATATAAGAAAAATTATAAGAATTTTTTTAAAAAAAATATTAACTTTTAGCGGCAACAAAATTGTCATCACAAATTATACTTTAGGCAGGACAAACTTGTCGCTGTAGATTCAACTTAAATTGTCACCGCAGATTCAACTTTAGGAGGTGACTATTTTGTCGCCACAGATTTACATTTAGACAGTGATAATATTAGTCGCCGCTGATTCGGTTTTAGATGGCAACTTTTGTCGCCGCCTTTGACATACCTTTGCTAGCGACATTGATTGGACAACTTATGGTAAACTTTCAAAAGTCGCCGCTAATTATTGACATTTAGTAGCGACTTTCAATTGTCGCCACCAATGTGTATAGGCAACAGTTTCATAGGCGGCGACTTGGCGGTGACAAGATATCACCACTAAAGGTATTTAGCGGAGACTTTTGTACTTTCATTGGCGACTTTTGTCGCCGCTGAAAGTCAATTTTTTTGTAATAAAGTAAATCTTACTGATTATAAGTAGAAAATAGTAGATTAAAAAGGGTTTATGAAGTAAAGTCACTTTGTACTTTGTGTCGGTCATGTTTTAAATTTTAGGGTGTGACAAACCCAATATGCACAATCAAACCAAATAATGTTCTTAGGCTAGGAAAATCATTCATTGTCCACATCATGGTTACACGTATGTTGAAAAGTTGCTTCGTGTAAGAGTCATACGTTTCAACACTATATGTCCATAGCTCGATCAATTCCTATATAAAACAGATGCAGGTACTTGTCTATATCATTTTTTAGTATTTTCTTTCTAGGAATGATCAAGGATAGAAAAAAGATGTGTTTCATACACATTCAAGTTTAGAGACTGACACTACTAGCTACATATTGTAGCTGGTGCTTATGTTTTCAATAGGATTAAAAATATGGCTTACCAATGCAAGACAAATATTTCTAGGATCGTCGACAAAATCTAGAAATTCTTTGTGTCGAATGCCTTCCACATCTCTAAATCTCATGGTTCTCTTAACTTCTCATTTGGATTATACTCCACAATGTGCCACCTCATATGTTTAGCCTTACATGTTACAGTGATGAATAGTATTAAAAGATTAATACAATATTTTGTTCCTCAAATTTATTCGCATTTTAATTTTGTCTATCTAAAACATTGTACCTATAATTTAATAAATTTTGGATTAATTTGTTTCCTATAGAACCAAAATCAATAATATAAAATTTAAGGGATAAAAACTAAAATTTATATAAATTTAAGGAATAGATTTTATATTAACCCAATACTAAATATCAAAGGTTATAATCTTATAAAACAACCTGGGTTAAAAACCAAATGTTATTTACTTTTTGCCTTTTTAAGTTGCATGGCTTGCTTTTCTCTTTCTCCAAAAATTGTTGGTTGCCTTTAGGATTAAAACTTGATGGGACGTTGCTTTTTAATTGTCAACCAGTAACTAGCTTTCTTTTTTCCTTGGTTGCCCTCCTAACCACGAAGGAGTAGTACGAAAATGAAGGAGATAATTATCTTAAAAACTGTCATTTTAGGTTAAACGCACTAAGTAATTAAATAATAATTTAATTTTTTATAAGATGGAGGATGATAAAAAATAGTAACAATATAAAATTTACAAACCTCTTCCTAAAATGTCTTCCATTTTTGGATTAAACTAATGGTATACGGAGCTTATCTCGTACCTGATAATTTTATCTTGATTTAGACTAATACTAGTCATATTGAATAGGATTTTTTTTTTCGGGTGGCAAACTATACTACTTATATTATTGTATTATCATGCTGAAATTTGAAATCTTAGAGTTAACCTAGTATAACATCTTTATTAGTTATTAGTTGAACCAAGTTTTAAGTGGTTCTAGATATCTTTTATTATATATATATATATATATAAATAAATAAATAAATGACGACCCATTGACTCCTACAATAGCTTTATGGAAACCCTATATACGTTTGAGCTTGCGTCATTCTCAGCTAGCCGTCTTTCTAGACAGCGTCGAGGGAGTTTCTCATTCTCAACTAGCCGTCTTTCTTGACGTCGAAGGAGTTTCTAGATTACTATCCCTATCAAAATAAGAGTACATTATAATTCAATATCTAAATTTAACACGTGTTCTTCTCTTATTTTTTTATTGGTTTCTGCTTCATTTTAGAGTTGGTGTTAAATATAAATTATTCTACCAATATAAAATTTATCTAACGATATAATGTTCGATAGATCACTCTAAATTTTAAATTTAATTTTTAGATAAAATATTTAATTAAAAGAGATAATTATAAACTTTAAAATTAATATATATAGTAATATGACTCATTTAATATCATAAAAAAATACACATATCATTCATAACTAATTCACAAGTATAATAAAAATAGTTAAAATTATTAAATATGACATAAAATTTAAATAATTTTTAATAATTTTTAAATAATTTCTAATAATTTTTATATGACATAAATTTAAACTATTTCTAATAAAAAAAATATACATATCATTCATAACTAATTTACAAGTACAATAAAAATAGTTAAAATTATTAAATATGATATAAATTTTAAATGATTTTTAATAATTTTTAAATTAATTATATTAAATTCTAACATCATGTTTATTTTTATTTCTCACTAAAATAATATATTTAATACTCTTCGAAAACTAACAAATGTCTTATAAAAAAAAAATTAAAAATAACTTTTTTAAAGTTGACCAAGACTAGAAATAGTATTTTGTTCTTAAATTCTTCAAGTCTTTTCAGCAAAATTTAAATCTTAATTAATATTTCAGATCATGAATATATTTAATGTAGGGCTAGGAACTGTTGTTTTCTTTCAATGGACCATCCTTGTCGGTGTCTCTACAACATAAACAAGAGAGTTGGCAAAATTGAAGGCCTCATTGATCAAACCAAAACATAATGGAGAAAACAAAAACTCGAATCGCCGTCGTAGCTAGTCCGGGATTCAGCCATCTTGTTCCCATTCTTGAATTCTCCAAGCGACTTGTTCATCTTCATCCAGATTTTCATGTCACCTGCATCGTTCCCGGGTTCGGATCTCACTCACCTTCCTCCATAGCCTACCTTCAATCTCTTAATCCTTCAGACATTGATTTCATTTTACTCGAACCAATTCCCAAAGAGAAACTACCTCAAGCTGAAGTCCCATCAACCCAAATCGAAGGCACAGTAAATTTATCACTTGCCTATATTCACAACGAATTGAAGTCCATGAAATCCAGAAATGGTCTCTCAGCGTTTGTGGTTGATATTTTTGCCCTCGATGCTCTAGCTTTCGCTTCAGAACTCAATGTTTTCTCTTATATATACCTACCACAAGCTGCTATGCTGTTTTCACTCTACAATTATGCATTCATTTTGGAGGAAACAGTTTCTTCAGAGTTCAGAGACCTAAAGGAACCTGTAGAGATCCCAGGTTGTCTTCCAATTCGTGGCAGAGATCTTCCTTCGGTATTTCAGGATCGATCTAGCTTAGGCTACAAGAAGCTTCTAGAACGCTCCAGAAAGTTCTGTCTTGCTGATGGAGTTCTCTTCAACAGCTTTAAAGAATTAGAACCAGAGACTATAAGAGCTTTGCAAGAAGAAATCAAAGGGAAGAAGAAGAAGAAGCCTCAGGTTTATGCTGTCGGACCCATTATACAAAGCGGGTCAAGTAATAACGAGACAAATGGGTCGTCGGCCTCAGATTATTGTTTAACATGGTTGAACAATCAACCACATAAATCTGTTGTATATGTTTCATTTGGGAGTGGTGGGACCCTATCTCAAGATCAGTTAAATGAACTGGCTCATGGATTGGAAGTAAGTGAAACAAGATTCTTATGGGTTCTGAGAGCTCCAAGTAAAATTTGTAGTGCTGCTTATCTTGATACCTTAAATCAGAATCCTCTAGATTTTTTGCCAGAAGGGTTTTTGGAGAGAACTAAAGAACGAGGTTTGGTTGTTTCTTCATGGGCACCACAGATTTCAATCCTTAAACACAGTTCAGTTGGTGGATTCTTGAGTCATTGTGGTTGGAACTCAACGCTTGAGGGTATTGTTCATGGAGTGCCGTTTATAACGTGGCCACTTTTTGCAGAGCAGAGAATGAACGCCGTTTTGTTGGTTCATGGTTTGAAGGTGGCTGTGTGGCCAAAGGCTAACGACAAGAGTGGGATTGTGGAGAAGGAAAAGATTGCAGAAGCCATTAGGAGGTTGATGATGGAAGGTGAAGAAAGTGATGAGATTCGTGCGAGAATCAATGTCTTGAAACTTGAAGCTGTTAATGCGTTAAAGGAAGATGGACATTCTACGGTGACTTTGTCTGTGTTTGCTGACAGTTTGAGAGGCAAATAGATCAAAACGATATGTCGTCGATGTTTGACAGACTCACAGACTTCTTAGCCATGGAAGTTTCCTCTGTAGTCGGAGGCTAATTTCGATAATAAAATATATTATTTATAATTAATGAATAATCAGACGGGCGCGCTCGCACACGCGTTTGCTGTTTTTTTTTTTTTTTTTCCTTTTATGTTTAAGCATACAATTTTTAAGATACAGAGTTCAAGACGCTGTTGTTTATGTGCATTGAATCTTGGAGATCTTCTTCACCATCTTTGTTTTCTTTTGCTATCTTTGGATGAGTTAGATTCCTGAAAATACGAACGGTGACTATATATAAAAATCAGCAGACAAGTATTTTCTGTTGGCCGAGTTTTATTTGAATAATAATTAAAAAGGATAAAGGTGAAATTTTAACGCCGAAATTATATATTATGGGTATATAGTACTATTAAGTTTTTTTTTTTTTTTGCAAAAATATACATAAAAATCATAAGATGGGATACCACTTCCGTTAAGTCGCCCAAGCGTCCGTCACTCTAGAAAATTTATCTCTCCTCGTCGTCACCTCTCTCTCCCTTTCAGCTTCCCTCTCTCTTCACCGACACAAGCTTATTCCAGCAGCAGTATTGTCACTGAAACTAAAAAACAAAAAGCCATCGGAGCAATCAATTTAAATAATATACCCATGGTCCTAGGTTACTAGTAGGAAGTTTAAAGTCAAAATAAAAATTAAATTTTATTTTTTAATTGAACATCAATTTTTTTAATATAATCAATTTAAATGTAATAAAAAAAATAGAAGAATTTTTAAACTTTGATTTTAGTTCCCAAGTTAAATAATATATACAAGAGTCAATTTCAACTTAAGCTTAATTACTATGTAATTCCAAAAAGAGCCCAGTTTAGGAAAGTCATCGGAATAGAATAAGTGAATTCACCCTAATGAATAAATTGACAGAATACCCAGATTCCATAGGCTCTTAGTAGGAAGTTTAAAATCAATATAAAAATTAAATTTCTTTTTTTTTTTTGAAACTGAAAGTCAATTGTTAAATTACATGGAAGCATTACATTTAAAACCAAAATACTTTTTCACTAGCTATTATATTTGAGATAATAAAAAATAATATTTATGATTTTAGAGAGAAATAACTTATTTCTAGTTTATTCTGGCAAGGCACGCATCCCATATTAAATGATACCCAACTACTCATTAGGAAAGCATATTCTTGGAATTTTCTTGCTTGGGCAAAGAAGAATTTTCAAATTTTCGCTTTGGCTCCCAAGCTAAATGATATACACAAGAGTCAATTCAAGCATAGTTTAATTGCTATGTAATTTCAAAAAGAGCTAAGGTTCGAAAAATGACTAGAATAGGGTAAGTGAATTCACCCTATTAAATGAATTGACAGAAATACACATAGTCCCTCGGCCACTAGCAGGATGCTCAAAGGCAATATAAAAAGTAAATTTCTTCTTTTAACTTAAAGTCAATTTTCTTAATACAATCAATTTAAATGCACTAAAAAAATAGAAGAATTTTTAAACTTTGGCTTTGGTTCTAAAGCTAAATAATATATATAAGAGTCAATTCAAGCTTAGCTTGATTGCTATGTAATTCCAAAAAAAAAAATGATAAGTTTGGGACAATGACCATAATAGGGTAAGTAAATTCACCCCAATCAATGAATTGACAGAAATACCCATGGCCCTCAGGCCACTAGTAGAAAAGTTTAAAGTCAATAAAAATATTAAATTTTTTTTAACTGAAAGTCAATTTTCTTAAAACAATCAATTTAAATGCACTAAAAATAGAAGAATTTTCAAACTTTGGCTTTGGTTAACAAGCTAAATTATATATACAAGAGTCAATTCAAGCTTAGCTTAATTGCTATGTAATTCAAAAAAGAGCGAAGTTTGGAAAATGACCGGAATAGGGTAAGTGAATTCACCCCAATAAATAAATTGATAGAAATACAAATGGTCACTAGGCCACTAAAAATTCAATTTCTTTTTTTTTTAACTAAAAGACAATTTACTTAATACAATCAATTTAAATGCCATAACAAATAAAAGAATTTTCAAACTTTGGCTTTGGTTCCCAAGCTAAATAATATACACAAGAGTCAATTCAAAGCTAGCTTGATTGCTATGTAATTCCAAAAAGAGCAAAGTTTGGGAAAGTGACCATTAGAAGGTAAGTAAATTCATCCCAACGAATGAATTGACAGAAATACCTATAGTCCCCAACCTACTAGCAAGAAGTTCAAAGTCAATATAAAAATTAAATTTCTTTTTTTAACAAAAATCAATTTTCTTAATACATTCAATTTCAATGAAATAAAAAAAAATAGAAGAATTTTCAAACGTTGGCTTTGGTTCCCAAGCTAAATAATATACACAAGAGTCAAGTAAAGCTTAGCTTAATTGCTATGTAATTCTAAAAAGAGCAAAGTTTGGGAAAATGACCAGAATAGGGTAACTGAATTCACCCTAATGAATGAATTGACAAAATTACCCATAGTCCCCGCGCCACTAGTTGGAAGTTCAAAGTCAATATGAAAATTAAATTTCCTTTTTTTAACTGAAAGTCAAATTTCTTAATACAATCAATTTAAATGCAATAAAAAAAAGAAGAATTTTCAAACTTTAGCTTTGGTTCCCAAGCTAAATAATATACACAAGAGTCAATTTCAACTTAGCTTAATTGCTATATAATTCCAAAAAGAGCCAAGTTTGGGAAAATGACCAGAACATGCTAAGTGATGCGTTGAGGACAACTCATAGTTTAAGTGTGAGGGAGGGACTACTTTTGCTGATTTGTTTTACTGTTGCTTGAATCGCCATAATTTGAAAAATTAAAATTTTTTGAACCTTTGATCTAAATTGATTGGGTTTTTCATTGTTATATGAGTTAATTATTGCTGTGATTCCCACCTTCCACTTAACTTTTGCAATCATTGCGCTTTATTTTTAAATCCTTATTTCTTTATGCATATGAACATTGACATGTCTAGGTAAGAATGCATTTTGATTTGAGTAATTTTTATTCTTAATTAATTATCATAATGGAGTGTCTTTGATGTAGTGTGTTAACCTTGTTTCGTAGTTGATCTTAGGGAGGAAACATCTTAGAGAAAGCCTTGTTGAAAGGATTTTTGAGCCTAATATTACTTTCTTATCTTGTGTGATTTTCACCTAGTTTGGTTAATCTCTAGAACTTGTCTATATTCTTTTTCAAAGCTGCATTAATACCTAGAATTGTGA
Source organism: Leucaena leucocephala (assembly GCA_037074615.1). NCBI lineage: Eukaryota > Viridiplantae > Streptophyta > Magnoliopsida > Fabales > Fabaceae > Leucaena > Leucaena leucocephala. The sequence goes on along the minus strand of CM073558.1, from coordinate 7,654,118 downwards.
GTATGATAGGACATTCATTTCTAAACCCTTTTTACCAAAACACAACACATCTCTATTGATCTTTGTTTACCCCTTTGAGCATATCACTTTCTTTTCATTCAATTGATTTTCAACAAGTACTTTGTATGAGTTATATTATATTCTTTATGAGTAATTGTGCACTATTGATGTTACTATCTTTACTCTTTTGGGTTATGATTGCCAATAAAAAAAGAAAAAAAAAGGGAGAAAAGAAATAGAAAAGACAAGAAAGATAAGAAAATGTGAAGAAAAAGCGAAGAAAGAAGTTAGAAAAAAAGAAAGATAGGAAAAGAAAAGAAAAGAAAAATTGGCAATAAGGAATGAAGTTTGAAGTAAAGCATTATTTGATTGTTGAATATTGAAAATTGATTCTATTGGCACATCAGTATTCATTTGATGGTAACACTTTAGCTTACTTTGAACTATTCTTAATACTCATGCATTAAACTTGTTCTACATTTTATTCTATCTATTCATTAACCTTTCACCAACATTACAACCCAATAAAGTCCATTTGATCATCAATCTATGGTATGTTAGAAGTGGAGATAATAGAATATTTACAAGCCCATGATAGGTACTAATATGGTGGATTGAGTAAAAATTCCTTATATTTGAGAGTTGAGTGAGACACTTATCCCATAAAAGTTCTATTATGCTTCCGTTCCTCTATCTTATTATATCCCTTGTGTTACTTTCCTTTTACCAAAGCATTATATGACTATTGATTGATTAGGGACAGGGTTGCTTGGGTTAATTGCATATTCTTATCTTGTCAGTTTTATGTTTACTTACATTAAGTTTAACTGTTGGACTCCCTTGAATGATATTTTGCCCATGAGTGCAAAAAGCTAAGTGTGGAAAAGTTGACAAACCCATATTTTTATATATTTATTCATACCATTTTAGTGTATATTTGTATTATCTTAGTCATTAATTATATTATTTGTGTACTATTATAGGGGCATAATTGTAATATTTTTATGATTTCTTTCAAACAAGTATTTTTGGAATAAAAGGTATTACATTATTATGATTTTATATTTTAGGAATTTATGAGAAATCAGAATTCACAAATGATAACAAAGGACTATAAAACTAAAAACTTCACTATGAGACCTAATGGGCCAAACCTTGTAATTTGACTTATTAGGCTACTTTTAAATTGCTTTCAGTAATTCACGTAACCAGACACACAGAAAGACGCTGAGACACAGGAGACGCAAGAAAGAAGAGGTGTGGCCACCATGAAATGACAATTAACTCACGCAACAAGCTTTCACAGCGTGGCATCAAGTTAGGACTTCATGCCATCACCTTTCATCTTCCTCCAAGCACATACCCAAACGCCGGCGGCAACAACAGACCACAACAACCCCTCCAGCGACACTATCGTCTTCCTCAAGTCGTGACATAACAGAGCCAGGAAAGAACTGTACACTTCTAGTATGACCTCTTCACTGTCATTCCATAGATGGCCATGAAATCTTTATGTTGGAGGCTACTATGATAGCTAGGCATGGCTAGAGTATCCTAATCTTCCTATTCAATAGCAAGGGTATGACTTTGAGATGTCAAAAGGGGAGTTTAAGTTACTCTAATTTTTTACCTATTAATTATATTATAATTTCTAGATCTGAGGATAATTTTATAATTATTAGAAATGTTTATAGGGATTTACTTATAATTATTGAGGATTATTGTGACTAAATTTTTTCTTAGCATTTGACATTATTCTTTAATTAACTTTAATTTCATTTAATTTGATATGGGTCAGACATTGTATTGAAATTATTGTGAATATTTAGTAATTTTTCAAGGTGGCTTGATTATTGAATCATTGTGTCTCTTGCTAGTTTTAATCTTATTTCTATGAATGATTGAGTTATAATTGAGCATTAATTTTTAATATCTTTAGTCTAATTTTACTATTCTGGTGACAATTAGTAGATTGAAACTTTAAAAAATAATTTGTGATAATTCGAGGTGGCTCGGTTGTTAGATTAAAAGTTTAATTATAATTCTTAATTCATTGTTTATAACTTCTATATCTGTTGAAGCTATTATTGCCTGCGCTATTAAATTGGAGGATTGCTTTTATTATTGTTAATCACTTGCATTATCATTTCATTCACTCTTTATTAATTATTTAAATTAAAAATATCAAAAATATTTTATTTAAATTTAATTTTAATTCATTGCATTTAGTTGTTAATCATTCAAAATAAACCTCATCTTCTAGCTTAGGTTGCATTACATTTAGTTACTTTGAAATTTAATTTCATCTTTAGCTCCTCAAGATAACAACCCGATATTACACTGTATGCAATTATTGATTTAATTTTTTGAAATAACCCCAAAAAGACATTGGACGTAAGGTTATTTCAGTCCCCAGACCACTAGTAGGACCTTCAAAATCATTATAAAAATTAAATTTCTTCTTCTTTTAACTGAAAGTTAATTTTCTTAACACAATCAATTTAAATGCACCAAAAAAATAGAAGAATTTTCAAACTTTGGCTTTGGTTCCAAGATAAATAATATAAACAAGAGTTAATTCAAGCTTAGCTTAATTTCTTTGTAATTCCAAAAAGAGCCAAGTTTGGGAAAATGATCAGAATAAGGTACGTGAATTCACCCCAATGAATGAATCGACAGAAGTACCCATGGTCCCAGGGCTACTAGTCGGAAGTTCAAAGTCAATATAAAAATTAAGTTTCCTTTTTTTTAAATGAAAGTCAATTGACAAATTACATGAAAACATTACATTTAAAACCTAAATAGTTTTTTACTAGTTATTATATTTGAGACATTAGAAAATAATATTTAAGATTTTAGAGAGAAATAAATTATTTCTAGTTTATTGTCGCAAGGCAAGCATCCCATGTTAAATGGTACCCAACCACACATTAGGAAAGCATATTCTTGGAATTGTCATGCCTAGCCAAAGAAGAATTTTGAAACATTGGCTTTGGTTTCGAAGCTAAATAATATATACAAGAGTCAATTCAAGCTTACCTTAATTGCTATGTAATTCCAAAAAGAGGTAAGTTTGGGAAAATGACTGGAATAGGGTAATTGAATTCACCCCAAGGAATGAACTGACAAAAATACCCATAGTCCCCAGGCTACTAGCTAGAAGTTCAAAGTCAATATGAAAATTAAAGTTCTATTTTTCTTTTATACTAAAAGTCAATTTTCTTAATACAATCAATTTAAATTCACTCAAAAAATAGAAGAATTTTCAAACTTTGGCATCGGTTCCCAAGCTAAATAATATACACAAGAGTCAATTCAAGCTTACCTTAATTGCTATGTAATTCCAAAAAGAGGTAAGTTTGGGAAAATGACTGGAATAGGGTAACTGAATTCACCCCAAGGAATGAACTGATAAAAATACCCATAGTCTCCAGGCTACTAGCAGGAAGTTCAAAGTCAATATCAAAATTAAATTTCTATTTTTTTTACTAAAAGTCAATTTTCTTAATACAATCAATTTAAATTCACTCAAAAAATATAAGATTTTTCAAACTTTGGCATTGGTTCCCAAGATAAATAATATACACAAGAGTTAATTCAAGCCTAGCTTAATTGCTATGTAATTCCAAAAAGAGGCAAGTTTGGGAAAATGGCCGGAATAGGTAAGTGAACTCACCCCAATGAATGAATTGAAAGAAATACCCATGGTTCTCGGGCCACTAGGAGGAAGTTCAAAGTCAATATGAAAATTAAATTTCTTTTTTTTTTTAAGTGAAAGTCAATTTTCTTAATACAATAAATTTAAAAGCACCAAAAAAATAGAACAATTTTCAAACTTTGGTCTTGGATCCCAAGATAAATAATGTGCACAATAGTCAATTCAAGCTAAGCTTAAATGCTATATAATTCCAAAAGGAGGTAAGTTTAGGAAAATGACCGGAATATGGTAAGTGAATTCACCCCAATGAATGAATTGAAAGAAATACCCATGGTCCCCAGGCCACTAGTAGGAAGTTCGAAGTCAATATAAAAATTAAATTTCTTTTTTTTAACTGAAAGTCAATTTTCTTAATACAAGAAATTTAAATGCACAAAAAAAATAGAACAATTTTTAGATTTGGTCTTTAGTTCTCAAGCTAAATAATATATACAACACTCATTTCAAACTTAACTTAATTGCTATGCCATTCCAAAAAAGAGGTAAGTTTGGGAAAATGGCCAGAATAGGGTAAGCGAATTCACCCCAATGAATGAATTGATAGAAATACCCATGGTCCCTGGGCAACTAGGAGGAAGTTTAAAATCAACATGAAAATTATTTTTTTTCACTAAAAGTCAATTTTCTTAATACAACAAATTTAAATGCACTAAAAAATAGAACTATTTTCAAACTTTAAGCTTGGTTCCCAAGCTAAATAATATACAAGAGTCAATTCAAGCTTAGCTTAATTTCTATGTAATTCCATAAGTAGGTAAGTTTGGGGAAATGACCACAATAGGGTAAGTGAATTCAACATAATGAATTAGGGGTGTTCAAAAAGCCTATGGCCCGGTATGCCCACCCGAGCCCGCGAGAAAAAAGCCCTACCTAGCCCGATAAATATAGGGTAGGGCCGGATATCGGGCTATAAAATGTAACCTATGCTTTTTTCGGGTTAAGCACCGGGTAGGGGGTTGGCCTACCCTACCCTACCCATGAGTACTCATTCTTTTATTTTATTTTTATTTTTCTCTCTAGATGCTACACTTGGAAGGAAGAATATGATAACTACAAGTGACTAAAGGGTCATTTTAAAAATATAAGTAGTTAAGTAAGTAAGTTGCGTCTTTTAAATGCAAAATACAGCCCATACTTTTTTTGAACAGGGCACCGGGCAAGGGGTTGCCCTGCCCATAAATATCCCTACAATGAATGAATCGAAAGAAATACCCATGTTCCTCGGGCCACTAGCAAGAAGTTCAAAGTCTATATCAAAATTAAATTTCTTTTTTTTAACTGAAAGCCTATTTTTTTAATACAATAAATTTAAATGCACTAAAAAAATAGAACAATTTTCAAACTTCGGTTTTGGTTCCTAAGCTAAATAATATACACAAGAGTCAATTCAAGCTTAGCTTAATTGCTATGTAATTCCAAAAGGAGGTAAGTTTGGAAAAATAACCGGAATAGACAAGTTAATTCACCACAATTAATGAATCGAAAGAAATACCCATGGTCCCCAGGCCACAAGAAGGAAGTTCAAAGTCAATATCAAAATTAAATTTCTGTTTTTTTTTAATTGAAAGCCTATTTTCTCAATACAATAAATTTAAATACACAAAAAAAATAGAACAATTTTCAGACTTGGGCTTTGGTTCTCAAGCTAAATAATATATACATGAGTCAATTCAATCTTAGCTTAATTGCTATGCAATTCTAGAAAGAGTTAAGTTTGGGAAAATGACTGGAATCTGAATTCCCCCAAGGAAGGAATTGACAAAAATACCCATGGTCCCCAAACTACTAGCAGGAAGTTCAAAGTCAACATGAAAATTAAATTTATATTTTTTTAACTGAAAGTCAATTTTCTTAATACAATCAATTTAAATTCACTAAAAAAATAGAAGAATTTTCAAACTTTGGCATTGGTTCCCAAGCTAAATAATATACACAAGAGTTAATTCAAGCCTAGCTTAATTGCTATGTAATTCCGAAAAGAGGTAAGTTTGGGAAAATGGCCGGAATAGGTAAAGTGAATTCACCGCAATGAATGAATTGAAAGAAATACCCATGGTCCTCGGGCCACTAGCAGGAAGTTTAAAGTCAACGTGAAAATTAGATTTTTTTTTAATTGAAAGTCAATTTTCATAATACAGTAAATTTAAAAGCACTAAAAAGTAGAACAATTTTCAAACTTTTGTCTTGGATCCCAAGCTAAATAATATACACAAGAGTGAATTTAAGCCTAGTTTAAATGCTATGTAATTCCAATAGGAGTTAAGTTTAGGAAAATGACTAGAATATGGTAAGTGAATTCACCCCAATGAATGAACTGAAAGAAATACCTATTGTGCCTGCGCCACTAGTAGGAAGTTCAAAGTCAATATAAAAATTAAATTTCCTTTTTTTAACATAAGTCAATTTTCTTAATACAATAAATTTAAATGCTCTAAAAAAAATAGAAGAATTTTCAAACTTTGGTTTTGGTTCCCAAGCTAAATAATGTGCACAATAGTCAATTCAAGCTTAGCTTAATTGCTATGTATTTCTAAAAGATTGTAATTTTGGGAAAATAACTGGAATAGGGTAAGTGAAGTCACCACAATGAATGAATTAAATGAAATACCCATGGTCCCCAGGCCACTAGTAGGAAGTTCAAAGTCAATATAAAAATTAAATTTCTTTTTTTTAACTAAAAGCCTATTTTCTTAATACAAGAAATTTAAATGCACAAAAAAATAGAACAATTTTTAGACTTGGTCTTTGGTTCTCAATCTAAATAATATATACAAGACTCAATTCAAACTTAGCTTAATTGCTATGCGATTCCAAAAAGAGGTAAGTTTAAGAAAATGGCTGGAATAGGGTAAGTGAATTCACCCCAATGAATGAATCGATAGAAATACCCATGGTCCCCGGGCAACTAGGAGGAAGTTTAAAATCAACATGAAAATTAAATTTCTTTTTTTTTAACTGAATGTCAATTTTCTTAATACAATAAATTTAAATGCACTAAAAAAATAGAACTATTTTCAAACTTTAGGCTTGGTTCCCAAGCTAAATAATATACAAGAGTTAATTCAAACTTAGCTTAATTTCTATGTAATTCCATAAGGAGGTAAGTTTGGGGAAATGATCAGAATAGGGTAAGTGAATTCAACACAATGAATGAAAGGAAAGAAATACCCATAGTCCCTCGGCCACAAGCAGGAAGTGCAAAGTCAACATTAAAATTAAATTTCTTTTTTTTTTTTTAACTGAAAGCCTATTTTCTTAATACAATAAATTTAAATGCACTAAAAAAATATAACAATTTTTAAACTTTCGTTTTGGTTCCCAAGTTAAATAATATACGCAAGAGTCAATTCAAGCTTAGCTTAATTGCTATGTAATTCCAAAAGGAGGTAAGTTTGGAAAAATGGTCAGAGTAGGGTAAGTGAATTCACCCCAATGAATGTATTGAAAGAAATACCCATAGTCCCTGGGCCACTAGAAGGAAGTTCAAAGTCAATATGAAAATTAAATTTCTTTTTTTTAACTGAAGGTCAAACTTCTTAATACAATAAATTTAAATACACTAAAAAAAATAGAACAATTTTCAAACTTTGGCTTTGGTTCCCAAGCTAAAAAATATGCACATGAGTCAATTCAAGCTTAGCTTATTTTCTGTGTAATTCCAATAGGAGCTAATTTTAGGAAAAAGACTGGAATAGGGTAAGTGAATTCACCACAATGAATGAATTGAAAGAAATACCCATGGTCCCTGGGCCACTAGAAGGAAGTTCAAAGTCAATATCAAAATTATTTTTTTAACTGAAAGCCTATTTTCTTAATACAAAAAATTTAAATGCACTAAAAAATAGAACAATTTTCACACAAGGGCTTTGGTTCTCAAACTAAATAATAAATACAAGAGTCAATTCAAGCTTAGCCTAATTGCTATACAATTCCAAAATGAGCTAAGTTTAGGAAAATGACCAGAATAGGGTAAGTGAATTCACCCCAATGAATGAATTGACAGAATTACCCATGGTCTTGGGCCTCCTAAGAGGAAGTTCAAAATCAATATAAATAACAAATTTCTTTTTTCAAGAGAAAGGCAATTTTCTTAATACCATCAATTTAAATGCATTAAAAATATAAGAATTTTGAAACTTTGGCTTTAGTTCGGAAGCTAAATAATATACACAAGAGTCAATTCAAGCTTAGTTTAATTGCTATGTGATTCCAAAAAGAGGTAAGTTTGGGAAAATGATAAGAATAGGGTAAGTGAATTCACCATAATGAATGAATTGAAAGAAATACCCCTGGTCCCCGCGTCACTAACAGGAAGTTCAAAGTCAATATCAAAATTAAATTAATTTTTTTTATCTGAAAGCCAATTTTTTTAATACAATAAATTTAAAAATGCACTAAAAAAATAGAACAATTTTCATACTTGTGGTTTGGTTCTCAAGCTAAATAATATATGGAAGAGTCAATTCAAGCTTAGCTTAATTGCTATGCAATTCCAAAAAGAACCAAGTTTGGGAACATGACCGGAATAGGGTAAGTGAATTCACTCCAATGAATGAATTGAAACAAATACCCATAATCCCCAGGCTACTAGCAGAAAGTTCAAAGTCAATATAAAAATTAAGTTTCTTTTTTTTAACTGAAAGTCAATTTTCTGAATACAATCAATTTAAATGCACTAACAAATATAGAAGAATTTTCAAACTTTGGCTTTGGTTCCCAAGCTAAATAATATATAGAAGAGTCGATGCAAACTTAGCTTAATTGCTATGTAATACCAAAAAGAGCCAAGTTTGGGAAAATTAACGGAATATGGTAAGTTAGTTCACCCCAATGAATGAATTGACAAAAATACCCATAATCCCCGTGCTACTAGCTGGAAGTTGAAAGTCAATATAAAAATTAAATTTCTTTTTTTTTCAAGCGTTACATTTAAAACCAAAATATTTTTTTACTAGTTATTATATTTGAGACAGTAAAAAATAATATTTATGATTTTAGAGAGAAGAAAGTTTCTTCTAGTTTATTCTAGCATGACAAGCTTCAAATGTTAAATGGTAACCGACTACACATTAGGAAAGCATATTCTTGGAATTTTAATTCCTGGCCAAAGAAGAATTTTCAAAATTTGGCTTTGGTTCCGAAGCTAAATAATACACAAGAGTCAATTCAACCATAGTTTAATTGCTATGTAATTTGAAAAAGAGTTAAAGTTTGGGAAAATGACTGGAATATGGTAGGTGAATTCACTCCAATGAATGAATTGACAAATTACATGGACGCATTACATTTAAAACCATAATAGTTTTTTTACTGTTTCTTATATTTGAGACAATAGAAAATAATATTTATGATTTTAGAAAGAAATAACTTATTTCTAGTTTATTCTAGCAAGGCAAGCATCCCATGTTAAATGGTACCCAACTACTCATTAGGAAAGCATATTCTTGGAATTTTCATGCCTGGCCAAATAAGAATTTTCAAACTTTGGCTTTGGTTTCGATGCTAAATAATATGCACAAGAGTCAATTCAAGCTTAGCTTAATTGTTATGTAATTCCAAAAAAGAGCTAAGTTTGGAAAAATGACCTAAATAGGGTAAGTGAAGTCACTCCAATCAATGAATTGACATAAATACCCATGGTCCCCGGTCTACTAGCAGGAAGTTCAAAGTCAATATAAAAATTAATTTCTTTTTTTAACTGAGTCAATTTTCTTAATACAATCAATTTAAATGTACTCAGGAAAAATAGAAGAATTTTCAAACCTTGGCTTTGGTTCCTAAGCTAAATAATATGCACAAGAGTTAATTCAAGCTTAGCTTAATTGTTTTGTAATTCCAAAAAGAGCCAAGTTTGAAAAAATGACCAGAATAGGTAAGTGAATTCACCCTAACGAATGAATTGACAGAAATACTCATAATCCCCTGGGTACTAGCACGAAATTCAAAGTCAATATAAAAATTCAATTTTTTTGTACTCAAAGTCAATTGACAAATTACATGGAAGCATTACATTTATAACCAAAATAGGTTTTTATTAGTTCTTATATTTGAGGCAGTAGAAAATAATATTTATGATTTTAGAGAGAAATAACTTATTTCTAGTTTATTTAGGCAAGGCAAGCATCCCATGTTAAATGGTACCCAACTACCCATTAAGAAAGCATATTCTTGGGATTTTCATGCCTGCCAAAGAAGAATTTTCAAACTTTGGCTTTGGTTTCAAAGCTAAATAATATACACGAGAGTCAATTTAAGATTAACTTAATTGCTATGTAATTCCAAAAAGAGCTAAGTTTGGGATAATGATCGGAATAGGGTAAGTGAATTCATCCACAATGAATCATCGATAGAAATACCCATGGTCCCCAAGCTACTAGCAGGAAGTTCAAAGTCAAAATGAAAATTAAATTTCTTTTTTTTTCAACTGTTAGTCAATTTTATTAATACAATCAATTTAAATTCACTCAAAAAAATAGAAAAATTTTAGAACTTTGGCTTTAGTTCCCAATCTAAATAATATTCACAAGAGTCAATTCAAGCTTAGCTTAATTGCTATGTTATTCCAAAAAGAGCCAAGTTTCAGAAAATGACTAGAATAGGGTAAGTGAATTCACCCCACAAATGAATTGACAAAAATACCCATAGTCCTCGGGCTACTAGCGGGAAGTTCAAAGTCAATATATAAATTAAATTTCTTTTGTTATCTAAAAGTCAATTTTCTTAAGACAATCAATTTAAATGCACTAAAATGCACTAAAAAAATATCAACGTCAAGTTTAAGTTCGAGAACTCATCCAAACTTGATGGGTAATGTTATCATTGGGGCATCTTCTTGTTACAAATTATAATCTATTTGTTTCATTTATATTTATATAGAGTCAATCAAAATAAATAATTACCTTATTTTGATATATTTGTTTATTTAATCTTATATATTCAGAGTTTATTTCTTTAGTTAACCAATGGCCAAACTTTTTATGAGGAAATGAGGAGTTCACAACAATTTTCTTGTAATATTAATATCACAGTTGGGTCCAATCCGCCACCATAAATAGTGTTAGTCAGTCAATTACACTTAATAAATCTTAAAGCTTATATTCACCTAATGCAAAAAAAAAAAAACATGTCGTACCCCGATGGACTGTTTACTTATTTAAGTTAAACATTTGTGAATTAGGTTAGTGTTTGCTAAATCTAATTCATTAATAGGGCTATATTGGAGTTTCTGTGTTGAGACTCAACATGCATGTCCAGGGTTTTTTTTTTCTTCTTCTTATTTTGCCTTTTCAATTGTTTTAGTTTTGGTTGATTTTCGAGAAACAAAAATGTAAAATGCATAAGATCTATTCAAGTATGTAGAATTCCCTAAAACCATCTAAATAGTCCGTATATATCTATCACAAACAGAAAAATTATGTAACATATATTATATACTCATTTTTTGAATTTATATAAATATTAAAAATGAAACAGATATTTATTTCAAATATGAGTTGTTTGTATATATTTCAATTAATTATAAATTTATGTAACTTTTAATTTTAAAATAATTTTAATTATAAACATAATAATTTTAATTTTAAAACGATGGATCCATGTTCTTAATTTGTTTACGTCATGCAACTTTTAATTTAGTTTTAATGAAAAATCTCCATCATGTCAAATTAATGGTAAATGGCGCTATACAAATAATAATAATAAAAAAGAATACCATAAATTATGGATCATTAACGGTAAAAAGAGTAATTTAATTGTTTAAAATAATCCGTTATTCAAACAATAAAATTCAATTTTTTTATAAAATTCAAATATTCTTTTTTATAGCTATATGACTTGGTCATATTTGAATATTGTCTCATCTAATTAAGATGACTCTCCTAAAATTATTTTCTACATTTATATTGACTCAAATTCAATACATCATACTTAAACCGCCAAAACTCTTTCCACTAAAATTAGAATTTGTTAGTAAAGTCAAATATTCTAAATTACTCCTCTTGTATTTAATATAAAAGTTAGTTGATTTTTATTTTTATAGATTAAAGAAGTCAAATAAATCAGTTAATTATAATTAAATCTAACCTCATTTAAACGAATTCATATTATATACTTATTAATCTATGTAAATTAATTAACTAGCTCTTAAATTAGTTATAATTTATTAATTTAGCTTCTTTAATATATCAAAAAAATGAATTAAATATTATATTAAGGATCATATAAGTACATAGAAATATGCTGATAGTAACATGACAATGAAGAGAAATTCAAATGGAACTAAAATAGAAAATTAAATATACACTAGAAAAAACATGATTTTCAGCGGTGACTTTTGTCGCCGCTGAAGGTTTAAAAGTCGCCGCCGACTTCCTATAGCAGCGATATTTTGTCGCCGCCTATGAAACTGTCGCCTATACATATTAGTGGCGACAATATAAAGTCGCCGCTTAAATAGGAATTAGCGGCGTCAAAACTGTCGCCGCCTAAAGTGTAATTAGCGGCGACATTTATGTCGCCGCCTAAGGTTGATTCTGCGGCGACAAATATGTCGCCGCATAAAGTTCATCTTGAATTAATATTATTTTTTAAAATTTTTTCCATAATTTATGTAATATGAAAAATACAATATAATAATAAACAACTAAACAAACTATAATCTAATAATATTAATAAATATTTTCATTATCATATAAAATAAGACATATTTAAAATTTAAATAAAAGTAGTTAATTTATACATAAATTTTATATAGAAGGTTCAATACTATGATTAGAAGTAGCCGCATGTGGTTATCCCTTCTGCATCAATGCAGTGAATTGAGCTTGTATTCTTTGCTCCATTTGTTCCATTAGTCTTTGCTCGAATTGAACACACTCTTGTTGTATCTTTTCACGCTCTTCTTCCATCTTTGCACGCTCTACTGCACGCTCAGCCTCCATTTTTTCTCTCTCCTCTTGAAATTTTTTATCAAACTCTTCCTGCAGTTGGGCACGCACACTCTCCACAACTGAACTATCAGTAGATTGAGGGAAATTTCTCTTTCTTGAAGGTTCTGCTCCATACCCTTTCCCTCTTACATACCCTGACCTCTCACCAAGAACTGTCGTCAATATTTCCTCTGACGTCATTCAAGCATCACTCTCTAAATCTTGGTCTTGTTCTTGAGAAAGTTCGTGCATACGACTCTATAATAAAAAAATAAAACTATTAGATTAAAAATAAAAGTAAATCAAAATAAGATATTAAATAACAATGCGTACATGAAACTGTTCAGAGTGTGGGTCAGCCCATACAACTTGTCCGTCTAATGTCTTCCTAGTATGCGTTATCTCCCACAGCTGGTCAGGAGGAATCGGTCGTCCAGAAGTAGGATCTCTCTACAAAGTAATAACATAAAAGAAAATACAAAAATTAGATTTGAACAAAATGATTGAAAGTTTAAATTATAGTGATGATAGATTAAACTTACTGTAGCATACTCAATCTCTGCAAATGATCGAGGACCACAAGTATGTTTAGTCATTTATTTTTCACGATTTATCATGTTCCATATACTTTTGTTCTACAACAAAATGTAGTAAATAATAATAATTTAATAATTGAAAAAAATATAATTTATTTAGAAGGATAGTGAGATACCTTAAATATGTCAGACTTAAAATATGTTAACAACCACTCCCAATCTTGAAAACTAATAGTTTGAGGAGGATCAGCCAACCTATCCTCATCAGTCTCATATTTCTTGTAGTGAGAGTGCAAATTGTTCTTCCAATTTCTGAATGTATTTTGTAAAATAATTGATATAGCTATATGAAACTTTTCTTCACTAATTTCATCAGCAGGTTCAAATTTATCCTGAAACAAATAAATGTAAACACTTTATATAATAATACAAATAAACTAAAATAAGTATACAAATTTGACATAAATACCTTTATTTTTAAAATCATATCTTGACCATATTTTTTAAAAATATTCTTCCAACTACCTCCACCATCCCTGAAAGAGATTGTGGTTCTAAGAGTCAAACCACAGTAATTAGAAAAATCTCTTGCTTCTGGACCAATTACATTTGATATGGAATCTGAAAATTTGACTCGAATCTTCGTTCCTTGTGCAGTCTTTAAATTCACATTAATAAACTTGTAAACTCCTCTGCGCTTGTTGATTGCAGTAGAAGATCCTACCATTGTAGTTGAATTAGAACAATTAAATGTTACAAGCGATGTAAATCAATTATTAAAAAATTAAAAAAAATTTACCTGCACTACTATTTTGAGTATGGGGAGTAGGAGAGTTGCCAGGCATTTCTTGAAGTTGCTGTTGCAGTAATAGAGGTGACATAGCAGGTCTTGATTGAGGTGTAGAGCATGTACCTCCACTATTTGTGTTGTCATTAGATCTAACAGAAACACTTTTCCCACCTCGACCTCTCTTTAATCTTGACATATCCTACAAAAATATACATTTCATTTAGAAAAAAAATAATGAATCAAACCATAGTCAATATAGATAAAATGTACTATATCAATTAATTTCATTCATTTGAATCTTCCGGCGCATTATCACTTTCATCAATGTCGTTTGATTCATCTGTTTCTTCTATTTCAATGTTTGTGTCACTTTCTGCTTCAGTTTCACTATCAAAGTCGTCAAGAAAATCCTCTTCATCACTAGATCCAGTATTAATGGCATTACTTTGATGAATTTGTGATGGTTCTCCTTGAGCTAAGATCTGCGTTTGTCCATCTTCTCCTCATAAGTCAATGATAATATCATCAAGTTGTGTTGGACTCGCACGATAAATATTTAAGTCTACCACCAATTGTTGATAAGGTTCTGTATCAACCATAAGATCATGAACCCCACCATAATCAATAACATTGCCAGTTGGTACATTAAACAAGTCGCGTGGGTTTGTTTTGACAACAACGAGCCAACTGGGTGCAACAATGTCATCCTCATAAAAAACTTGCTCAGCTTGAGATGCTAGAATAAATGGATCATATGTTTGTAATGAGTATCGCGTATTGATACTTCTTGGATCAGCAGAGAAGTTAGGGTACTGGTTGTCAAAGTGTTTCCAAGCTAGAGAATCAGTCGGTGCCTCATTACCTCATCATTTGAGTGTTTCTCCTTGTGCCACCTCATTTCTTTGGCTGTATCTCTTGACATATACAGTCTTTGTAGCCTTGGTGTTATGGGGAAATGCCTCAAGACTTTATGTGGAACCTTCTTCCCTTTCTGTTTGTTTAAATTCCATCTAGGCATATTACACTTAGGACATGATTCTGCATTTGTGTGCTTCCCCCAATACAATATGCAATCATTCTCATAAGCATCAATTTTATGGTAATCTAAATCCATATCACGAATTATCTTCTTAGCTTCATAGAATGAGTTTGGCACTAAAGCCCCCTCTGAGAGAACTTCTTTCAACAAGCCCAACAACACATCCATAGATTTATTACTCCAATGGTTAAGACATTTCACTTGAAGCAACTTTACAATGAAAGAAAGTTTGGACATCTTAACACAACCTGGATAAAGTTCAGTTTCAGTATCATTTAATAAGTCAAAAAACCTTTTAGCCTGCACATTAGGCTCTTCGGTCTCACAGTCACTAGTATTTGTATAATTCACACATGGAACTCCATAGGCATCGCATACCATCCTTGCACAATTTTCATTATCAGTAGCACTTTCTACATCGTTACTGGAAGTTCTACAATCTGTCTGAAATCTTCTAATTTCCCCATGCAACTCCCACACCGTATAACTATTCCAGAACCCTTACTCAATAAGTCTGTCCTAACATCTCTTCTCACTTTAAATATAACATTCATGCATCTTTTACAAGGGCAACGTATTTGATTTACCACGCCAGGTTGACTAAATGCCCAGTCTAGAAAACCATCTACTCCTCTAATATATGATATGTTGCCTCTGTCTCTAATATATAACCAGCTTTTATCCATTTATATTCCCTAAACATACAACAATAAAAGCCAACAAGCATATCAGTATATAAATAATATATATATTAATATGATAAATAGTATTAAGAGCTTCCTAAATAGTATATCACTAAATCTAAGAGATGATAGTCTCTTTGTCCTTCTCACATACACAATATCTATGAAATCTAGTCATATTAGACTTAAGGAAATATTACAACAAGCTTATTTTAGTTACTTTCTATACTCTTGTAATAAGCATAAATTAACATGCATCTAAGTAGATACCTTTTAAAGTACTTAATTATACAATTGTTATACTAGCTAAAACAAAACTAAAAATACAAAGCTAAATCCAACATCAAAGCCACACCCAAATGTATAACAATTGTACCTACTGATGCTTAGTTTGAACCCGAAGCTTATCTTATATAACCATACATGTACTTACACTAGAAAAGAAGATAGCCACAATCAGTTTTTGTATCTCCCGCCAAAAAAGATAGAAGGAAGATATTTCTTATATTGTACAAATGAGTGTCAGCACCGGATTCACTTCGAATTCAACACATTAAATATGTAAATATCTAGTTTTTACTGTCATTTCTTTTATACATGTTATTCATAAATGACAAGTTATACTTAATTAAGGAAATAAAATCTTTGAAGAATCATTTTACTAGTAAACTTAACTAAATACATTTTTCTAATATATTTGCTTAAAGCACGTCTCCGGTATGACAAAAAGCATTTTGAAAAGCCTTGCTCATAGAAAATGTTGCTCTATATAATAGGTTTAGGAAAAGTTATGCTGAAGTTGTTCCAATAATTTTGAAGGGTAATAATACTATGATGAACAGCTGCCTCAGTGTTGCATTCTCTCTAAAAAATATCCGGATCTGTGTAAGATAACTTTGCATAACCGTAGATATAAACCTAGAGGTGATCCAAGACAGCAAAAACCATAGTTTTAATGCCAAAAAAGAAGGTGTTCAGATACTCATTACTCCAAAACAAGACAGCCTGCCAAGTTTTTCATTCTCTTCCTGAACCTAAACAAACAAAACGACTCAAGCATGGATCATAAAAAAGTAAGCAACAGAAGTTACAGAAATGGATTCTATTTCTACCATTATTATGATATTCCATATTCCAATCCAATTCGATTGGATACCAGAAAAATAAAATGAATTGGGAATTTGATCTGTTCGATGAGATGAAGACCTAATAATTAGAAATAATATAGAATTTATTTTTTTAGCACTTAACCTTTTCACCGATTCATAAGGCTAAGATTGAAACAATGTAGAATTTTATCAACACACACCTCAAAATTGATCTGTTTGCTCTGTTCAGTTGCAACAATATAGAATTTGATCTGTTTGATCTGTTCAGTTGCAATAAATTTCTATGACCTGAAAATTGCAGAGAACCTCCGCGGACAAGCACCGCGTCGGCGTAGAAGATTGGAGGGAGAGAGGAACCAGTACCTAAAGGAACCAGATAACCACCAGTGCCCAGGTGTTCAGTCTGCTGTGCTTATACTTCTTCCTCAACAGCTCTTTCTTCCTCAATCGCCGTGAGGGACACCGACGCTCTACTAGGGCACAAAAACCACTAAATGGAACAGAAGAGCAGTGAACCCAACCTCGACGCACGAGTGCCCCACCGCCGTGAGCTCATGATCAGGGACGCCGTGAGCTCGGGAACAGGGACGCCGACGCTCTGCTAGGGCACACAAACCACTAAATGGAACAGAGGAGCAGTGAACCCAACCTCGAAGCACGAGTGCACCACCGCCGTGAGCTCATGATCGGGGACGCCGTGAGCTCGGGAACAGGGACGCCGACGCTCTGCTAGGGTACACAAACCACTAAATGGCACAGAGGAGCAGTGAACCCAACCTCGACGCACGAGTGCACCACCGCCGTGAGCTCGTGATCAGGGACGCCGTGAGCTTGAGAACAGGGACACCGACGCTCTGCTAGGGCACAGAAATGGAAAATGGGATGAAAGCGAAGTGATGAAGCCGACTGCGCGATAGGGTAAATAAATTGGACTTTAGTGGCGAGTATAAAATGTCGCCGCTGAAAGGACTTTCAGCGGCGACATTTTACTCGCCGCTGAAGACACTTTCAGCGGCGACAATTAAGTCGCCCCTGAAAAGACTTTCAGCGACGACAAAAAAGGGTCGCCGCTAAAAATTCTTTCAGTGGCGACCCTTTTTTGTCGCCGCTGAAAGTCTTTTTTTTAAAAAAATTTTTAAAAAGTAATCCACTTTTAAAGTAACAATATTTTTTTCCCCAATAGCTTCTTCAACTTATTAGACAATTTTCATAAAAGGTTTTAGGTAAATGATTATTTCTAACTATTTTTCTTAAATTATCTAAGAAAATAGGCATTTATTTCCCAAAAAATAACTATTCAAACAATTATTTCTCTTTTAAGTAAATAAATTGTTTCATGAATTTCAAGTAACAAAATACTCATATTATGATTTCTTTCTTCATTTTTCTTAACTCCAAAATATTTTTAATAATTATTATTTTATTTATTATCTATCTAAAATTTTATTTTTAAAATTTCACAAAAACACTTTTAAACTCAGAAATACCTTATAAATCATTATTATAAAAGCCGGGATGCTATATGAAATGTAGTAACAAATAACAAAAGCAATAGTAATTAGGAACATATATATACATTTTACATCTATTCTTTCTCTCGATCTCACACACACACATCTCCCTCTCTCTATCTCCTCTCCTATATTGTTTCTGATAAACAAATACTAACTCTCAAGCTCATTGACATACATTTATAATATCTCTCTCATACATAGACCCTTGCTTCATTTCCTTCTTCCGTAGACATCATAATAATTTAATTTTATATATTAGATAGTTATTTTAGTGAAGTGTGGAAAGAATGTATGACTTTTAGCGGCGACATTTGTCGTCGCTGAAGGATATAAAACTCACCGCATAAGACATATTCAGCAGAAAGTGTAGACTTTTTGCTGCAATACCCGCGAGTCACTGCAGATACTATTATCTTTTAAAGTGGAGTAAAAACTTTTCATTTTCCACCTTCAGCGGCGACAAAGAAAGTCACCGCCGAAAGACAAACTTTCAGTGACGATAAAATTATGTCGCCGCTGAATATATAACTTTCAGCGGCGACAATGTAAGTTGCCACTGAAAGTCTAACTTTTAGTGGCGATAAGAAATTGTCGCCACTAAGAGTCATTTTCAGTGGCGACTTTGTTTGTGCCGCTGAAAAGTCGTGGCCAAATCTGTATTTTTTTGTAGTGATATCAATATACGCTAGTCAAGTTTGACACGCACTCTTACAAAGTTTACAAAGGAGTACCCCCGTCTCTCCTTTCTTCGTCCATTATTGTCCTTATATCCTTGTTTAACATCAATTTATTTTATGAGAATGATATGACATACTAATATCTGATACTTTTGGGTATATATATCAATTATTAGAATATATGACATTTTAAGTTAATATTTTCATTATATTTATATTTTATATTATACTTATATTTACTCTAACCAATAGAATAATCACAAATAAAAATACATGTATATATACACGAATATAACTGATCTGTGGGAGTGGAGGTTACTATGCTTTTGAATGCAGAAAACTTAGATTAAGCTATTTATATCCATTAGCTTAGACGAATTTATAATTGCATATATATTTTAATTAACAATAGCAAAATAATAAATTAATAAAGTCTGGCACAATTAGTAGATAGTTGAATCACTTAAATACCATGTCACACGTTCGAACTAACCCATGTCCATGAAAAATGTTTTGTTGGGAGAAATAAAATCTTCTTTGACGATCTCCAATCTTTAAGATAAGACTAATCTCTAGTTCTCGGCTAGCTTTACAAGTGTTCATAAGTGAATTGTTAAATACATGCACATACATATTTTAACAATTTACAATAATAAAATAATAAGTATAAATGAACAACTTAACATAATAAATATAAGAAACTTGACATAAGTTTTATTCCATTTAGTCTTATATTTAAAATAAAATTTATAAGAAAATGAGTCTATCGGAGTTTTTTTAACATTTTATATATTTATTCTGCCGTTCAAATTTTGCTTATGTATCAATATATAGTATTTTATAATTTTATATCACACAAGTTATTTAACTTATGCAATATATATATATATATATATATATATATGAAAACATAACTAATAGACATGATTCCATTCATTTCGACCTTGTATTTATATGCCTTCTTCAACTTCTTCAAATCTTGCTTATTTGTTTCATGTCTCATTATACCAATCGACTTATTATACAAAACATAGAAACTAACATTAGATCCAAAAGAAAATGAAAATAAATCTGACAATGTTATGCCTTATTCAGCTCTCATACATGTGTAATAATATTTTGATAGCATTAGCTACTTATCTCTTAAATTCATGGCAAAGAGAGAGAGAGAGACATTGAGGAGGACCCATCTTCTTTCAAACATCAATTCTCATTCTAATCTTATTACTTTCTTCTTCATCCATCAAACTCTTCACAACTTTTGCAACCTCTTCCATTTCCACTATCCCATTATTACTCTCATTCAACTTGGGCCTTAAAGCCACCTTCAAATCATCAGTCAAAAAAGCAGCGTTCATTCTCTGCTCTGCAAAAAGTAGCCACATTATGAATGGAATGCCATGAACTATACTCTCAAGCGTTGAGTTCCAACCACAGTGACTCAAGAATCCACCAACTGAACCCTATTTAAGGACTAGAATATGGGGTGCCCATGAAGAAACAATCGAAACTCGCTCTTTGGTTCTCTCCAAAAACCTATATGGGTGTGTTTGGAATCAGGGTTTTGGAAGGGAGGGGAGGGAAAGGGAGGAATTTTACCCATTTTCCTTTATTTGACACCACAAATTTTTTTAAAAATTTTCTCTCCTCTCCCCTTCTAACTCTCCCTCCAAAATTGGAGGATTTTCGAGGAAAATTAAATTTTTGCCTTGTTTTGACCATTATATTCATAATATTTTTAATATCCCTAAAATACCCCTTCCATATCTCACAATTATCTATATTAAAAAAATTCTCCCCTCCTCCTGAATTAAATAATATAATATTAAAATTCCTTAATTTTCTTTCTCTCCCCTCCCCTCCTCTCAGTTGATCCAAATACACCTAAAAGATTCTCATTTGAGGAATCAAAATAAGCAGTACTAGAAACTTTACTTGGAGGTCTTAGAACCCATCAGAATCTTGTTTCACTTAATTCTAACCCATAATACCTTTCATTGGTATGATCTTGAGATAGTGTCCCACCACTCCCAAATGAAACACATACAACAGATTTATGTGTTTGATTGTTCAACCATGTTAAACAATTTGAGTTTGACCCGTTACTTGACCCGCTTTGTATAATGGGTCCAACTAGATAAATTTGAGGCCTCTTCATCTTCTTCCCTTGGATTTCTTCATGTATGGCTCTAAATGTGTATGTTCAAATTCTTGGAAGCTGTTGAGAACTCCATTGGCAAGATTGGAGTTTTCTGGCACATTCAATAAATTTGTTGTCGCCTAAACTAGATTGATCCTAAAATGGAGTAGGGAGATCTTTGCCATGAATTGGAACACAACCTGGGAAATTTATGGGTTCCTTTATGTCTCTCAACTATGAAGAAAACATCTCATCCGAAGTTAATGAATAATAATAAAGTGAAAAGATCATAGAAACACGGGGTAGATAAACTTAAGAGAAGATATTGATTTATGAAGCCAAGTCTAGGGCTTCTAAGGCAAAACCTATGAGATATTTATTATTATAACTATTTAGATATTAATTAGGATAATTAATAAATATTTTTGAATGTGTCTTGTAGTCATTTTGGCCCAATCTAAAGTGAGTTATTGACTTAGTTTATTAAAGTTAATTTTCTGATGGTAAAAATTAACAATAACAGTGCACAATTATTGTGAAAATTTTCTTAGTCATAGAGTGATAACTTTTCTCTACTCACTCTTTGAGGGTTTTCCACTGGTGATAATAGTACACAAATTATCATAACTGTGCCTAATCACCGGCTAGAAAAACCTATTATCTTTTCATCTAATTGTGTTTTCTGATTTAAAAGTCTCTGAGTTAAGTTTCATTTCTTCCTCAGATCAGCTAGGCTAATATCGAGAGGTATTTATAAGTCTTCAGCTGCATCTCATATAGGTTTCATACTTATATATGTTATAATTTAGAGTGATTAAATTATGTATGAGATATTTTTACTCTAACATGTGGTATCAGAGCCTTATTTAAGATTCTATTTCTTTGTATGTTAATTCATAATCCTCATAAATAATAATCTGAGATAAAATATGGGATATATGGATCTCTAGATATCATATTTTATTGATTTTTTTTTTACTATAACCCATTTATTCTTGTGTATATGTAATCAGGAAAGAAAGAAAGTCACATTAAACTCACTAAGACTCCACTGGACGCTGATACCTATAATGAGTGAGCTATTGTCAGGTTTATTAATGATGTAGGTGGTTTTGATCTAGTTATCGACAACCTAGGCCTTGATATCAAGAGAGTAATAGAGAAGTTCTCCATCTTCGGCGTTACTAAATGAGAAAAGGTCTCATTGATGATGAAAATCTTCACAATGATGATGCAACGACCAACCAATCTAGAGAAGTAACACAAATTGCCAGAAAAAAGAGGCCAATGTCATTGTTAAAACTGCCACAAACCCTGTGAAGCTCGCAGGTATCAACTATTAGAAGTGAGCTCGCAGCTGCTGCAACTCGCTCTGCATATTGGGTCTGAGCTAAGTTACGTCAACCTGCCTTAGCAAGGAAAAAGGACCAAAACGGTACGTTTCGGCCTTGTGCAAAACATCCTATTTTATTAACGTATGAGGCCCAACGCTATTGTATTTTTGTTTTGAAAATTATTTGGGCTTTTTCCATTTTGGGCTGTTAGCCAAAAAACATTTTTTGTTGTCTGTTACTAACTGGGCCGCATATGTTCTTGTTCGATGCATTTCTTGGGTTGTTGACTATTTTTTTCTACTAGACCTCGTGCATTTTGGGCCAACTGAACAATTATTTTTATGGAAAATGTGTTTTAGGCATGGATTTTGGTTTTTACTTTAGGACTTTTGTACTTAAGCTCTATTTTAAACTTTTGAGTTAGGGTCATTTGATTTTATTTTCACAAAATTATTTTTGCTCATTTAATTTGATTTTCCATAATATATTTGTTGAAAATAAATTAAATTCCTTTTAATTTTAATGTGTTCTTTAATACTAGTACATGCACTACAAATGCTTAAATAAATGAACATTAATTTCTTCATTATTTTGTCATTTGAAAAAGGTTTTACAAATTTTAATTTTAATTTATTGTTTAATTACCTATTTTGAATATTTTTTGGCAATTAAATTAACTATTTAATTTTACAAAAACTTTTTGAGTTGAAATTAATTTTTAAACATTTTTTGGGTGCATGAAATAGTTGAAGAATTTAAATTAAATTATTTAGTTATATTTATTGATTAAATTAATTTATTAAATACTCCATTAAGTTGTGCATATTTGGATTTTATATGCATATTAGTAATACTTGTAATTAGCATGCAATTTTTTTAGGAATATCTACAACATCCTTATTTATTTGATTTTGTTGCATGTATTAATTAATCACACATATATTTAAAATATTAATTATAATTAAATGTATCACTATGATTTATTATTACCCACAGGTAAATATCTCATAATTGTACATCTAATTAGAGTGGGATATAATATCTTTGTTATTTTATAAGTAACCCACAGGTATTAGAAAAGTACAAATGTATTCTAGCTCTATTATTTGAGTTAAATACATGCTACGCTAATGCCTTTGCCCATAGGTAGACATTATTGATACGTGTTTATACTACTTGCATGCTATATTTGTGCTAAGGATGCATACATGGCATAGTGAATTATGATTTCTTCAAATTCTAACTCATAAGCTTGTTTGTACATTTGTCCATTTTCATTTTATAGATCCAATTGATACCCCCAGGGTTATGGCTGATATAAACAACAAAATAATCTTAGATGACAACATTAACTATGTTGATTGGAGAGATTATGCTTTTCTATAGCTCAGTTTCTTGGATTTGGATTATGCTTTGAGATATGAAAAACCTCTGAGACTAGATTATGCCTCTGATGACAGAGAGGCAAAGGAAATGTATAATATGTGGGAGTGGAGCAAACGCTTATCTCTTCTTCTTATATAACAAAGGATCACTAGAAGCATTAGGGGAACATTCCCTAAGTGTGACATAGCCAAATGATACCTAGAAGCTTTAGATAAGCAATTCAAGCTGACACACAAGCAAATAGGTGATGCCATCATGTATGAATTATGCGATATAAGGCTTACAAGTATTGGTGGTGTAAGACAACATATAATGAAGATGAGAGGTATGTTCTCATCGTGTGTGTTACTTTTGAATCTAATTTTTCTAACATTAATGATGATACTTGGTGAATTGACATTAATTCAATGATCCACATTTCAACTACCATACAGGGCTTTCTAACAAACAGGCATCCATATCCTAATGAGGAAATTATACTTTCAAGAAGTGGGATAGGAGATCCTGTGAAAGCTGTTGGAACTTTTTGCTTAACCTTTTTGAATAATCATGTTTTAGACATTTATGATTTTTTTATGTTCTCTCTTATAAGAGAAATTTGATTTCTATGTTAAAACTAATTCCATTTGATTATCATTTAGTTCTTTATAAGAAACTTTTGACTTTGTCGAAGGATTATGTTTTAATTATGAATTTAGTTATGATTGATGGTTTATTAAAAATTATTTTTGATTCGCCTCAATCCTTTTATGTTTTGTGAGGTACTAAAAGAAGTGTCATCGATGAGAATTCTTATAGCCTTGGCTTAGGAGTTAGGACGTATCTTTGTTGATAGAATCTGTCATATCCTAAATTTTCCCTATCTGTATAGTACTGATAGTGGAAAGAGGTTTAGGAAGGATTATGACAAAGATCAGACGAAATAATAAAGGTTAGATAAGTCTTAAAGAAAGAGAAGGACCTAAACACAAATTGGAAAAGGTTAAAGGCCAAAAGTTAAAGTAGAAATAAATGTTGGGCCAAAAGTGGTAATTTCTAAAAGTTTAGGGACCTAAATGTAAATATGCAAAAAGTTAGGGATATAAATGTAACTAAGCAAAAAGTTAGGGACATAAATATAATTATGGAAAAGTTCAGCCAGAAAAGGCTTAGAACTGCCTGTAAGTATTTCAGTCCCACATTCCATCAGTAAATAGAGGAAGTCATGCTGGGTAATCTGGCATGATACAGAAATTTTATTAGGGCTCCAGACAGCAGAAAATTATCTGATAGTCTAAAAGTTATCTGAAATTTTATCAGATTTCATGGACTTCAGATATAAGTGGACAAATTACAGGAAAGTGAGCCCTACAGTGTTAGATGTCTTAGATCTGACAGAACTCCAGAAGAAGTTCTGTATAAAAAGTTATTCACATATCAGTGAATTTTGACGGGAGTTTGTTAATACCCGTGATCCGATAATGGAACTTATCGGTATGTAAGCCTGGATAGAATGAGATCAGATGACCTCATATATAGGCCCATAATGATGCCAAGGAAGGCCCAAAACCCAGGGTACCAATCTATCAGTAGAAGGGGCCAGTGCCAGAAAAAGTGTGAAATTACGAAAATGCCCCTGGATGCCCAGATTATACCAGATATGGATGAAGGGCATTTTGGTCATCTGGGACAGGCTAAAAACGTGACACATGGTATAAATATGATTAGTTGAGCCAATATATGCCCTGAGGCAGTACAAGAAGGGGTGAAATGACAATTATGCCCTTAGGGTCAATATATTGCAAGAAAGGACACCAAGGGTATTTTGGTCATTTTCCAAGGGATCTGTAATTAAGTTATGGCCAGTACAAGTATTTCAATGGTGTGATAAGCCTAGACATTAATTTCTAGGATAGAATACATATCCTGGTATATTATAAAAAAATTAGGAACAGAACACAGTGCAGTTGTTGTGAAACTGCACTGATCGGTACCGGATTGGACTGAAATTTCTCCAGAAGGTTCCTTGCATGGGCAGCAGGCCACCTAACCCTCTTAGGTGTCCCATGAGCTGTCCCACATGATATCATAATTATTAGTTTATGAAAAAGTTAAATCCAAGATTAAATGTGGGCCTTTAGATCAAATAGTAACCAAATCAATCTTGGCCATTCATTTTTCTTGGATTTTGGCTATAAATATCCCCTCATTCTGCAGCAAACCGTAGCTTCATGGACCCTTGGGGAAATTCTTGCAAAATGAAAACTCAAACCAAGACAAAGAAGATTCAAGGTTCCAAAGTTCAAGCAAGCTAGAGATTAAAGGTAAGCAATCTTTCCTAGCTTATTCTCCTTTGATTTGGGAGCTTGAACTCAGGGTTTTCATGGGGAAAAAGTTGAGTCTTCTCTAAGGGAAGGTTCTGCCCAAAATCCTTAAAGGAAAGGGGAAAGAAGAAATTAAAGTTAGAACCATATGATTGAAGCTTAAATAAGCTAGTTAAGTGGTTGGTTGTTGAATCAAATTGATATTCTTGACTTTGCCATGGTGTGCCCTGTTTAGTATATACTGTTCATGAGGGAAGGAAATTGAATTTCAATGATTTAATGCTTCCATTGAGTTTGTATGATGATTTTGTGTGGGATTGGAAAGATTTTGAACCTTGGAAACATTAAAATCTCAAGGTTATAGTCTTTGAGATTCCTTATGGTTACTGTTCACTCGCATGAACAGTGATTTAAATTTTATGATTTTGGTGGTTCCAATGGTTGTAAAATGAAAAGTTGTGTGGGGTAAAGTGGAGAAACAAGTATGGGAAGCATTAAAATCAAAATGAGAATTTTTGAAAGAATTGTGTGGTTATGTTCAATTCTGTACAGCATGCCATGAAGGAGCTGGAATTTCATGATTCTAAGCTCATAAATGGATTCAAAATATGAATTGTGTAGGGTAAAGTCAAGACATCAATTGGTTTAAGAGCCAAGTGGATTAGTGTAAATTAGAGAAAGTTATGACAATAGAGAGTGTAACAAAGTTAGTCTTGAACATGGTTGGAGTTCATGAGTCCTAATGAGTTATGTGATGAATATGAACATGTTTAGGACCATGAAACATCCAAGAAGATGTTGCAAAGTGATGGACATAAAGGCTTCATGGTTGGAAAGCTAGGGAGCAAGGGCTAAAGGTCAAGAGAAAAGCTTAAGTGCAAGGTAATGAACTTATCTCTTTATGTGCTTGATGTGGTATGCTTATGTGTTGACATGTATATGTTATTTGAATGATGTTGTGACATGATAAATGATGTTGAATGTGAATAACATGTTTCCATGGCCATGCACTTTATGTAAAAGTATATAGCATGATGGCATGTCACTAATCAAAGAAAGTTAATGAAATTACATATCATGCATTAGCATCCATCTTGCATATTTAAGTGTAATATTTGCTACTGAGATTCCCTAGAATTTCACTCTCCCATAACCAACCAATTTAGGTCAAGCATGAAGAAAAGGTATGCATGGAGAAGAGCAAAAGCATGGAAGAAGAAAAGTGAAGTATTTAAGATGTTAGCATATGCTATGCACTTTCCATGTATGTCAAAGCCATATAAAGTATCTATTTATGTGATGAGATTGTATGAAACAATTATTGTATAACCCCATGATGTGTATGAATTCAGAAAAGGCAAAAGAGATAATTTATGTATGCTGAAACAATTATCGGAAATGAAAGAAAAGAAACTGAAATGGTAAAAACGTAGGTCCTGAAGCATTTTTGTTGTGGCTTCAGTTTGACCTAGCAAATGAAGGAATTAGTTCACAAAATTTTATGAGCATGTAGTACACATCCATATCTTTGAGTGCATAAGAAGAACGTTTCATTTAGATGTGTATATCAAGAGAAATGATTTTCTAAAGTAAGGGACCAGAATCTATTTCTAGAGTTTTTGACCAAATGAACAATAAAATTCAACGAATAAACTGTATCAATTGGCTAATCATTTGGTCTAGAAATTATTTTTCCCTTAAACTTCAAGATGTTATGTTCATTTATCTTTTTGAACCACTTCATTTCGAGTTTTCTAGAATTAATTATGATTTTTCGAAGTTCGTTATGTAATCTGGAATACCATATGAACAGTAACCTGAGAAAGAGTAAAATTCCAGATTTGGCTAATGGACTTCCAAGGTCTTGTAAGTGGTTCTAAATGCTACTGAATGGTCCCTAAGACGTATAAAAGTAAGGATATTACAGAATCAGAAGGTTAAATAAAGGCGAAATTATTCCATCTTTAGGCCATTTGAAATTTGATTAGTGTATGAACT
Organism: Leucaena leucocephala; assembly: GCA_037074615.1. Classification (NCBI taxonomy): domain Eukaryota; kingdom Viridiplantae; phylum Streptophyta; class Magnoliopsida; order Fabales; family Fabaceae; genus Leucaena; species Leucaena leucocephala. Next base: position 7,625,964 of record CM073558.1, on the reverse strand, counting down.
ACATGAGGGGAAAGTAAATCAATAAGTCACATAAAAAGGCTAAGAGAAGTTCTGAATTGCTAGAAATTATACATATAGATATTTGTTGCCCTAATTTGACTGCGCATCATCAAAAGTACTTTATTACCTTTATTGATGATTACTCATGATACATGTATGTCTACATTTTTTATAATAAAAGTGAGACACTAGATGCCTTTAAGGAATATAAAGTAGAAGTAGAAAAATATATTAGAAAACTAATCAAGATTGTAAGATCAAATGTATGTAGTGTGTATTATGGCAAATATATTAGTAAAGGATAAGCACCAAGTCCATTTATGGATTTTCTTTGAGAGCAAGGTATAGTAGCCAATATACCATGCTTGACTCACTTGACATTAATGGTGTAGCTAAAAGAAGAAATAAGATCTCGCTAGATATGGTTAAGAGCATGATGAGTAGCTCCAAACTTTCAACTTTCTTATGGAAGGAAATACTCAAGACAGCCACATACATATTCAATAGGGTTCTAACAAAAGAAGCATCCAAGACACCCTTTAAAATCTAGAAAGGTTGAAAATCCAGTTTAAATCATTTCAATGTATGGGATTATTGTGCTGAAGTAAGGTTGTACAATCCACAGGAGAAGAAGCTAGACCTTAAGACCATTAGAGCTTACTTTGTAGGATATGCAAAAAGGTCAAAGGGTTATAAGTTTTATTGTCCTCTACCTTCTAAAAGGTTTAAAGAGTTTAGGAATGTCAAATTTCTTGAGAATGATGTGATTAGTGGGAGTGAGTATCCATAAGATGATCACATAAAGCAAGCCATTTACACCATTCACTAGGGAACATTAATAGTTAATGATCATCCCATTATTGAGGTTGATATTAAACATGATGTAGACCATATGGCTTAAGTTGACAATGCTAGACAAGATGGACACATACATGATGATAAAACTATGACAATATGATAGAGGATGTCCCTATTCAACAATATGGATAAACCTAAGAGGTTGAATTAAGGAGGTCAACTAGAGAAATAAGATTGATATTACCTGATAACTATGTAGAGTATTATGCTAAAGTTGACTATGATATAAGTATTGAGAATGATCCTTGAATGTTCACTCAGGACATGAAGAGTGTGAACTCTAAACTATAGCATGATGCTATAATTGATTAAATGAATTCTAAAGCAAACAACCATGTTTGGGAACTTATAAAGTTGCCTAGTGGGTCTAAAGCCAATAGCTATAAATGATTTTACAAAACTAGAAGAGACTCACAAGGAAATATTGATAGATACAAAGATAGGTTAGTTGCTATGGGTTTTACTTAAGTTGAGGGAATCGATTACAGTGAAACATTTTCACTTGTATCCAAGAAAGATTCGTTCTGCACCATCATGTCATTAGTTACCTATTTTGATATAGAGTTGCACCAAATATATGTGAAGACTGCATTCCTCAATGGTGAACTGGAGGAAGAAGTCTATATGAAACAACTTGAGGGTTCATTGTAGAAGATAAATAACAATTGGTATGTAAGCTAAAGAAATTAATATATGGTCTGAAGTAGGCTTCACAACAGTGGCACTTGAAGTTCTATGAACTGATCATATCATATGGCTTTGTTGAGAACATCATGGATGACTGTATATACCACAAGGCTAGTGAGAGTAGGATCATATTCTTCATTTTTTATGTGGATGACATTTTACTTGCTCCTAATTATATAGGACTATTGCGTGAGGTGAAACAGTTTCCATTCAAGAGTTTTGATATAAAAGACATGGTCTAGCATCTTATGTCATTGGCATAAAGATCTATAGAGAAATGACCCAACGTCTTGTAGGCTTATCTCAAGAAACTTACATTAGCAAAATTCTTGAACGATTTAGAATGCAAAATTGTTCATCTAACATAGATCCTATTGAAAAGGGAGATAGATTTAGTCTAGGAGAATGTCTTGAAACTGAGCTTAAAAAGAAACAGATAGAAAAGGTGCCATATACCTTAGCGATAGGAAGCTTGATGTATGCACATGTTTATATAAGACCTGACATCACTTTTATTGTGGGTATGTTGGTTAGATACCAAAGTAATCCTAGAGAAGCATATTTGACAGCTATAAAGAAGGTGTTTAGGTATATACAAGGTACTAAAAACTACATGCTCACATATAGAAGAACAGAAAATCTGGAAGTAATTGGATACCCAGATTTAAACCTTAGAGGATATATAGACACAAATAAGTCTACATCTGGTTACATCTTCCTATTGGTAGAAAGAGTTATATCGTGAAGAAGCACAAGGAAAACTCAAATATCTCCTTCTACTAGTGATGCTGATTATATTGTATGTTTTGAAGCAAGTTCACAAGCCATTTGGATAAGGAATTTCTAAGCCAATCAGGATATACTGTGATAATGCAGCTACAGTGGCCATGACAAACAACAAAATAAATAAAATTCAAAACAAGTTTATCAAACTTAAATTCCTATGCTTGATTAAAATAGTTCAGGATGACCAAGTTTTTGTTGAACGCATCAATATATTAGATATGTTGGCTGATCCTTTAACAAAAGGATTGAAGCCAAATATATTTGTCACATATGTACCTCATATGGGACTTCATCCTTTATTTGATTAGTGGAGGTATGAGCAATGAAACAAAACTTTACAGTTTACCATTTCTAATTTGTGATTGTATATATTTGTGATACTGAAATTGATAAACATTGAGATACAAACCGAATGAACATTGAGTTCATACATAATGTGATACCTATTAAGTGATAATGCTACCTATAATACATGGAAGGTAATACTCAATAGAAGAGGATTTATCACCATGATTCTTATAGTATGATATCAGTTTATCTTGATAGGGCAATTACATTGAGTATACGGGCCAAGTGGAAGAATGTGAGATATTTATTATTATACCTATTTAGATATTAATTAGGATAATTAATAAATATTTCTTAGAGTGGCCTATAATCATTTGGGCCTAATCCAAGGTGGGTTATTGAATCAATTTGTTAAGGTTAATTTTCTGATAGTACAAATTAACAACAACAATAGTGCACAATTATTGAGCAATAGTTTTCTGAGGCCCCGAGTGATAACTTTTCTATACTCACTCTCTGAGGGTTCCCCACTGGTGACAACAGTACACACTTGCCATCACTGTGCTTAATCACCAGCTGAAAGAACATGTTCTCTTTTCATCTAACTATATTCTCTTATTGATAGGTCTTTGAGTTAAGTTCTAGTTCTTCCTCAAATCACCTAAGTTAATGAAGAGAGGTATTTATAAAGTCTTTCGTTACATCTCATATAGGTTTCATACTTATATATGTTATAATCTAGAATGATTAAATTATGTATGAGATTTTTTTATTCTAATAAAACCATCAATAACCAAAGCTTCAAGGCCATTTATGGATCTCATGGACTTCAATTTATTGTGAATGTAAGGAAGTGATAGAGTCAGTGAGTTAAACTTGGACTCCTTCAATAACACCTTGAGGTAGTTTTGCTATGAGGATTGGTGGGAGAAAAATGGAGTATATGCTTGAAGGAAGAATTTGAAGGTAGGCTATGGAGGAACTTGGGGGAGTTTCGAGTATTGGAATGATGTAAATGACATGAAAATCTGGATGAACATGAACAAGTCGCTTGGAGAATTCAAGAATTGAAACCAGATGGCTGAATCCAAGACTAGCTATGACGGCGATTCGAATTTCTTTCTTCATTGTTGATACTGTGTAAGTGAATCAATGTTGTCTACATCTTTGCCAAACGATTTGTAATATATAGAGAAACATGTGAGTAAGTGGGATTATGATATCGGTTCAAGATCTTCACCTAAGAGAAGATGGAATCATATTAGGATTATTTATTTTACACTAAATAATACATAACTACATATAACCTTATTAACTTTTGAAATTTTAAAATAAGCTAGCCATCTCTAAGCTCTTGCCTTTATACAAATAACTCTCATATGATTAATTTTGTATGTCCTTATCGGCTCACAACTTAAACTTTAAAAGGTTATATACATATCAATTAAAGTTTGAGGGGATATATGCTTACAAAAATAAAGTTTAACGAGGTATATAATTGATAATTGGGGGTTATCACACAGACTTGAAAGCTCAAAGAAGTTTATCATTAAGTTTTAAAGGTTAATGGAATTATTTGTACATAGTTCAAACTTTAGGGAGTTTTATGTAACTTACTCTTCTTTTTATATTTCAAAATTTGTATTTTAGACAGTTGACATTCATAAGAAAGAAACAATTGCATAATAGGATTAAGATAGAAAGCTGATTTGATTATACTCCTAGCACTGACGTTGAGAATAAACGACACTTTCTTTTTCAAAAAAAAAATATATTGACTCCCAAGATATGTTATCCTCTGTCTTTCTTTTTTTTATTATCTTCTTCTTTTACTTATATGAAAACCCTTTAGAGTGAAAGACAATCAGTACTTTAATCTGCATAATATTCTATTTTCAAACAACTAGAGGATCAAGGCAGCTAATTTTCAAAAAGTAGTTCAAATGACGTATCAGCACCGCATCTTCAATCTAGGGAAATTGGAATATGGAGCAATAGTTTGAAATTTGTAAGGGGAACATAATTAAATAATGATTGTAAACTTTTAAAATTCTATGTGTTGTCGGCAATAATCAAAGGATTAATTAAATTTGTTTTGTACATTTAATCACAAAAACACAACTGAGAGGGATTTGTATAGCTGTATCTTTCCTTATGTTGCCTTCTGAATATTCAGAACTTACATGTCAATTAACTGCTGAATATATTTCCTCTTCTTTTTTTTTTGATAAAAAAAATACTTCGCATATAATTAAGTAACAAAGTACAAGAAGAAAAAGTGGTGAGCATGGTCCTTACATCATGAAGCAAAAAAAAAAAACAAGTTTCCAGTGAACCATGCTCTTAGCATAAAATATGTTTATATGAGATCTGTCAACCATATAATAACTGTTATTATTGAGCTAACAAACTGTAACTTAATTCTGTTATATATTAGTTAGGAGTTAGTTGTATTACTTGATTGTATATATACTGTAAGGAATTGAAAGACACGCAGCGGAAATTAATTTAAAAATTTTTCCATTCCTTGTCAGGATCTACCGTATGTGTTTAAGTCAAGTGGGAAGAAGTATTACCCTTAGTGTGCCTCAGCGACTTCCACAGCTTTCGATCACGACGTTCACAGCTTCTCTCTGCGGCTCGTGCTCCCTTTCTGATCACAAGAAATTGACGACTCAGGTCAGCTTCCTCTACTGGTATCCACACGAACAGCGTTCCAACCACGAACGCAGCTCCTAAAATCAGATATATAGGATGCTATGTGTTTTTCTCTGTCGACCGAATTGGATTTTGGAGTTAATCTTATATTAATTCCAAAATTAATACAATATCATATATTGTATAATTTTATAAGAAAATAATTAAATAAATAATATCAAATCCGTCCCACAGATTTAATTACCCATTTATTTAATTTTAAATAAAGATGAGACTGAACTATTTTTGATTTATTCTCATAAATCAAATTTGAGATATCCTATCAATTTGAATTTCGAATTTCAAACGTGATAGAGATTTAATTTATCCTTATAAATTAAATCTTATAAATATCTCTTATATGAGATATCCTATCAATTTGAATTTCAAATTTCAAACGTGATAGAGATTTAATTTATCCTTATAAATTAAATCTTATAAATATCTCTTATATGAGATATCCTATCAATTTGAATTTCGAATTTCAAACGTGATAGAGATTTAATTTATCCTTATAAATTAAATCTTATAAATATCTCTTATATGAGATATCCTATCAATTTGAATTTCGAATTTCAAACGTGATAGAGATTTAATTTATCCTTAGAAATTAAATCTCATATATACATATAATGTATATATACGAATTTATATATATATATATATACGAACATAAATATAAATAAATATATATACATCTATCCTGGATCATTCATTGAATCTGGACATGTCTTAGATTCAATGAATCTGGACATCATAGCTCGTGTTGGGCTATTTTGTGTGCGACCCTGTAGGCCCATATGAATTTGGCAGTAGGCCATTTGCTATACTAGCCCACAAGTCACAAGCGGTCTCTAGCAAGACATAACGACTACCCAAATCATATGAGGATCGATAAACGATGTAACCTTTTATACAACCATATCATGTCCCTTCTGTCACGCGATATTTTGATCATGGATGAGGCATGGATAATGTCATCCTCATATTCCTGACCGTTACTTTCTTGATCCCTGAGTAGTCTGACTATAGAAATGGAACTACCTTTCCATTACAGTATGGCCATACATTTCTCAGACTCACTCATCGAGGGGCCCAGTAATATCTCTATACGAATGTGAGGGACAAATTCCATCTTGACCATTCACATTCCTCCGCATAAAAAACCACTAAGGCCGAACATAGTCTTTATGATCACTCGGTCAAAAGTGACTTTTGACTAGGTCAAAGCTGAGCGTTTTGTCATGTAGGAATCCATGATGATCTCAGGTCAAAGGGCGTATTGACATGGTTTATATATGAGAGAAGCTTATGACGTTACCCATGCAGTTCTCTCATAGCGGGTCGGTCCAGCACCTTGTACTCTTACATGTGCTTATGACTTTGATTTATATCTCTATACATCTTCAAAGTCATACTGGTCTTATTTCATCTGTGCTCTCGCAGAGATGATCGACCAGGGACATTTAGGATAATATCATAAATTATCCAAGGATGGTCATCATAGTAAACATGCAAATAATATGATAACTCAATTAATAAATTCATAAATCAATAATGTTCATAAGACAATGATTGGCCCCTAGGGCACGATTTCCAACATATACCTTGAATGATTAATGAAAAGTTAGGCTTTTCTCTACCAAACATTTTGTCAAATGGTATCCAGAGCCTATTTTTCTCTCTCTTTCTGCCTTCCCTTTCCCTTTCTTTTTCCAAACCCTACCCTTCTTCTTTCTCGACTCTTCCCTTCTTTCTCACCTTTTTTCATGGGCATCGAATCAACAAGTGATCCTGCCAATCCTTACTACATCCACCTGAGTGAAAATCTAGCACTCGTCTTGGTTGCTTCGCTTCTTGATGACGCAAATTACTATGCCTGGGCACAAGCTATGAAGATGGCACTCTTGACAAAAAAAATAAATGTTGACAGATCAATTCCGCCACCAGAAACCAATGATCCACTTTACCCAAGTTTGGAATGTTGTAACACATTGGTTCAAAGCTGGCTTACTAAGTCGCTCTCTCCTTTGATCAAGAAGAGTATTCTCTAGTTCAATAAAGCTTCCAAAATCTGGCATGATCTCAAATCTCATTACTTTCTATTATACATTTTAGGACTAATGAGCTTCAGGAGGAAATCTATATTCTCAAGCAAGGATCTATGAGTGTTAGTGATTACTATACTCAATTGAAGATTTTATGGGACGAGATATCAAATATCTGTCTATTGAAAGCTTATGATTGTGGCTTTACTGCAATCATTGTTTATCATCATGAAGAAGATTAGGTCATCTGATTTTTGGAAGGACGCAATGAACAATACACCTCCAAAAACCACTCAACTACCTATAAACACGCAACCTTTTGCATCTTCTAATGATCTCATTTCCAGTATTCCTTCTCAACCTACTCGTCACTCCTCTAGACCTCATAATCCACCATCGTATCTGCATGATTATCATTATGCACTTATCACTACTACTAACCAAACATCTTGCAAAGGTAATCCTCGTTATCTATTATCTTCTATTTTGTCATATTATTCTCTTTCTTTTGCATATAAAAGCTTTGTTTTATCCATTTATATTGTTCATAATCCTAAAACATATGCGCAAGCTGTTAAACATCAACATTGGAGAGATGTTATGGCTATAAAAATACTTGCTCTTGAATAAAACTAGACCTGGGTCCTCACTACATTACTGCCTGGAAAGAAATTGGTTGGATGTAAATGGGTATTTCAAACCAAGTTTAAGTCTACTAGTGATCTGGACAAACATAAAGCTAGGCTTGTGGCAAAAGGCTACACGCAAACTGAGAGTGTTTAGATTACCTTGATACTTTTTCCCTTATAGCCAAATGACAACTCTTCGATTTTTACTCTCCATAGCTACTGCTAAGAACTTATTCTTACATCAATTGGATGTAAAAAATGCTTACTTGGGGATTTACATGATGAGGTTTACATGCTGTATTTACCATCAAAGATCTTGGTGTGCTCAAATATTTCCTTGGTTTAGAGCATGTACGATCTAAAGATGAAAAATTTCTATCTTAGAGAAAATTTGCTCAAGTTACTTGAAGATTCAGGTTATTTTGCTTGTAAACCAGCCTCTACTCCCAAGCTTTCAAAAGATAAGGCTAAACCACTCGCTGATCCCCTAGTCTATAAATAACTTATGGGTCAACTTCAATATCTAACTACTACCAAACTAGATTTAAGTTTTACCACACAACAACTAAGCCAATTCATCTCAAAACCAAGAGACATTCACTTACAAACTGCATATCGAGTGTTAAGATACATAAAGTCATCTCCTAGTGAAGGGATATTCTTCTCTGCAAAATCTGAATTATGCATACGAAGTTTTAGTGATAGTGATTAGGCAGGATGTGTTGACACTAGAAGATCCATTATTAGATAAAAGACTTATAACGGTGATTAAAAGTTGCCTTTTCATAGCAGTTTTGGGAGTGCCATAAATTCTACCATCATTGTAAGTGTACCTTTAACAGCGGTTTTATAACCGTCATTAAAGGTACCATTTCATGGCAGTTTTCAAAATACCACCATTAATTGCTTGAGTTTTTTTTTTTTGCTTACCTCGACCTACACAAACCATCAGCCACCTTAATCACAGTCATCAAAAGCATCAGACCAGATATGGAGAGAAGAAGTTAAAGATTTAAAAAAGAAACTAAATATCTATAAGCTCTTCCATTAAAATCTCTTTGAACTCCTTCTAACAAGGTCTATCTTCTAACACCCACTGTTAGCCACCATGGTCAACTTCATTAAAAAGTTGAAGATCTAGCAAAAAAGTTGAAAATCTGGAGAAAAAAGTTATATATATGGAGAAAAGTTTGAAGATTTAGAAAGTTTTTACTATTAAAGCTCTTCAAGCTCCTGATGTATTACAATTTATAAATAACAAATGACGAAGGACCATAGTCATTTTTTATTATATGATGTATTACAGTTTATAAACAACAAATAACTGAAAAAGCAAGAAAATTAATCAAATGAAGTTAAATGGTAACTTATGACTTTCATGAAGGAGAACGACAATAGAGACAACGGAGAACTATATTAATGACTGAGATGAGCATCAAAACTAAGGGGAAATGTCAAAAAATGACCTTTGTTCAAGTCTATGGTGATGGGGAAGAGAAACGAGACTATAAAAGTGAAACTAAATCTGAAATCAGATCCATAGTTTTTAAAATTTTACTGGAACTTTTTACAGCATTTTTTAAAAAAACACGGTTGAAAAACCTACCTAATGATTTTTAATGTCAGTTTTTATAAAAAAAAACACCGTTAAATATTTTTAAAACTGAACTTATTTACAAAAATATCACCTCCATTTTTCACAATGGTTTTTCTTATAACTGACATGATAAGTGATTTTTCTAGTATTGATATATGACTGGTTTTGTAGTTTTCTTGGATCTTCTCAAATTTCTTGGAAAGCCAAGAAGCAAGCTACTGTTTCTCGATCATTATCTTAAGCTGAGTATCATGCTTTAGCTTCAACTACTTGTGAGATTCAGTGCCTCCTTTATCTTCTTTAAGATTTTGACTTATCTCACATTGATCCAGCTCTCATCCACTGTGACAACTAGTCCGGTCTATAAATAGTTGTAAATCTAATGTTTCATGAATGTACTAAACACATTGAACTTGACTGCTAACTAGTTCATGAAAAGGTGTAAGCTAAAATCATTCACTTACTTCTGGTACGCTCTGAAGATCAATTGGATGATATCTTTACCAAGCCCTTGCATGCTACCAAATTTTATAAGCTCATTTTCAAGCTAGGCATGAAGAATATTCATGCTCTAGCTTGCGGGGGGTGTCAACCATATAAGAAATGTTGTATTAAGATAACAAATCGTAACTTAATTTTGTTCTATATTAGTTAGGAGCTAGTTGTATTACTCAATTGTACATATACCTTGAATGATTAGTGAAGAGTTAGGCTTTTTATCTGCTAAACATTTCGTCACAAGAATGCCTAAAAAGTTTAATGTATATATAGGTGTACCAGAGATAAAAGGTATATAAGTTTTAGAATAGATAAAACTAATAGCTTGATGAAGTGACAAAAGTTACAACTGTAAATGCAGAAGTCTGAGTGGAGGAGCACTACTAGAAAAAATAATTAGCATGGTGTTAACTCATGGTGGTTAAAAGAAACAATGTCATAAAAAAGGCAGTTGCATATTCATAAATAAATCCCATTTTAAAACCTTTTTTACAGCAATTTTAAATAAAACAACCGTAAAAGTATATTTTATAATGCTGATTTTATTAAAAATCGCCATTATAAGGAGAAGCAGCTACGTCATATTAATTTTTATGGAAGTCGTCGTACAATTCCCACAAAATTTCAAAAACCCTCTTGCATAGTACATTTTTTAGTTTCACTTTTTCACAGTCGTATGTGTTCTGTTGCTCTACTGAACCAAGATAGACTTGCACAAACATTATTTCCAGACATTTTACTCCTACTTTTGGTGCATATCATTGTCAACAATGTCATTCTTCATCGTCATTCTACGTCATTAGTGTCATAAGTCACCATTTAACTTTGTTATTTTCTCATTTTTTTGTTATTTGTTTTTTATAAGTTCCAATACATCTTATGGGCTATCATCCTTGTGTTAAATATATAATTTTTGTAGTTTTGGTTTGTTAAATTGGTTCATATTTGTTTGTGGGTGTGTTTTTCATATTTTTTGAACATGTGTATTTTTGTTAATTGTTCTGTGGTTTAATTGTTTGTTATAAACTATAATATATATTATGGGCTATCTTACTTTACTAATGATTTCCTTTTTAGTAGTTTTGGTTTGCGAACTGGCTTATTAAAAATATCGGTTCCTATTTATTTCCTATATTATATATTTGGTTACCATTTGAGATTGTTTATATTTAAGGAAAGAATAGATTGTAGTTAATGTTGGAAAACGTGCCCTAGGGGCCAATCATTGTCTTATAAACATTATTGATTTATGAGTTTATCAATTGTGTTATTATATTATTTGCATGTTTACTGTGATGACCATCCTTGGATAATTCATGATCTTATCCAAAATGTCCCTGGTCGGTCATCTGTGCGGGAGCAGAGATGAAATAAGACCAATATGACTTTGAAGATGTATAGAGATATAAATCAAAGTCATAGGCACATGTAAGAGTACAAGGTGTTGGACTGACCCGTTATGAGAGAGTTGCATGGGTTACGTCATAAACTTCTCTTATATACAAACCATGTCACTATGCCTTTTGACCTGAGATCATCATGGATTCCTACATGACAAACGCTCAGCTTTGACCTAGTCAAAAGTCACTTTTGATCGAGTGATCATAAAGACTATGTTCAGGCTTAGTGGTTTTTCATGCGGAGGAATGTGAATGGTTAAGATGGAATTTGTCCCTCACATTCATAGAGAGATATTACTGGGCCCCTCGATGAGTGAGTTTGATAAATGTATGGCCATACTGTAATGGAAAGGTAGTTCCATTTCTATAGTCAGACTACTCAAGGATCGAGAAAGTAACAATCAGGAATAGGAGGATGATATTATCCATGCCTCATCCATGACTAAAATATCGCGTGACAGAAGGGACATGATATGGTTGTATAAAAGGTTACATCGTTTATCGATCCTCATATGATTTGGGTAGTCGTTATGTCTTGCTAGAGACCGCTTGCGACTTATGGGCCAGTATAGCAAATAGCCCACTGCCAACTTCATATGGGCCTACAGGGTCACACACAAAATAACCTAACATGAACTATAATGTCCAGATTCATTGAATCTAAGACGTGTCTAGATTCAATGAATGATCCAGGGTTAATGTATATATTTATTTATATTTATATTTGTATATATATAAATTCGTATATATATTATATATAAGGGATATATAGGATTTAATTTATAAGGATAAATTAAATCTCTATCACGTTTGAATTTGAAATTCAAATTGATAGGATATCTCATATAAGAGATATTTATAAGATTTAATTTATAAGGATAAATTAAATCTCTATCACGTTTGAATTTGAAATTCAAATTGATAGGATATCTCATATAAGAGATATTTACAAGATTTAATTTATAAGGATAAATTAAATCTCTATCACGTTTGAATTTGAAATTTAAATTGATAGGATATCTCAAATTTGATTTATGAGAATAAATCAAATATAGTCCAATCTTATATTTATTTAAATTAAATAAATAGGTAAACTAAATCTATGGGACGGATTTAATATAAATATTATTTATTTAATTAGTTTCTTATCAAATTATACAATATGTGATATTGTATTAATTTTAGAATTAATATAGATTAATTCCAAGATCCAATTCGATTGAGGAAAACGCAGAGCATCCTATATATCTGATTTTAGGAGCTACGATTTTTCAACACACAACACACAACACAAAAGGCCAAACGAAATCTGCAAAAGGTTTGCAGATAAGAAACTGCTAAAGTAAAGACAGAGAGGACGAATTCTTGAGAGAGCCTTAGAGGGACAGGAGACGCTAGCACGTCGTTCGTAGTTGGAACGCTGTTCTTGTGGATACCAGTAGAGGAAGCCGACCTGAGGCGTCGACTTCTTGCAATCAGAAAGAGAGCACGAGCCGCGGAGAGAAGCTGTGGACATCTTCTTGCAATCGAAAAGAGATCACCAATCGCGGAAAGAAGCTGTGGAAGTCGTTGAGGAACACCAAGGGTAATGCTTCTTTCCACTTGACTTAAACACATACGATAGATCCTGGCAAGGAATGGAAAAAAATTTTAAATTAATTTTCGCTGCGTGTCTTCCAATTCCTTACAGTTAAATGAAAGCTAGGAGAACTATTAAGGAATATAAAGATGGGGTAAAAAGATTTCTTGAATTTGTTTAAAGGAATACTTTGAAGAAAAAGGATGGGTTGTTCTTCTATCCTTGTGTTACTTTTTCAACTATAACAGATTGTCTATTCCTGATATAAGAAAGAATCTTATATGTGAGAATAAATTTAAGATATACAAATTAGATGCTCACAAGAATATGCTTAGGAACATGAACCCAAGAAAGAGTAATATGCAATTAGCTAATGAACACAACAAGTATTTTACTAAATAGTTTGAGAAAGACGTCTTAAAGAATAATAATCATTCTGAGACAATACAAAAGCTAAAGGCAAGGCCTCATTTTGAGGTTGTGTATTGGGAAGAATATGACATAAATGACTACTCTTTTTACACAAAAGCCCAAGATGATAAAAGTACATGCAGAATAATGGGGTGATGGTTGTGGCCAAAGTGATACATTTTGCTAGATTAAAAGACAAAAGGCTAACATTGACATCCATGCCATATTATAGAGTGATTGAAAATATTTGAGAGGTTATTTACTCTAAGTTTAAAGTGATAGTCTTTAAATGTAAGTAGGTTAATAGTACTGATGTCCAAGTAGATGAGAAATTTGGATTTATTTTAGTCGATCTTCAGAAAATTAGATACATATATAAGCCATTCATCTTAGCAAGTCAAGTGTTTTATGTCATCGATCCAACAAATAAAGAACTTTCCATTATGATCTAAGGTAAAAGGCACGTGATTGGCCATGAAATAACTTAGGGTTTAACCTCGACGAAACCCCGCCTTTCACAATTGTTCAACCTATAACAACATAGTTTGATTTGGAAGATGACGAATATGTTGTTAGGGATTATCATTGTAAAGGAACTTCAGTAGATACAAACTAGTAGGAATTAGTTTATTCTTTTGTAATAAATGTCTATTTAATTACTTAATTAATTACATGATTAATATTTTTTGTTCTTATATTTACTCATTGTTTTGTAAACGTGATGAAGTTGTGATAATATCATCAAGTTGTGTAGGACTCGCACAATAAACATTTAAGTCTACCACTAACTGTTGATAAGGTTCTGCATCAATCATAGGATCATGGACCCCACTATCATTAATATCATTGTCAGTTAGTACATTAAACAAGTCGCGTGGGTTTGTTTTGACAACAACGAGCCAACCGGGTGCAACAATGTCATCCACATAGAAAACTTGCTCAGCTTGAGATGCTAGAATAAAAGGTTCATTTGTTTGTAATGAGTATTGCGTATTGATACTTATGAACCCATACTTATCAACCTTATATCCTTTGTCATAATGAGCCACATCCCACCAATGGCATTTAAACAAATATACTTTTCTGTTGCCTATGTAAGACAACTCATAAATATGCTCTAACACACTATAGTATTCTTTGCCAGCATTAGTGTCATCACCCTTAGCTAGAATACCACTGTTTTGGGATTTTTTTCCTGTTGCACAGTCTTTTGTGTGAAAACAAAATCCATTGCCTATGAACATGGAATAGCGATTCACCATCGTCAATGGACCAATTGATAAACTTATGAGTTCATCACTGACATGACTCTATGTAGACAATGATGTCACATTTTAGGACAAAAGTATGTGTTAGATATTTTATATAAATATAATTGCTAAAAATACTATGGCTAATAATGTTATAACTTACTCGTGAATGAAACTATTGAGAAAACTCATATTGGCTTTGCTCACTCCTTGATCTGTGGGCTTCAAGCTCTGTTGTATATTCCCCATAAATTTTCATAGCAATAAGAAAAATGCAATATGACAAATAAAGCTTCTCTTTAAGTCAGGCAACTTACTCCATAAATGGCCAAACTTGTTCACAATTTTGTAGCACATACATTCTTGCTTGACAGTATTCTTCATAGGGAAGAGAAATTAACTCACAGTGTCCCCTAACTTGACCATTTTTCTTAAATATTATAAACTCAGGGTTGATATCATCACTAGTATCATCATTCCTACGTGGCACATTAAATTTTGTAGGAAAATGTTTCAAATATCTTGAGCACAACGTGAGACTTTCATCTGCCAAGTATCCTTCTGCAATTGATCCTTCAGGCTGAGCTTTATTACGAACATACGATTTGAGTGTTCGTAAATACCTGATGAATTAACCTTAATTAACATTCTATAATTATGAATTACAAATATAAAATGCAATTGACGAATATTACCTTTTTATTGGATACATCCAACGACATTGAACTGGTCCAGCAACTTTTGCCTCCCCTAACAAGTGTATTGGCAAGTGAACTATCACATCAAAGAAAGCAGGTGGGAAGATCGTCTCTAACTTGCATAATGTCAATATTATCTGACTTTGGAGTGTGTCAAGTAGTTCACAAGATAAAGACTTCGAACAAAGATTTTTGAAAAATCTTCCCAACTCTATAATTGGTTCACACAGCTTAAAAGGTAATAACCCATGAATGGCAATTGGAAATATCTCTTGCAATAACACATGGTGATCATGGCACTTCAAACCAAAGAGTTTTCGCTCCTGAATGTTGACACATCTTGAAATATTAGATGAAAACGTATCAGGCACTCTTAAGTTAGCCAAGAATTTTAAAAGGGATTGTTTGTTCTCAGGAGACAACGTGTAAGGAGCAAGAGGAATAGAAACATTATTACCATCTTCAACTGGGTGCATATCACTCCTAATACCCAAGTCCATCAAGGCATACCTACTTTTAATTGTATCCTTCGTCTTTCCAATTAAATCCATCACCGTGCACACAATGTTATGAGAAACATTTCTTTCTATATGCATCACATCAAGATTATGCCGTATTAGCAAGTTCTTCCAATAAGGCAATTGGTAAAAAATATTTCTTTTCCTCCAATTGTAAGAACTATTATGTGTATGACGCTTTCATTTTGTTCCCTTCCCAAATGACACATCACCTAAGTGTTGTTGTTGCTTTAGTACTTCATCTCCAGTCAATATAACTGGTGGATCCATATGCTCTTCTTTACCATCAAACGATATCTTATTTTTATGCCATAGGTGATTTTGTGGAAGAAAGCGCCGATGGCCCATGTAAGACAACTTGCTCTTTATCAAAATATAATGCGTGTCTTTATGGCAACATGGACATGCAAGTTTACCTTTAGTAGACCACCCTGAAAGGTTTCCATAAGTGAGAAAATCATTTATAGTCCACAATATTGCGGCATGCATGATAAAATTTGATTGACAATACGCATCGTACGTCTATACCCCTACTTCCCACAATTGCTTCAACTCATGAATCATTGGTTAGAGGTAAATATCTATTTTATCACCTAGACACTTCGGACTAGGAATAAGAAGTTTCATAATAAAATATGAGCTTTTCATACAAGGCCATAGAGGCAAATTATATGGCACTAATACAACAAGTCAGATACTGTGATTGGCACTCATATTCCCGAAAGGTTAAAATCCATCGCTTGCTAAACCCAGTCGAACACTTCTTGGATCAGCAGAGAAGTTAGGGTAATGGTTGTCAAAGTGTTTCCAAGCTAAAGAATCAGCTGGATGCCTCATTACATTATCATTTGAGTGTTTCTCCTTGTGCCACCTCATTTCTTTAGCTGTATCTCTTGACATATACAGTCTTTGTAGCCTTGGTGTTATAGGAAAATGCCTTAAGACTTTATACGGAACTTTCTTCCCTTTCTTTTTGTTTAAATTCCATCTAGGTATATTACACTTAGGACATGATTCTGTATTTGTGTGCTCCCCCCAATACAATATGCAATCATTCTCATAAGCATCAATTTTGTGATAATCTAAACCCAAATCACGAACTATCTTTTTAGCTTCATAGAATGAGTTTGGCACTAAAGCCCCATCTAGGAGAACTTCTTTTAACAAGCCCAACAACACATTCATAGATTTGCTACTCCAATGATTAAGGCATTTCACTTGAAGCAACTTTACAATAAAAGAAAGTTTGGACATCTTAACACAATCTGGATAAAGTTATGTTTTAGCATCTTTTAACAAGTCAAAGAACCTTTTAGCCTGCACATTAGGCTCTTCACTCTCAAAGTTGTTAGTATTTGTATAATCTACACATGGAACTCCATATGCATCGCATACCTTCCTTGCAAAGTTCTCATTATCAGTAACATTTTCTACATCATTACTAGAAGTTCTACAATCTTCCTACAGTCTTCTAATTTCCCCATGCAACTCCCACACTGTATAACTATTCAAGAAACCCTTACTCAATAAGTTTGTCCTTACATCTCTTCTTACTTTAAATATAACGTTCATGCATCTTTTACAAGGGCAACGTATTTGATTTACCACTCCTGGTTGACTAAATGCCCATTCTAGAAAAGTATCCACTCCTCTAATATATGATAGGTTGCCTCTGTCTCTAATATGTAGCCAACTTTTATCCATTTATATTCCCTAAACAGTTAAACATAGGATACAACAAGAAAATCTAACGAACATATCAGCATATGAATAGTAATACGTATATATAATTATCTCTAAGTAATTATCATAGTTGCATATTTAAAGATTAAACATGAGATGACTAGTTAAATTAAAATAACACACAACCAATTAATCTAAGTGTTCCGTGATACATATGCACATGTTTTAGATTATGCAAATTCAATATTTGTTCTCAGTGTAAATTAAGAGGAGAAAATGTTAACAAGCTAATCATTTATAAGTCATAGGTAAGATTAATAGGCCTATAAACTTTATATCAAATCCAACAATTAATAGGAACAAAAAACCAATAATTAATTATATCAAATCCAGAAAATATTGCAGAAACAAAGAAATGACACGCTCCACAGAAGATAAATCCTAATCCAATTATCATGGCATGACAGCTAAGCTAACAAGTCATAGTAATATTAAATACTCCTCAATTATTTAATATAAGTATATTTAATTAATTATATTATATTAATTAAATTAATTAATATGATATACTTTTTTAAAATAACCTCATTATCTTTTTAAATTATTTTCCTTATTTTATTATTATTATTGAGAAAATACTAATATGGGTTGTTTGATAAAAATTAATAAATATATTTAAAATTAATATTAACTATGTAATTAAATCACATAATAAAGATGGAAGAGTATTAGTTATATTTGACCACCAGGCATACTTTGTCTGAGGAACATTTTGGCTAAATATCCCTTAATTAAATAGGAGAATTAAAATAGAAATGTCACAAGTTTCTTGGTTAGACTATATATATATATATATATAACCATGTGTGCATTCCTAGTATGAATGAAATTTAAGGAGAAAATGCAACTTATGATTGTGATATGTTGACCTTAAGTGACAAGATAAACCCAATGAGGTTTTGTAATGTATCATAAAGAAGATAATGGGCAGGCTACAATACAATTATCGATAGTTCATTCTTTCTGTTATGATAGTCAAGGCATTGTATTTTTTTTCCTTTCTTTCTTCGCCACTTCTATATGTTATCAGGTCGGGCCTGTGCTTCTTTACGGCCATCCTTTCTTGGGACTAAACTTTACATACCAAACTCAAACTATCATCTACGAAATAAATTCACTTTATACCAAAAACAATCCAATGGAAGCAATTAATCCCTTATAATGGCTTATATTAGATTATAACAATGATTGAACCTACAAACTCTCACTTATTGAGAAGTATCTGTACCACTATACCATAAAGTTATTAACAAAATACAACATATATTAAGATAAAAAACTATCACCATATATCACCTCAACACGTGAGACTCTTTATTCCCTAAGGAGAAAACAATGCCAATGACAGTTGCAGTTGCACTATTGTGCTACTATGGAAGAGATAGAAATATATAAGTAGGGCATGCTTGTGTTTTTCTTTCTCTCATGACTGCAAGTTCAAAGAAGATTACAAAACAATTCTAAGAGACTAACTTATAGGACGGGGGAGAGGACCTTAAACTTATAAGATAAATAATATATATATATATATATAGGGAGGAACTTTATATTTGATATTCTGTGTTGAATTAATAAGATGCAACAAAATTCAACAAGAGAAGAAAGGCGAGTTATTCTGTAAACAAAAGAACCAACAAAATGAATGATCAAATGAAACCTTGGGTTACCTATGGGTGCTCACAACCCGTAGGCGTAACTTGTCTTTGTTGCAACAGCTAGCATTCAATGGCCAAATCACAGATTGGAGAAGAACTCCCCTTCTTCAGTGACTTCTATTGCAGAGGCGAAAGAAGAAATCCACCATGCACGAACAGAAGACGGCGATCGGTTTAACATCAGACAGCTTACGAATCCACTGAACAACACCAAAATTAGACTTTTCCCTTCTAAGCTTCAATTTTCATAAGCCAAATCAACCCTAGCTACCGCTCGAAGCTTCAATCCACAGTTTCATTCACCAAAACAAAATTTCCCGCTTCTAAGCTTCAATCCACACTCTTTGACCTCTCATTATCACTACGATGACCTCCGTTACTCTCCAGCAAAACTGTTGTGGCTTCCACTTTCTGTATCGCTCGCTCTCTGTATCACTCCGCTGAAGGCCAAGAAATGAAATGTTAGGGCGCGATAGGGAAGATAACCCTAATTACCTTCAGCGGTGACAAAAAAGTCACCACTGAAAGTTACTTTTAGCGGCGACAAGAAAAAATCACCGCTAAAACTAACTTTCAGCGGCGACAATGTTGCCGCTAATACCAGTTTTCAGCGGCGACAAAAAGTGTCACCACTGAAAGTATTACTTTTACCAAATAATTTGTAAGAAATAATCCACTTAATAAAATAATGATATTTCTTCCCCAATATATTCTTGACCTTATTAGAAATTTTTTATAATTTTTTTTGGATAAATGATAACTTCAAATTATTTTTCTTCATGTTTCTAAGAAAAGAAGCTTTTTATTCCCCAAAAATAGTTATTAAATCATTTGGGTCTCTTTTGGGGGAATAAACTCTTTCATAATTTTTTAAACCCCAAAAATACTAAGTTTATGATTTTTTCTTAATTTTTCTTTAACCCAAAATATTTTTAACCATTATTCTTTCCTTCATTCTTTCTCACAAGTATCACTTTTCAAACTTTTTAATTTGAAAACATTACTCTTACACTCGATAATACTTTATAAATTATTTTTATAAAAGATATGATGTTATATGAAATGCAGTAGTAGAGGGTAAATGTAACATTAAATAAGAATGTACGTATATATTTTATGTTCCTTCTTTCTCCTGATTTCTTATATACACACACATCTCCTTGTCTCTATCTCCTCCCTCACATTATTTATAACACATAGATATTAACTCTCAAGCTCATTTACACATAGATAATAACTCTCATGCTCATACAGATATATATCTCATGCATATACCCCTACTTCATCTCCTTCTTTTATGAACATTATGTTATTAACTATATAATCTCTCCTCACTATAATAACATGTCAAAATTTTTTATTTATTATGTGCAAATGACATTATTCAATAATTTAATTATATGATAGATAGTTGCTTTTGAGCCTTAAAATGAATTAAGGGAGGAAGAGTTTGAAATTCTTACTTTCAGCGGCGACAAAGTAGTGTCACCGCTGAAAGTCTAACTTTTAGCGGCAAAAAAATAATGTCACCACTGAAATGTCGTTGTTAGAACTTTTTATCATACCTTCTGCGGCGACAACAATATATCATCGCAGAAAGTCTTACTTTCAGCGACGACTGTTTTTATCGCCATTGAAAATTGTTACATAAAATTTTTAATCTTTGACATTCAGCGGCGACAATTTAAGTCGCCGCTAAAAGTCTTACTTTCAGCGGCGACAATGTGTCGCAGCTGAAAATCAACTTTTAGCAGTGACATGTTTTGTTGCCGCTAAAAGCATGACTTTATGCGGCAACTTATCTTGTCACCACTGAAAGGTCGTTGTCAGAAGTCTGTTTTTTTATAGTGATATCCTTATGTGCAATTTCTAAAATTGTGATCATTTATTGTCATTTATAAATTTTATTTTCTTCCAAATACTTATAATACAAATAATAATAATATCTTTTATTCTAAAAATAATTATTTTGGAGAAATCACAAAAATATAACAATTATGCCCATGTTAAATACTAATTTAATGTAAGACACATTAATCTAAATGGTGTATAAATTATACAATTAAAGACCATAATAATGACAAAAATCTACCAAAATAATATGAATAAATATATAAAAATTTAGATTTGTTAATAAAACTCCATCCGATTAAAGTGAACCTGAATTGTAACCCGTGGAATTGCTCCAAGAGGATTATGATATATGAAGGAGACAAACCAGTGATGATGATAAATCATGGCCATATTTTGCAATGATACTACATTCCCTGCATGTGAACGTACTACTGAAGGGGAAGAGGTAGTCGCTTGGACCATATGTGTTGCCACATTTGTCTTTGACATAGCTAACGCTATCACCTGTGTAGGAGAAAAATGCTTTCCTGCATGGCACATTTGATTTCGAACAAACCACAAAGCATCTAACATATGTAATATAGCAATGATAAGACAAGTTTAGATCATTGTAGTTAGCAACCCAAAAAGAAAGCCAATGGATAATAGTCCAATGAGTATGAAAATCTATACGCAGACCAAGGATACTACCAAACCAATATGCACATGAAAACGGGCATTGAAGAAAAAGATGATCCAGAAATTCATCATTAGAGAAACAGAAGTGGCAAACCTCATTATTGGTCAAATGTCGCCTTTACAAAAAAGGATGTGGTAGGCGGAATTCCTCGTAGTATCTTCCAAAGCAAGATTTTCACCCTTGGTTGCAATTAAAGTTTCCAAATAGATTGCCACAGGCCGGTGAGGGATGTCTGAATGCTTGTACCATGAGGAGTTAGTGAGGCTGACAAGAGAAGATTATAACTATCTTTGACAGTGTAAATTCCAAAAGGATTCCTTTGCCAATGCAAGGAATCTGTAGGAGGAGTCTGAATCTATTTCTTTTGTACATATGTCATCTTGTAGTGTTGTTTTTTCTATTATATCTCCATGGTTTGATTGTTTTTCCTTTTAATTATCTTCTTTGCTTATTTCATTAACTTAACTATTTGTTTTCTTTATTTATTTTATTTCTTTTAATTTTATTATTTTTGTATTATTGTTATTATCGTTATTATCAATGTGATTATCATCATCGTTATTATTTCTTCTATTGTTATCATTTCTAAGATGGTTATATTTATTGTGGTAGTAACTATGCATCTCCTAAATATAATAAGCAATGGATTGGCTTGCTACGTCATTGACCCCTAAGTTGAGCTCTCTATACTCTTATCTAATTCTGTTGTCTTTTTTTGCATGAATTTGGTCATAGCCCTATAATCCATATATATATATATATATATATATATATATATATATATTATAAGTGGTAGTTTTAGTGAAAAGAGACAAACTACTTAACATACGAGGACCTCAAGTTGGAGTCCATGTGTAAATATAAAAAATATATTTAAAAAATAATTATTTTTAATTAGGTATTACAATACTTAAATTTAATTAAGTAATAATACTGAATAAGGGTGTTGACCAACTCCAATAGCCAAGTCAGCCAAGTCCTACCCTGCATACTTATTAGTCTAGGAGGCTAGGTTAGGTCACACAAGTGGTTGAAGTCAAACATAGTCGTATCTCGTTATATATTTTTTGCTTTCTTTATTAATATTAATTGACTTTGTATACTTGTTTTTCTTATAATAGGTACTACACTGACCCTTACGATTATGGTAAATTTTCTTTAAGAATTCAATCTTTTTATTTTATTTTAAATTTTAAATTAATTTCTTAACTTAATATCATATTAAAGTAATGAATAATTATAACATATTTATAATTTTAGAAAATATTTCTTTTCATCCTAATATTATTTTTCATGGGAATATATTTAGGATGAATGTAATTATATTTTTATTAATTAATAAAATCATTTTATTATTTTAAATAAAATTTAATATTTTTCTAGGGACTAGACCAAACCTATTCTTGCATGCTGGGTTGGCCATCCAGTCCAATGGTACAAAGACCACGCAATGCATTTGACAATTAACTTGATTTAACCCGGTATTCTCACAATCCTACTACCTGATAGTACAAAGCTTTTTTTTGTATAAATTTTTTTTAAAGTAGTTGGGTTCATTTACGATTCAAGAATAGAGCAAAATCTCTTCCTTTTAGATAATACCAATGTCGAGTAGGGTGAGCCATCTATTACCCTCAGGCATAAATCTAGATACCCAAAAATTAGGATGCCTCCCCAAATACTGCGACCTAATAGTACATAGTTATATTAAGAAAAAGAATACATAAAAAGTGTGTCCACAATTCAATACCTTTCTAGATCGCTTAGTGAGTTTAACCTCTTTCTAAAAATTAGCATCCCTCGTGCTAACTTCTAGTTACTTCTCATGAATTCAATATCTAAACGCATCCCTCAATGCTAACTTCTAGTTAGTTCTCATGAATTGGCATCAATTCAATGAAGTTATTTACCCTTTGATTATGAATGAGCCCAACCTCTTTAAAAATTTGTATACTAAAAAAAATTATTAAAGTTAGCACTTGAGTATCATCTCTAGGAGGCTTGGTTAGGTCTTGATAGGAGTCTAAATTATTTGAATGAGGGTTGTTAGTTGGGTTCAACTTAATTGGTGGATTCTAAATGAGGGATTGTTTTTTCTACAGCTAATAATTTAGAGACTAACTCTACTTAGGCATAGTAATCATAAAAATAAATCTTATCTCAACCAACAAAAAAATCTCTATGCATACGACCTAGTACAAACATATGATATAAATGATAGATTGCTACTTACATGTGTTATAGTAACTGTCTTTTGTTGTACAACGCTATAGTAAGTGTTGAATATTACCTTATCATGGCCTGGGCCCATAATATTTATTTGATTTGATCCAATTAGACTGTGTTTAGCTTGAGGAGAGGAAATGGTACTCTCCCCTCCCCTCATTTTGTTGAAATTTTTGGACGGGAAGGGAGCTAAAATCAACCCTTAGGGGTGGAAATAAATCATGCTAGACTAGACATTAGCCTTAATAGCTCAAGCCTAGTAAGTAACAATATAACTTGAGTTTAACATGTAGCCTGTTATAAGATAAGTTTTTAACTTAAGTCTAGTCTATAAATATATTTGGTGTGGCCTAAAGCCTATTAAATAGCCTATTTTTTAATTATACTGGCAAGCCTTCATAACAGGCCTTTGTAACAAATCCCCTAACAAGCTTTCATAATGGGCCCACAGGCCTTTTTGTAGATTGCATTTTAAAAAACTACACATAACCTTTTTATAAAATTAATCAGTCTAAAATTGGAAAATAACTCAATCCAAATTATGAAAAATATCTAATCAACCAACAAGACAATACAAAATAAATAAAACAATGGTCATTACAAGAATACCAGTAGAACAATTTAAGCCAGATCAAAATAAAACTATTAGCCACATATCATAAAACCTTCAACGTAATTTATTCCTCTTGCTCAAACACCTTGAAAAGAAGAAATCAAATGTATATTATTATATCATAACACAATTGAACAAATAATAACTAAAAGAAATGGTATTATTTTTACAATACAAAATTTGTATATTTGATTTCTTCTTTAAACCATACTTGTTAAGAAGCCAATATCCATCACAAATAAGTGCTTCAATTGATTCTTCATTTAATCTAGAACAATATTCATTAATAATTCTACATCTAGCACTGAATGTGGACTCTGATGCCACAGTTGAGATTAGAATAGCTAAAATATCAGTAGCTATCTTGGATAAAATCTTAAACTTAATACTATTATTTTTCCACTATTCCAAGGCACTGAAAGAGTTATAACTACTCTCAAGAATGTAAGCAACATTTTCAAGATAAATTTCTAATTATGATTTCACTTGGGGGAGGTGCTTGCTTTTTATGAACAATGTTCATTAAATGATCAAATTCAGAAACTTTAGAAGAACAAGGTGCAATGTCAGAAGAGTTGTTGCCAATATTAACTTTATTTAATGCATTTGTCTCTCCTTATAGTTGGCAACATACTCATCATATATAGATTCTAAAGCCTTCACTAATTTATCTATGTTGTCATAAGCCACATAATTAGTCTTATAAATAGAAGAAAAGCAATAATCAGACCATATAATTTGGACTTGGGATCCAAAACACTTGTTATTGCCATTATCATATTACATTACCCCCAATATTTGTTAAGCTTTTCTTTCATTAAGGCCACCATTTCTCTTAGGAATAAATCTTCATCTTCTATGGAATTATCAATTTCTTGTTTCACTCTCCAAACTTCAGGAAGGTATAAATTTATAGTAGGATACTCAATGCGTGAGATGACATGAGTGGCTATATCGAATGTTTCTAAAATTTTACAAATCTTATCAACCTTGTTCCAATCCTTTTCTATTAGTGCATACTTATAATGCATGTGGCTCTCTTTCCTTATAATCGAGAAAGATAACCTTGAACTTCAAAGCAGTAGACAACATCCTATATATAGAATTTTACCTAGTTGGATAATCAATCATGAGCTTCTTTTCCTTCAAACGTGTTTTCTCAACAATATCACAAAATGCTTTCAACCTTGCATCATTATCGTTAATATATTTCACACTCTCACAAACAATATGTATAACATCTTTAATGCTACCATGGCCATCTTACACCAACAAGTTTAGTAAGTGCGCACAACATCTAACATGAAACAAGTTACCACCCAAAGGTCCTATTAAGTGTTAAGGTGTCCCTAAGAACCCTTAAACAATAATCATTATAAGTTGTATTGTCAACTGTCATAGAAAACACTTTATTATCAATCCCCTAAGCCTTCAAATACTTAAAAATAGCATCTACCACATCAATTCCCCATCTTAGAGCAGGAACTTTCATAAAATTCAAAACCCTCTTTTAAAGATTCCATCCTGTGTCACTGAAATACCTAGTGAAAACTATGTATTTAGCTATTTGGTGAGTTGATTTCCACATATCAATACTCAAACTAATCTTACTCACATCTTGTAATAGAGCCTTCAAATGTTTCTTCTCTTCCTCATACATAGCTAAATAATTACTTCTAGTTAGTTGTCTTGCCAGGAGGCAAAAGTTTTTACTATTTTACCCTGAATTATTATTTTTGTCAAATTTTATTAATTTTTATAAAAAAAATAAATTCCTTGCTCATTCAATACATACACGGGTCAAATTAATTTAAAATTTTAAAAATAATTTTGTTGACTATTTTACCATTATGACTTTTGTGATATTCCATCAATATCCATAAGGGGAAAAAATGAACTCGTGAGTCATTCTAGATAAATAGGACAAATTAATTTTAAATAAAATTTTCTCAACAATTTTGACCTCATAAGTTTTGTTAATTTAATTTTTAAATTATATTATTATATTAATTAGAAACAAAAATATCATTATATCACAATTTTTCCCTCATAATTTTTGTTGGGTTGAGAATTAATTTTAATAAATTATGAAATTTGAATTAGGGTGAAAATTAATTTATATAACATCGAAATAGAAAAATATATATATATTAGTATGTAAGGATAGAATGGTAAATTATATATTATCTTCCCTCCCTTCCCCTCTTGAACTAAATCAAGGATAATTAAAATTATCTCCCCTCCCCTCCATCAAACCAAATAAGGTAACAATTAAACTTCCTCTCCCCTATCGGCCTACCTTACTCTCCCATGCCCCACCTCCTCTCCCCTCACCTTAAATCAAATACACCCTTAAACTTGAGTTTTAAGAGGCTGAAAAGGTTTTAATTCCCTTAAAATTATAGTTTGTTATGAAATGAGAGAAGATGAAGAAGTTAAAGAGGAGAATAAATAATAAGATAAGAGATTAAAAGGGGAGGCAAAGGAGCATTCCTCATTTACTTGTATATTCACTTAGACGATTATATCACATTCTTCCATATTGTTTCAATCCGCATAAGGATTTATGCAAATGAATTGCATAATTTTCTCGAGAAGAATTTTTACATGCTTCTGGCAATTTTAGTCCTTCAGGAATTTTCATATAAATTTCTGTATTTAAAGAACCATATATGTATAATGTAACAACATTCATTAGACGCATATCCAATCATTTATGCACTGTCAGACTAATTAGATATCTTAAAGTGATTGTATCCATAACAGGAGAATATGTTTATTCATAATCTGCCAAGTTTGTTTGTCTAGTTATGATTCTCAAAGAAATCAGTCACTTATAAGTGAGATATAGCATCAAGGCTACCATCTAACTCATTGGTATCATCATTCTTATATGCAAAATTTGCCTCAACATCATCATCCTAGAAAATCATATTTACTTCCATGTTCTTTGAATTATTTTTTATGGAGGCTTGATAAAGCTTTGTTAGATGCTCAAGCATACGATAGGTACGTGACTAGTGCCCATTTATACCACACCTATAACATAATTTTTTCATAGTTTTTTAGGGACCACCCTTATTTTTTTTTGTCCTTCATTATGTTTCTTCTTTTGGTGGGTATTAAGATTATAATTGTTACGTCCCCTACCAGGGCCACGGCCACGACCGCGACCACAACTATGGACATAAAAATTAGTATATTCAATCACATTCACTTCAGGGAATGGATTTGATCCAGTGGGAGAGATATCATGAGCTTTCATTAAGAGCTCATTATTTTGTTCAATCACAATAAAACATGAGATTAGTTCAGAATATTGTTTAAAACCTTTCTCACGATATTGCTACTGCAGGAGCATATTTGAAGCATGAAATGTTGAAAAAGTTTTTTCTAATAAGTCCTTATTTATTATTTTCTCACCATACAATTTCAATTGAGAACTTATTTTAAAAATAATTGAATTATATTCATATACAGATTTAAAATCGTGTAGCCTCAAATGCAACCATTCATAATGAGTTTTTGGCAAAATTACCGTCTTTTGGTGCTCATTTTGTTCTTTTAAATTATTCCACAATTCTAATGGATCTTTCACCATTAAGTATTCATCTTTTATCCCTTCATATAAATGATGGCGAAGGAAAATCATGGCCTTAACCTTGTCTTGACTACTTGTTTTATTTCCAGGTAAAATAGTATTTCCTAGACCTTTAGCATGTTGGTGGATTTCAGCATCTAAAACTTAAGACAGATAATTTTTCCGTGAGATATAAAGAGCGGTAAACTCAAGTTTCGTAAGATTAGCCATGAATCAAATTAAAATAATAATAATAATAATAATAATAGCAATTATAATTATGATACAATTAATAGGGGAAATTATTATGATAATAAAAACATAAATCAAATGAACATCATATATTTAAAATACAAAATAAATATAAATTCAATAAAAATAACAAAATATAAATAGAATAAATAAAGAAGAAAAAATAAATAAATAAATGTAATATATATATAGTAACACATATAAGCAATTAAATAAACAACACAAAAATAATGTATAATGGAAATAACATATATAATATAGAGAAAATAATGCTACAATAAAAATAACATAAATAATATAAATTAAATAAACATAAATAAAGAAAATAAATAAACGTAACAAAATAAATTAAATAAAGAAACATGTATAAATATAAACAATTAAATATTATGTTATAATACACAGAATTAGAAATAACATAAATCTAATGTATAAATAGTAGCTATACGTAATTCATAATATAAGTACATATTACATAACCATAATAAATATATAATAATGTTAAGAATATAAAGAAGATAAATAAATCAATTGAAATATAAATTAATGAATATATAAGGAGGTGGAATTAGAAATATAAACAATACACACATGTAAATCTATATAAATAGAAAATCAATCATAATGTTATACAAATATATTAAAAGAAAAAATAGAACAACATAATATTTTACATAAGAATAAAATAGAATACAGACAACCCATATATATATAATCTAATAAAAAACTTTAAAATGGATAAAAAAGAATAATAATAAATAACAATAGAATATGTAACAAATATATAGAAAATAAAATTTGTCCATATTAATTAGGTAAGAGGATAATTGAGTAATAGGGAAAAAGAAAATATTATATATTACTAAAATATATTAATATAGCATATGATAAAGGAGTGAAAATATATATGATAATTAGATGAAGAGAAAACTAATAATATTTGTACATGATTGAACATACAATGGTAAAAGATATGCTTTTTAAAGCCCTATTTTTAAACTGGTCCTTACGGAGACGGTCTAAAAAATATGACCGATGACATTTTTGTAAATAAAATAAAATAGTTACACCAGATTAACACGTCACCAGTGTAAACTATAATTACTATGATGGATACTAATATCAATAGGTGTAGATTAGTTGCGTCATATTCTTATTCTTCAGTTTCTTGTCTATGCTTTCCCGCTTCTTTTCTTTAACTTCTTCAGACCTTACGGAGAAGCTTTTAGAACAAATAAAATGTGATATTTTTATAAATAAGATAAAATATTTACACCGAATTTACATTAAATCGGTGTAAAATATATATAACTGGTGTTAAATATACTATATATTCTAACTCTTCATGAGTTTCCTGTCTATGCTTTACCGTTTCTTTTCTTTAAACTCTTCATACCTTGCAGAAAAGCTTTTAGAACAAATGAAAGGTAGCATTTTTGTAAATAAGATGAAATAGTGACACCATATTTACATTGAACTGGTGTAAAATATATATAACCGGTGTTAAATATACTTTCTATTCTGACTCTTTAATTTCCCGTCTATATTTCCCCACTTCTTTTTAGTGTAACTTCTCAAGCCGTTCATTGCACTTCTTCAGTTCCCAACGTTTGTACTCATTATGATAGAAGGCCAATTGCATTCTTCGATATTCTTTTCTGAAATCATTCATATTCCTAAACCATATGTATACCATTCCTATAATCAGTACTTTTGTCTCATCACTTAATATATCTCTGTTTTATTTTCTTTCCTTATATCTGAACGTACCAATGGCTTCTTTCTCACACACACCTCCTTCTCCGCCACACAAAAGAAATAGAGAAGATTTTGAAGACAAACATCTCGACCCTCACCCTGCAATTCCTTCTCCTCCTCCCCTGGTTGTCACTCTAATAGAGCACCTTGAGGAACTGATTATGCGCTTCAATGCTTTGGAAGACTCAGAAGAAGAACTGTCTAAGAAAGTTACTAGACTGAAAGACATTTTTAGAGCTTTTTGCTCAGAAGTTCGCCGCCATCAACAGCATGATAGCTTCTATCATCCTGTTGATCTTACCCACTCTGATGAATCCCAGACATCCGAGTCTGATGAGTAGTAAAAGCTTACAACCTTTATCTGTTGCCCCTCCTATTTTATTTTTTGTACTTAATGACAAAATGAGAGAATATATTATATATTCTTATAGATATTGTGTTTGAAAATTTTATACTTTTGATGTAAAGTTATTAGTAAAGCTAAATGAATGAAGTTTCTTGTTCTATGAATGAATAAAGTTTCTCATTCTGATGACATGTTGCTATTTTATTTTGCAAAAAAATGCAACAGCATGAAACCGGACATATCAATGTCCAATGTAGAATATAAGTAAAGTTGAATGAATGAAGCTTCTCATTTTGATGACATGTTATTTTATTTTTCATAAAAAATGCAACAGCATGAAACTGGACATATCAATGTCTGGTGTAAAATATATGGACCGGTTTAAAAAAGGTTTTTCTATACCAATGTATCATTGTATCTGGTGTAGATTATACCCTTTAATTTAATCGAAAGCATAATCGTGCCTCCCATATGTCATTTTCACTTGTTCCTGCGTTTAAGTCTTCTCGACCCTTCACAGTCGGTGAGTTTTGTTTTGAACTCCTTGTCTCAAAAACTAAAGATTTGTGCACTATTGGTAGTACTTTTGTTATTTGTGCTAGATTCATTGCTGTCATTTACTTATTTCAATTGATTCATTCCTGCAAGCTAGGTTTTCTTATTTTCTATTTTTCTAGTTTTTTAGTCTTCTACAAATATGGATCATAGTTGGATAAATGCTAAACGAACTAGTGTTGTGTATGCTGAGCGGGTGAAGGAGTTTTTAGATTTTGCTAAACAGAATGGTGATGATGACAATGAAAGGTTTTATTGTCCTTATGTGAGTTGTTTGAATGAGAGGAAACAAAGTCCTAAAGATATGTACACCCATCTAATTTGTGAGGGGTTCTACAAGAGTTACATAGTATGGGCATGGCATGGTGAAAATATGGAAATGTCGAGTGCATCTGAACATTTGGAATAGACCTTTGATGATGACATGGATACTGATGATCGGGTAGAGAACATGATTTGTGATATTTGAGACAATGCTTTTATGCAGTCACATGCATATGGTACTATGTGCAATGATGCAAAAAAATCTCTATACCTAAGGTGTAGAAAATACAACATGTTGAATGCAGTGTTGAGATTGGTAAGTGTGAAAGCACAGCATGGGTGGAATGATAGAGGTTTTTCATAATTGTTTGAATTGTTGCAAGACATATTTCCAGAAGAAAATGTGTTACCCAAACGCTACTATGATGCTAAGAAAATAATATGTCTTGTAGTCATGCAGTATAAAAAGATCCATGCATGCCCAAATATTGCATATTGTATAGGAAATATTTTGAAGATAAAGAGAAATGTCTAATACGTAAGACACCAAGGTACAAATCAAACAAGTCTCCTACAAGGGTGTTATGGTATCTTCCAATTATACCAAGATTTAAGCGGCTTTTTGCTAATGAAGATGATGCAAACAAAATGTTATGGCATGGGACTGAAAGGATTTGTGATGGAAAGCTTCGTCATCCAGCTGATTCTTTGCAATGGAAGAAGATTGATGACTTATTTCCCGAGTTCATAAAGGAACCACGAAACCTAAGGCTTAGACTCAGTACATATGGCATGAACCCTTATCGTAGCCTTAGTAGTATACATGGTTCATGGCCCGTCCTCTTGGTGCTTTACAACCTATTTCCCTTGTTATGTATGAAACGCAAGTATGTAATGTTGTCTATGTTGATCTCAGGACCAAAATAACCAGGAAATGACATAGACATTTACCTAATGCCCTTGAAAGAAGATTTGAAGAAGCTATAGGAAGGTGTGGATGCTTTTGATGCTATTAATAAAGAGGTATTATATGAGAGCCATGATCTTTTGTACAATTAATGACTTTCCTGCATATGAAAATTTGTCAGGATATAGTGTTAAGGGCCATAAAGCATGTCCCATCTGTGAGGAAGGGACTTGCTACTATCAACTTCGTCATGGAAGAAAGATAGTCTACCTAGGTTATAGGAGATTTCTAAGACAAGACCACCCATATCGTCGACTAAAGAAAAAAAATTTGGCAGCCAAGAATTTGAAAATGCTCTGAAGCCATTGACAGGAGAATAAGTTTATAAAAAGGTGAAAGACATCAACATTAATTTTAGTAAGACTATCAAGAGAAGTGAGAAAAATATATGGAAATAAAGATCTGTCTTCTTTGAGCTTCCATATTGGCAACATCTTTAGGTAAGGCACTGCATTGATGTCATGCATGTGGAGAAAAATGTATGTGACAGCATTTTTGGAACACTTATCAACCAACATGGTAGTTCTAAAGACGCTTTGAAGGCAAGATTAGATTTACAAGAAATCGGAATATGTAAGGATTTATATCCAAGGCAAGATGGTGTGGGGAGTTATTGTATTGAAGAGATTAATATTTTGTTCAAGGATGAAAGAAAAATTATTTGTGAATGTTTACAAGGAATCAAAGTTCCCTCTAGGCACTCTATAATATTAAGAAGATTGTGTCGATGAAAGATTTGAAATTAGTAGGCCAAAAGTCCCATGGTTGTCATGTCTTGATGCAACAATTACTTCTAGTAGCTATTCGAGGAATCCTTCAAGATGATTTGAGACATATTGTAACCCGACTTTGCTTCTTTTTCAATGTTATATGTGGTAAAGTCTTTAAGACTAAAAAGTTGGATGAATTGGAGCACGATAGTTATGTTACTTTGTACCAACTTGAAAAATTGTTTATTCCAAGCTTTTTTGGCATCATGGTACACCTCATCGTTCATCTAGTGTGAGAGATAAAATTGTGTGGCCCTGTATACTTACGATGGATGTACTCATTTGAAAGATACATGGAAATCCTTAAAGGGTACATAAAGGATCCAAATCGGCTTGAGGCATCTATTGTTGAAAAATATATTTTTAAAGAAGCTATGGATTTTTTTCAACACTACCTGTCTAAAGCACGACTTACCGATCTCGCTAAACCCCGTGCCAAACAGGGGGGTCAACACGGAATGTCGATAAAGAGTATTGATAGTAATGAATTACAGTAAATACACTTACACATCTTAAATAACATTGATAAAATTCAAAACTATATAGTTGATCATAAAGAGCTTGTCTGGAAACAAAATAATAGAATGACAAAGAAAATGCTGATTAGATAACACAACAAATCTTTTGCACATTGGTTCAAATAGAAGGTTGGCAGATGGTCCTGAATTTAATGTGATATGTTGAAATTCATTTGACATCAACGGGTATTCCTTGTATACTAATTCCCTAGATGATAAAAGTAGAGTACAGAATAGTAGTGTTATGTTAGCGGCTGAAGCTATGCACTTCTCTAGTTCAAAAGATAACAATCCTAAATTAGCAGTCATCCCTTATTATGGTATTGTTGAGGAGATTTTGGAGTTGGACTACACCAAATTTACAGTTTTAATGTTCAAATACAAGTGGGCTAATGTAAAACAACGATGTTATAGTGGATCGGTTAGGATTTATAAAGGTTAATTTGAAAAGTACAAATTTTGAAAATGAGCTTTTCATTATGGAAGACCAAGCAAAGCAAGTGTTCTATATCACTGATCCAGCAAATAAAAGATGGTATGTCGCTCTCTAAGGAAAAAGGGTTATTGACGATGATGATTCAATTTGTGAGACCCCTTCATTTTCAGTAGGTTTACCAAAGTTGAATGAAGAAGAAGTGGATTCTGATTGATTTTTATGTAATTGCATATATTATTTTGATGTAATAATAGCACAAGTATATTGTTTTGATTGCATATATTATTTTGTTGTAACTTACAAGTGATGGGTTAATAAAGGATTATTTTGAAAAAATAACTCAAAATATTTAAACCAGTTGTACATGTTATCTAGCATAAAAATGAAATGAAAACTTTTTTAAACAGGTTGTACATATTATCTAGTGTAGAAATTATTTTCAATTTAAAAACATTAGTCGTTTCATATTCAAAATATGATTTTTACACCGGATTTTCATGTTAACCGATGTAAAAAGTCTTAAATAAAAATACTTTATCGAAGCCCGCCACTTGGCGCGTCTCTTCCTCTCTAATTTCTCAGATTGTATGCAGTCTTAGTTTTCACGTCTTCTATCATTACACCAGTTGTCGTGCTCTATGATTTTCATCTTGCTTCTCTGTGGTTAGTCATTCTTCTCTATTCTTGCTCTCGTTGTGCTTTGCCATGTATATATTCTAGACACTTATTTTCTTGTGTACGTGATTCGCCTTTTATGTGTTCGTTGAATCTAGGTTTTGTAGTTTTCTACGATAAATGCTTGCACTTCTTTTGCTATGGTCAGTCGTTCTTCTCTGTTTACCCTGTTTGTTTTTGTTGTTGTGTATATAGAAATATAGGAGGTAGTGGTAATCAGAATGAGGCTAGCAATGCTCCAAGCGACTTTAAGCAAAGGAGGGGTAGAAGTGCAACACGATTAAAAGACATTTCAAAAGATAGGATGGAAGGGAAATTACTACTGATTGAATTTGACACACGTTGGAACCCAATTGGTGAACATAGGACAAAGTACATGAGTTGTGTCAGCCTCCTAGCATGCAACAAGACTAATATCGCCATACAGACTTGGGATGATGTTGATAATCACGTGAAGAATCAAATTTGGGACTCTATCTAGGTAGAAGAACTGCTTATTGTATATCGTATCTAGACCAATTATGTTATCTTATTGCGCTGAGCGTTGGAGGGAATTTAAGACAAAACTAGCTCATTAGTTTGTGCATGGACAGGACAAAGATGGTCAGCTTAATCCTTCTCCATGCAGAAAGTATCAATTCACTGATGAAGCAACTTGGAAAGAATTTGTTAGGCTTCGAACTACTATAGAAGCTATGGTGAGTTGATAGGTCACAAAAAATGAATCTTGTATTTCCCATGTTTCTTCCTTTTGTATGTATTGGGGATTAACTACTTCAAGTCTTGTAGGAAAAAAGACCAAAAGCCATTGAACATGCTCTCAAGAATGATTGCCCCTACACAACATCTCGAGGGGGTTACGTGAAAGCTAAAAGAGACTTGTTAGGGGCCAAGAGAAAGAGGCTACTAAGTCTAATCCTGGTGCTACTATCGCTCCCTCATCTCCAATACGTCGTGAAGATAAATGATTGTACGCTCACCAAAAAAGGAGCGGATCATTTACAAGAGATCACGCTCGCATGATTGCGACAAAAATTATAAGTGCTACTTGTATTATTTTATTTTAGTAGATATTATTTCTTATGTTTGCTCTTTTTATGTTATAGGTTGATCTTAAACAACAAGAAGCCCATAGCTCCTTCAAGTCAGATGGTAGGAATGACATCTTAACTGTTGCCACAGGCAAGCAAGAGCATGGGGTTGTGTCAGGGGAGTTGGTCAAGGTGTCAATATAAGAGATTTTTTTTAGCATCTCCATGACATTCCCCATATGTCCCGAGGGCAGAGCTAGAATTATTGTTATCCACCGTGAGAGAAGATGCTAAGGCAGAGGCTAGGACACAGACAGAAGCTATAATTTAGTCACAATTACAAGAGGGGTTGAAAAATATCAAGGAAGAAATGTTGTTCATGTTGACATCAAGTCAACAGGAGCCAATTGCCACCAAAATGCTCTCACAAGCAGCCCATCCTAGCACTAAAGGGAGTTGTTGCGTGGCCGAAAAGGTGTCAGATGATGTTGAACCTTGTGATCTATATGTGGAAAATCCTATCAAAAGGTTAGTGGCACACCATCCATATCTTAGGAAAAACTGCCAACCACATCCAAATTCAGAACAATCAGTTAAGGGTGGCAGTTGAAGACGTGATATTTGAAGATGCTCTTATCCCAATTCTGACTGATGAGGTGAAGACTATGAGTCAGGTAAAGGGGACTTTCATATTATGGCCAAAGCATCTTGTTTCAGATCACGTCGCGTCATCCCCAAGTGAACTTCCCATACCTCCCAATTTGAGTTCCATGCAACATGTGATCTAATTGGTATATGACGAAACGTTCCATGTGGATGCGTTGCCAATATATTCAGTTGTGGATGACACGAGGGTTGCTGCCTTTGTTGACCATGCAGATGTGAAATCAGTTATCACTTCTAGGCATGAACTAACCTCCTGGTGCGTCCAAATGTTTTTAATGTAAGTTTAATTTAAATATAAATATATGTAATAACAAAATTCATGCAAGCTGAGTGTTTGCATTAACTAATATCTTGGTTACATTAACTGGAGGTATATGGAATCTAAGTTAGTTTCCAAGGGCAAACAAGGTCAATTCGGATTCCTATGCCTATTTTAGATTCATTTAAAAGGGACCTCACAATCTTCAAGACTTGAGTACATTGCAAGGAGGCTTGGTGAAATCGATATTGATTGTTTCTTCGCACCATATATGCAGGAGTAAGAATAATAATATTTTAATTTTTTTCATACTAGATTTATATTTGTTTAATGCTAATGATCATTATTGTTTAATTATTTTCTACAATAACTATTGGCAATTGATCATACTATGTAAGCATACTTATAAAATTTTCTTCTTATAGCTCCACTACAAGCCATCGATTGATGCTAAGAAGATTATGAATATGTGAGTTTTCTTCCTTACAGGACAATGGTGTTTGTAATAAATTAAATATGGTCTTTATAATAAAATGGTTACTAAGTTCATAACTTTGGTCATAGAGCTATGAGGACATTTACAATTGCAAGGGGTCTTAAAAAAGTTAACTCGGTGAGAGACCCTGAATGGATCACACTGAAGGTAATAAAATTGTTAAGTGTTATACTCCACGCAGTATTTTCCTGATAACACATAATTTTGTTCATGTTAATATTACAGAGTCAAAGGCAACTCAAAGAAAGCAACTTGTATGCCTTCTACATGGTTAGACACATTATTAATATCATTTTGTCAAATAAGACTGACCTAACCGAGGAGGTAAATTGTGTTTTTTATGATTTCATATATTTCTGGTCAATTTAATATATCTTAATAATGCTTTAATTTCTTTTATTTTAATTTGATGTTTCAGATGTTTAAACAATCTGACATATTCCCTTAACAAGATATTAAGGATCTGCGCAATATTTAGGCTGATTTGTTTGTTCAAATCATTTATTCTCAATAGTATTTGTCATTACGTACTATAATACATTTTTTTATTTTTCTATTCAAATGATTGTATTATTTTATTGAATTTTATTAAATAAATAATATAATGAGTAATTGAATATCTATCTCTGCCATCTTAAACTTTTCCTATGTTACTGTCTCTTTCAGTCTGTATATTTGGGCAGTTTATTCATTAAGCTTTAATGAAACAATATGTATACACCAGCAGGAGTAGAAATAGTATATGTAAATATGACAATGTATACACCGTTTGTCTTTATAGTGAGGTGTAGAAAATTTATTAATCTACACTAGGTGTAAATATAGCTAGTGTAAACAATTCATTAATCTACACCGGGTGAAATCACAACTAGTGTGAACAATTCATAAAACCATTGAAAAGGGATATGTTCAAATAGTCTAGACATTAGAAATTCTACGCTGGATTTTAAAAGGGACCGGTTTAAATTCTATACTTTCTACACCGGTGAGCTGCCCAATTTAAAAAGTATAAACTTTCTAAATGATCTATTTATACACCATTCATTATCTAATGTAGATCATCATTTTCAACTGATTTAGAAAGTATTTTTTGCACTAGTGATAACAATAAATGAATTAACAAGAAGTTTATACATTAAATTTTTCAAAGTAACATCGTGCTGATAACATATTATAAAATAAGAGAAGATGAAAAAGTTAAAAATGAGAAGAAATAACAAGACAAGATATTGAAATATGAGGTAAGGGAATATTCATCATTTACTTATATGTTCACTTATAGGTTTAGTCTTCAATAGTTGTGACCTATAAATAAAGGTTATACACAAAGTATTTGTACAAGTACATATATAAATAAATGAAGAATACTCTCTTATCTCTCTTTTTAATATTTTTTATTGTTATTTCTTCTCCTCTTTAACTTATACATCTTTTCTCATCATAGTTAATCTTTTCAAATTTTAACAAGTTATTACAATCACCGTCAATTGGACTAGGTCTTGTTTTTCATTACTCTTCACATTAAAAGAACATTATGGAGTTTATTGGTCAACAAAAGTAATTAAATTAATCGTTAATAAAACTTTAACATCAGTGTAGCAACAAGACATAAAATTTAACATTTACTCTCGTGACATGTGAAATTTAAGTATAATATAGAAGTTTTCACAGGACTATTGGAATATATGACCATCTCTAGTTAGACTAATCTCTATAATTTGAGTTAGATATCTTATTATTAAATTATAGATGAGTTAAAGTTTTTTTTTTAATTTAATACTTATTCGATCCTAAATATAATACTTAATTCATAAGTTAATATTAATCATAAATATAAGATTTATTTCTTAAATTTATCAACTCTTTTTAAAATTATTCATATTGACTCTTTTAATAATAATTAAATAAAAGAAAAAGAGGATAAATTAAAAAAATGATTAAAATATTTATAAAAAATATATTATAATAATTAATTTATTTAATTTAAAAAAATTAATTAAATATATGTAAATAAGCATTAAAAAAACTATAGGCTTTCACATGAGATTGATAGTGAAGAGAAAGTCAAATCTACTTCAGTGCGCAATTGTTAATACAAGACGGAGTCAAATTTGACACGCCCTTGTGAGTTCAATTAAGGCACATTGGCATTGATCCATTTTCTTCATTTATTATTTTATCTTTCAATATGTAATCTAATGCGAAATTTCTAACTTTATGCTAACACAACATTCTAACTTTTTTTTTTTAACTGAAACACAATATTCTAATTACTCCATTTGGTCATAAAGCTTAGAATTTATATAATAATTTATTTTTAATTGTAAATATGACATTTTAATTAATTTTTTTTAAAAATATATCCATATTGATTCAATATATTAAGTGAAATTTTTTATTAATAAAGTATTTTGCTATATAAATTATTTGAATGGATATTTAATATATTTTTTATCAATAACTAATTTAATTAATTTTTTAATATATATATTAATTATTTAATTTTTATATTTAAGATTAGAATAAATATTAATATTTATGTAATAAATATAATAGTAGGATTAGTAATATAGGAATTACTAAAACAGAAACTTATTATGAGCTTTATATATATATAGTGCGTAGTTAATATTTGCCCTGTAAATTTACTCAAGCAAATATTCAAATATCAGCTGACATCTTGAAGTGATTGGAGAGAAGAAAAATAAATAATATTAAGAAACAAAAGTGACATCATAAAACAACATTATTGAATCCAGAAGGTCTACGGTTCACCAAGCGTCATTTTAATGGACGTTTGTGAAGATACGGAGAAGTTGCAGAAAACCACTTTTCTCTCTGTCCACACAAATCGGAAGTGATGCTCTGAGAATCCGCTTCCTCATAATCATGCGTGCTCGCTCCTTTCTTGCCTCTTCTTTCTGCCTTATCCATATATTAAAAAAAAAAAACCTATTCAACCGCTGCCCCTGTTTTAAATATTTTTTAAAAACACTTTAAAAAAGTGTTTTAAAATGTTTTTAAAAAAGTGTACTTTTTAATTTTTTTAAAAAAACACCTTTTTAAAGTATTTTTAAAAAAAAATCAGGTTTTTTAATTTTTTTTTTTTTTTTATAAATAAGGCAAGAAGGAGGAGGCAACAAAGCAACATGCGTATGAGGGATTCTGAGCAAGCGCTTCTAATAAAATCGAGTCCATCTCTTATTCCAAAACAATCAATTGTACCTTATCAAGAAGCAGAAACTCACCGATCAGAGCTTAATTCATTCATTTCCATGGCGAAAACAACATCTCACATAGCTGTGATTCCTAGTCCTGGTTTCAGCCATCTCGTCCCCATTATTGAGTTCTCCAAGCGACTTGTTCATCTCCACCCAGATTTTCATGTCACCTGCATCATTCCCTCACTTGGCTCTCCTTCTTCTTCCGCCAAATCCTACCTTCAAACTCTTCCTTCAAACATAAACCCTATTTTCCTCCCTCCAGTACCCAACAACAACATGCCTCAAGACAATCATCATCCCGGCCTCCAAATTCAAGGTACAGTGACACTCTCACTACCCTTCATTCGTGAGGCATTAAAGTCCTTGAGTTCAAGTGATAGTAACCCATCAGCTTTAATTGTTGATGTTTTCGCCATGGAAGTGCTACATATTGCTTCAGAACTCAACATCTTATCTTACGTGTATGTTCCCTTATCTGCTATGGTTTTATCTCTCTATTTATATATCCCCAAGTTGGAGGAGACTGTTTCTTCTGAGTTCAGAGACCTACAAGATCCCATAGAGATGCCAGGTTGTGTTCCAGTTCTTGGCAGAGATCTCACAGACTCCGTTCAAGATCGAAGCAGTCTAGTTTACAAGCAATTTCTCGAACGTGGCAGAAGGTTCAGTCTTGCCGATGGAGTTCTGGTGAATAGCTTTACAGAATTAGAGACTCAGACGATAAAGGCCTTACAAGAAGAAAGTAAAGAGAAGAAGCCTCAGATATATCCGGTTGGACCCATTTTACATAGCGGGTCAAGTAGGGATCAAAACGGATCGGAGTGTTTAAAATGGTTGAACAATCAACGACCCAAATCTGTTATTTATATTTCTTTTGGGAGTGGAGGAACACTGTCTCAAGAGCAACTCAATGAACTAGCTTTTGGGTTGGAACTAAGTGGAGAAAAATTCTTATGGGTTTTGAGACCACCAAGTAATTTTGCTAGTGCTGCTTACCTTGATACCTCAAATGATCAGAATCCTTTAGATTTCTTACCAGAAGGGTTTTTGGAGAGAACCAAAGAGAAGGGTTTTGTTATTCCTTCATGGGCACCTCAGATTCAAATCCTTAGTCATAGTTCCACTGGTGGGTTCTTGAGTCATTGTGGTTGGAACTCTGTTCTCGAGAGTGTACAGAAGGGAGTGCCATTAATAGCATGGCCACTGTTTGCGGAACAGAGGACGAATGCTGTTTTGTTAACTGATGGTCTGAAAGTTGCATTGAGGCCAAAGGGTAACGAAAATGGCATAGTGGAAAGAGAAGAGATTGCGAAATTGATAAAAATGTTGATGGAAGGTGAAGAAAGTAAAGAGATTCGTAAGAGAATGATGGTTTTAAAAGATGCCTCAGCCAACGCTCTCAAAGAAGATGGTTCTTCTACAGGGACACTTCGTCATTTGGCCTTGAAATGGAAGAATTTGGGTGGGAAGTAGGACAACATTAATTGTGTTTTTCATTTTGGCCTTGCATTTGCTTCCATTGCCTTCATTCGAGTTTCCATTTCTGCCTTTGCCTTACATCTCACTTCCATTTGTAATTGGACTTGGGTCTTTATGTTACTGTTTTCAGTACTTTATCATTCAACTTCATTTTGTAGATTCTACATTTTCTACATTGTTTATTGGCATAGATTACTCCCACCCCTAAATGCTCTAATGTATTGAAAATTATTCTACAAAAGTAAGATAGAGTCTCTTGTGCCTTAGGTTATGATCTTCTGTCTTGTGCATTTTACAGCCAGCCAGCCACAAGTATTGCATCGAATTTGGTCCACAGTGCAAAAGAAAATATTTAAGTAATTAATTGTGAATGTTTGAATTCTCGTTTAGGTATAATTATAGAGAGATCATAGTTGGATAATAATTATGGACAGATCAAGAGAAGAATTTGAAAAGGTTGAGCGCTTCAAAACAAGGGAAAGTTGATCATGATGATGAGGATATGGAAGATTGGTGAAAAAGAGATCAACTTAGAAGTGCTGATATACTCCGATGCTAATTAAATGAGAGCAATCTTCTTTCCAGTCTTCTTTTGAATGAAGGAGTTGTTCAGTATATTAGGCCAGAAGAAGAGGACTGCTCTATTGCTTTGGTGTTCAGCCCTCATCACACGCTATTGGTTTATATAGAGAGAGATCAAGAGCAGTGACTTTTGGATACTAATATTTTGAAGGGATTTTCTATTTTTTTATATAAAAAAATTTAGGTATATTCAACCCTAGTCATTCACTAAAGTCAAAGCACAGCTTTAGGGCTCAGAGAACACTTTACAGGGGACTCACAAAATCACCTACCGAATAAACCCTCATAACAGCAGTGAAAATCAAACTTTTGTCCTTATAGGATATAAACATGTTTATTTCTATCTGTATCAAGTCTCATTAGTATAATTTTTTATTCTGATTTTGAGGAAGTTTGTTATTGTTTAAATAAAAGGAAAAATCATTCTTAAAATATCTACGAAAGTTTTCTTCAATTTTTAATTTGGTACATGTATGTTTTTTTATGCTTGCTAATCCTTTAATTTTACTTTGTTAATATAATTAGTTTTTGTATAAGGGCTAATGGTACTAACAAAATAATAATTTATTAAGGAGAAAAAGTACACAGGTATTAAATTAAAATTTCAAAAAAACTATAGATATTTCAAGAATGGTTTTCTCTAAATAAAGTATTAATAGTAAGATTTTTTGTGGTTATAGACTTAGAACTTTGTGGGTAATTTGAGACTATTATATTGTTTTAAGTTTTTCTTCTATTTTTTAAGGAGATTATTGAAGGGTTGAGAGTCAAGTTCTTTTTTAAGTTTTTGAAGGCATATTAAAAGACTTTTTTTTATATAAACAGTGAACTTTTATTACACCTAAGAT
Source organism: Leucaena leucocephala (assembly GCA_037074615.1). Taxonomy (NCBI): domain Eukaryota; kingdom Viridiplantae; phylum Streptophyta; class Magnoliopsida; order Fabales; family Fabaceae; genus Leucaena; species Leucaena leucocephala. The sequence continues at coordinate 7,582,544 of CM073558.1, read as the reverse complement.
AAAATATTACATAAAAAAATAAAAAAATAAAAACCCATCAAAACGCTGAATAGATAGTAGACAAGGGGCTTGTACATAGAAGCATAATATTTGAGAAGTCACCCATTTGTCCATGAATTCAACTAGTGACAGAATAAAATATACGAGTATTTGGAATATATTCGATCCCTATGAAATACTGTTTTATTATGGTTCTAATTGTTATACTTAGGGAGGTATCATAGCCCTTAAATGCTTAAATTTATATTTAAGAGTAATAGACAGTTCACTTTACTCAATATTAGTATCGTATAGTCCAACATTGCAAAGCAGAGAGCCCCAAAACCGTCCAAGTAGAAAGAGCAAGGCATCGGAACGAGAAAGGTTGTCGAATCAAAATATTCCATCAAACTAAAAGGAAAACCAAGATAAGATGAAAGGGCGGTGGAGATGGGGAGGGATTGGGAAAGGAAAGCTGTGGAAACATAGATGGGGAAGAAAGATGTGATTAAATGCAGTGGAAAGAAAAAAGGTCGGTAAGGGAAGATGGGGATGAAAGTCGGTGGAGGGGAAGGAGTAAAAAGGCTGTTGAAAGGTGGAAGAGCAAGGCAGACTTATAACATCCTACTAGAAATATCCTATACTTAACAAAATCACAAAATACATACACATTTACTAGGGTAAGTAAAATAGGCTGTCTTAAATTTTTATTCCTTCGTTATGGAATTACCATGATATGAAAAGGAATCCACTACCACCAGCCTATATCATGGTAATAAAAGGAATACTTTACCTCATAGCCTCAACCATGTTAGTATAAGGGTTCAACCCTTAACATGGTTATTTAAACTGATGATATATATGATTGACAGTTATATAATATATATGAATAAAATTAACAAGGAATTTAACCTCAAAACAATAACTATAAAGTTCACTAGGTCCACTAATTTAAACCTGATTAATTGTTCAAGATATGGATCAATGACCCTTTGGCACATCCAGATAACCAGTAAAGCAATGGCCAACAATCCAAAGATTAAATGATAGCAGTAGTTGAATCATAATTAAACATGTTTTAAAAAATTTACTATTTTATCCTAAATTATGATTTTTGTCAAATTTTATTCATTTTCATAAAAATAAAAATAAGTTCCTCACTCATTCCACACATATACGGGTCAAATTAATTTAACACTTTTAAAAAAAAATTGTTGACTATTTTACCATTATGATTTTTGTGATATTCCATCAATGTCCATGAGAAAACAACTAAAAATAAACTCGCCTGTCATTCTAGACAAATAGGACAAATTAATTTTAAATAAAATTTTCTCCACTATTTTGCCCACATAAATTTTGTTAATTTAATTTTTAAATTATATTATTATATTAATTAGAAACAAACATATTATTATATCACAAATTTTCCCTCATAATTTTTGTTGAATTGAGAATGAATTTTAATAAATTATGAAATTTGAATTAGTGTGAAAATTAATTTATATAACATCAAAATAGAAAATATATATAAATTAATAGTAAGAATAAAATAATAAATTAGTTATTATCCCCCCTCTAATCTCAAACTGAACCAAGGATGATTAAAATCCCTCCCCTCCAATCAAATCAAATAAGGTAACAATAAACTTCCTCTCCTATACCCTACTCTCCCATACTTCACCTCCCCTTCCCTCATCTCAAATCAAATACACCATTTGACTATATTTGATTCAACAAATGGGATGATTGGTTAAGTTAATTTAAAGAAATGTAGAGAAGGATAGAAATTATAGATATAAAGATAGAAGAAAAGAGATAATATTTTTTATTTAGTTTAGAAAGAGATATGAGAGTAATTAATTAAAAATTCATAAATATACCTTATCTCTCTATTTAAATATATTTACTCCTTATTTATAATATTTATATTAAAATTATTATTTATTAATTTATAAATCTCAAAAAACTTTTTACATCATTTATATATATTGATAAAATTAAAAAAAAATAGATAAAATTTGAACATTGACTCTCATTAATTTTATAATTAATATAATATATAAATCAACAAAATCATTTACCATATTTAATTTGCTAGGAATATTATATAGAGGGAATCAAAGTACATGCCTAGATGTCTCGTTGAATATGCTGTAATTTGTATATTATAAATTTGTTAATAACTGAGAAATATATTGTCCGTATTTAATATTATATATAAGTATCAAATATCATTACATAGGCAACTCTAAATTTTGTTTTTATAGCTAGACAACATCGAAAGTTACCTATGGATAAAAAGGGAAATGGTTCGCCCCTACAGAGTTAGATTTGTTCATAGCAGTATTCTAGTATTTTTTTTTTTTTTTGCCGTCTGCATTATGTTAGTAAAATAGCCCGTCACATCTCAGTTTGCTGAGCAATTTGGTAGATTACAAAATTTCAAATATCGTCCAAATTAATAACAACGTATTTCAAATATATTTCTAAGTAAAAGTAAAATGTACACGATGGTTTATAAATCAAACATTCAGAAGTTGAAAAGCATATACATTGAAAAGCATAACCATGTAAAAGCTATTAACTGAACCACTCTCAAAGAGTCAATAAGCAACAATTTTAGTCAGCTCAGAGTTATCAAACAGCCATGTACTACATGGCCAATGCTTAGCAAGCTAGAGTCTGAAACACTTGAAAGCAACCCAAATATTGTATATCAATCTAGCTTATTCCTAGCACATCGCATTGCATTAAATGCTTGCATCCCTCCATCACAGAAACCAGAATAACCATAATCAATGAATTCCACAAAACCAAATCCTGTTCCCATTAAACAGTTCACTCGCTCCATTAACAAGACCCAATTTTGAATAAGCTACCACAAGTACAGTACAATAAAGAGAGTCTAATCCTAACCAAGAGACTATAGTCCTCTCATGAACAAGTCTCAGTCTAGATAAATCAAAATTCTCAAAGCATGAACACACAATACAAGAAAAATTGAAATTAGCAGGTCTTGTGTCAGTTGTGAGCACGTTATCAAGGAGAGAAAATGCTTTCCCAAATCTCGGGGCTAGAGCGGAAGTTTTGTCAAATGCGTTGTGGGAAGTGTCCACCGTGTCATTAGCTGCTTACAGCCTAATAATTTGAGTTGTGTAAAATGAGCCTTCTAAGAAGATATTGGGGTTCAGATCTGAGTAAATAAAGAATCAAACAATGTTTGGACATATAATCACTACCAACGATAAGTTTATGAACAAGATGATCAATTTATTGTTTTATAAAGGATCAGACTCATTTCAATGGAAAAATCACCATATCCAATCAGTCATCAAGAATTCATTCCATATTTTAATACCTTCCACAAGGTTATTTCTCCAGTTGCAGACAATACCCAAGTCTCATTGATTGAGTTATTTAAGGAATTCTAGCTTATTCCTCTGGAAGATTCCTTAGAGAACACCAGAGTGGAGCAAAAAAAATTTTAAAAAAAGAAACCCAAAGAAAGCCTGAAAAACAAATGTTTTTCATAGTAATAACAAGCATTATTCACCAACCACATAAGGGAAACCACTAAACATCTCTATGTTCCTCTTGGTTTCTTTCTTTATGTTTATCACAAACAGAAAAGGAAAGGGAACAATTCATCTAATAGTCCTCAAATTTGGAAATTCTTGTCAAAAGTGAGATCAAACCTGGATAATTTGGATGGATGAATTCATAAATTTATCTAGTAGTGATTAGAGCAATTGGTCCCTGCCCCTGGCTCCTATTCTCAGCCAGCGAATAGTAATTTATTTGACTGGTAGGCAAGAGCCAACAAGAGCAGCAATCCTACCACGTCCTGGATAAACAAAAAAAAAACACAATCATCGAATCATAATTTTTCAAATTTGAAACAATATCAGGAGAGGCACAAAAAATTACATTCAAGAATCTCCAATTGATCGTTGACTCTCATATGACATATCTTATAATTTCCCTTCATGCTCTCAAAAACCATGCAGAGTAAACGAAATAATACTGTGGCAATCGTACAGCGACATTATATATCTCGGTTAGTCAACATTCCAGAGAGTACAACAACAAACCACCAGAAAGAAAAGCTAAATAACCATGGGCAACACTTGCTAAAACCAGAATTTAAAAGATGGGAGGAAATTAAAACCACACAGAATAAACGATACCTCTCTGATCATTACTGATCCAGCTCAAAGTCGTGCATACTTACAGATAAACTCCAATCCCAACTTGAAATTCAGCTGCTCCAGCAATTAAAAAGAATGAATTCCAATCATACGCATAAAAAGCGTAGAAAACGCAGGTGTAACATTGGGTTTAAGATTGGGTTTACTTCAGAGGGGAAGTTGCATGAACCAGTTCTCTCCTGGGGCACGCTATCAATATCCCCATCTGCATCGTCTTCCACTTCCTCTTATTCGGGTACTTCTTCAGAATCGAGAACGTTGAGAAAAAGGGCTGGGCAAATTTAGAATATTGAAAAAGTTAGTAGGGGTAATTTAGTTTTTTTTATAAATAATTTTTTTAAAAAATTGGGCTCAGGATAATTTAATTAATGAAATATAATATTTATCAACAGTTAAAACAATTGAGAGATGAGAGTCGAGAGGGGGGGTAGGAGGGCAAAAGGTTTAATTCCCTTGAAATTATAGTTAATCTTTTCAAATTTTAACAAGTTATTACAATCACGGACGATTGGGCTGGGTGTGTTGTTTTTTTTGGGTAGTCTTATTATGGATTATTTTCAATTTATTTAGGATCTAAGATTAAAAACATTATTATTTAATCTAATTTTAAAGAATATTATCCATATACTATTAAAATTTAATATTGATAAATACAGTCTTTTAATTCATTAGATATATAGATTATTATTGTTAGAATAGGATATTAAACTATAATTATTCTTAGAGTATAAAATAAGATTACAGATATACTGGTTAAAGAGGGATTAATTTCTATAAGGATATTATATATTTGTTCTTTATATTTAGAGGCTATGATTCATAATAATTATTTAAGATCTAATCCCCTTATAATTTAACTTTATTTATTATGAGCATTTAACTCTCATATTTACTAAAAAAAATATTATAGACTATTGTTTATTGGTCAGCAAAAGTAATTAAATTAATTGTTAATAAAACTTTAACATCAGTGTACCAACAAGACACAACAATTTAACAAGTATTCTCGTGACATGTGAAATTCAAGTATAATGTAGAGATTTTCACAACTAAATAAAGCGAACGTACTACTAAAATTAAAATTAACACAATACATGTATATATCTATTTAGACTAATCCCTGATTTAGATATCTTGCCATTAGATCATGGGAATTAAAAGCATTTCCTCATTGGACATAGATAAAGATAATCAATTGTACGTTGTTGGGATCCAAGGTTGGAGGCATTCAACGTCGTCCGTCTTTTATTTTCCGAGCTATATGAATGGCTGTGTTGGTATCTGTTGTTTTTTTTTATTGTTATTACCAACGTTTTTTTCATTGTTGTTACCAATGATGAATTGATAAATATGGACCTGTTTGGATTTACCCTAAACTATGATTTTAAAAGAGTTTATCTAAAAAAATTTATAGACTAAACTATGATTTTAAATAAATTTTTAAAAATATTTTTTGTAATAATAAAAGAATTTATAGACTACCAAATTACTATTTTACTCTATTTTTTATGACACATTCTCTCTCCTCTCTTTTATCTTTCTTCTTTTCTCTCTTTTATGCAATTCTTTATCACTGTCATTGTGTTGCTGTTGCCACCATCACCACTAGAGCCATCCATCATCACTGATTTTCTAACTCTGTTGTTAGGTTTTCTTCCTTTGTCGTTAGGTCATTAGGTTGCTAGTCTTCGGCTGGAGCTTGTTGTTGTTGCTAGTTTTCTTTCTCCATTTTGTTCCTCCATGGCCAATAAATGTTAGTCTTCTTCTTATGTCGCTTGTCTTCATCGGTGGTGGATGAGAGAACAATATATAGAGAGGGGAACAAAGAGGAAAGAAATAGAATTTTTTTATAAAATCGTACCATTTCTGGTAATTTACCAATATTAAAAGTTATTTTAGTAATAATTATTCAAACACTCATTTATTCACAACTACTTTTTTTCATAAACTTTTTTCCATAAGTCAATTTTTAAAAAAAAAATAAAAATATTTTTTTTATAAATTATTTTCTAAAAGATTATTCAAAGGGCCTTATATATCGATGATATACATGTATGTATTAGAACTTGCCATATCATTTGATGTCAAAAGATTTGATGACAGGTACTTATGGCAAATTAAAGAGTTTATTTATATAAGAGTTTAAAAATTATTTATGAAAAAAAAATAATTTTTTGGCAATTTTTAGAAAATAATTTTTGAAGAATAGCTTATAGAAAAAAATAATTTTGAATAAATAAATGTTTTGATAATTATTACCAGAAGGATTTTTGTAATTGAAAAATTTTCTAGAAATTGTATGATTTTATTAAATATAAGAAAGAAGAGAGATGGTGGAAAAGAGAGATGAGAGAGGGTGAGTAAAAGAGAGGAGAGATAGTATAAGACAAAGTAAGGATAAAATAGTAATTGGGTAATACATAAGTTATTTTACTATTCAATAAGTTAGTCTCAATAGCTTATATAAAATCTTAGTTTTAAACCATGATTTGATACGTGTTTGGATAGACTTTTAGAAAATGACCTATAAAAAAAAAGGTTTTTGAACATGTTTTAAAAAATAGGTTTTGGAGAAGAGTTTATGAAAAAAATAGTTCTGAATAAATGAGTGTTTAGATAATTATTAGTAAAATTACTTTTATTATTAGTAAATTATCAAAAATCATATAATTTTTTTTAAAATATTTTTTTCTTTCTCTCTCCTTTTCCCCCTCTATTCATGTGAACATAACGCGTTGGTATTGGCAACGGTCAATTGGCAGGCGACAATGAGCTGGACAGGTGAGGGCGAGTTGGAAGGTGATGGCCAGCTGAGCATGAAGGGGATAGGGAGCTGAGTGTGAAGTTGGCAGCGAGCTGAGCGTGAAGGCAACGGTAGATATAAAAGAGGGGAGAGAGATGAGAGAGAAAATAAAGAAAAAATAAAGATAAAATAATAATTATGTATTCTATAAACTTTTATTGTTTTATAAGTTATTTCTAATAAATTATCTAAAACTATAATTTAATCTAAAAACTATTTTAAATAAATATAATTATTTATTTTAAAAAAAATTAAACTAAATTGTGAATTAAAAATTCTTTTAAAACTATTCTAAATAGGCCCGGGTTAATACTGCTTTCTAGTACTTGGGGAAAAAATCCTATATATCAGACAAAAGAACATAAAAGTTTTTCACCGAACAGAATCCTCAATGCAACGGGGCTGTAGAAGACAAATGAGAAATAAAAGCACAACATAAAATGGGAGTGGAGGAGGAGGAATTGTGGGCTTCACCTTACGGAACATGCCAAACATAATTGTAATGCATGATGGGTTGTATAAGAGACAAGACAAGGATTAAGGGTGGATTACCATGTGGCAAGTAAGGCTGTATATAATGCCCATGGTCCGCTATATCCTATCCAGCCCACAAGAAAAATACCCTGCCCAGCTCGATTTTTACCGGATAGGGCCGGGCATCGGGCTACAAAATACAGCCCATGCATTTTTTGGGCTGGGCATCGGGGCATAGGGGCTGCCCTGCCCATGAGCACCCCTTCTTTTATTTTTTTTATTTTTTCTATATCTTAAAAGGGAGAATATGATATCTACTGGTGACTATAAGGTAATTTTAGAAATATAAGTAAGTAAGTTGTATCTTTTAATATTTATAACTATACTAATTTTTTCTTTTTTTTTTAACTTTGTTAATTATCATATGATTACATTATAAATTATAATTATTTATTTTATTTTTTTAGATGCTTTATCTTTATCAATATTAGGGAGATTGATACAAAATTATAATTATAAACTACTTAGATTTCAACGCTTATTTTTTATATGCAATAGATCTCAAGATTTTAATTATTATCTTTGTTCTCTTATTCTTAGTGAATTATAGATATTATTTAACTCTTAAAGACACATGAATATGGTATTATTTTAGAAATTAATAATTACAAATTTTTTTCACAACATGAGAATGACATCACGACTTGGGCATGCCCAGCCTGCCTATGCCCAACCCGCTCATGCCCTGTCTAAAATTGTTAGGGCTTTTACCGGGTAGGGCCGGGTATCGGGCTGCAAAATACAGCCTATGTATTTTTTAGGCAGGGCATCGGGCAGGGGACTGCCCTGCCCAGCCCTACCCATACACACCCCTAATAATGAGTCGACGCCTTCATTCATCGTTATAATCAGAATCACTAAGTGAGGTTCATCAGCCTCACATAAATGTACTGCTTTAGAATAAAGAAAAGAGATTAGGAGGCTGGTGTTAAGGAAGATGGTCTCTGTGTTTCCCTAATTATACGATTCTTCCATACAGATCAAGGAAAGTATCTCATAATAAATAAACTCCAAAGAGCAATGCCGTTACGTAGAAGAAGACACGGCCAAGCTTCCATGTGCGCCTTTCATACATACGACAAACACGAATATAAATCAGAATATGGAAACAGAGTTTATAGTAATAACAGAAGGGACACGGGCTTTTCAAAGCTACGAGCGTTTGTTGTGGAAATCAATCATTTTTTCTTTATATCAAATATAGGTAGATTTAATAACAACCTTTCATCAAAATTAAGATATAACTTAAAATTTAAAAAATATTTATAAAACATTTAAAAGATTATCAATTAAATAAATTCTTACAATAATAATAAAAATTAAATTTATATCTTTATAAAATATAAATTTATTTGTTATTATTTATCAACTTTTTTCAGTTGAAGCGAACCATTTAATAGTATATTGTGACCGACCTACTGTTTCGGCCCAAGTGGGAGCCATTTATCAATGCAAAAGCAAAGCCCTAAAATCTGTCTCCTCGGGTTCACTGCATCTTCTTGTTTTTTTTGGTACAATTCACTGCATCTTCTTCAACAATGACCCCACTCGCGTTTATTTAATCAATTTGCTATGGCACTCTATTACTCCCTCCGTTTCATATTATTTATTATAAAAATATTTTTTCATAGTTTATAATATACGTCAATTTTGTATTTTAAAAATGTATTAATTTTATATTTCCTATTATGCCCTTTGTTAATTTTAAATTCTGAAAATGCATTAAATTATGGGTAATAGTTATTTAAAGAATATTAAGGACATTTTAATAATAAAAGTAGGAAATTAATTTTAGAAAACCTAATGTTATTTAATGATTTTATTTTTTTCATAAAAATTATTTTTTTGACAAGTAATATGGAACAATTGAAGTATTTCTCACTCAATGAATCCTGAAAGTTTGTGTGAATATCCTGCATGTGTATGCAAAATGGTATTAAATACCTTGCATTTGATTGACATATATTTATAAAAAAAATAAAAAATTACCATATTGAGACTAATATACTAATATTTTATATGTCACATATCAATCTTATATTATCTATCGAATTTTGGCCTATTTTAACATAAAATCAAACACATGTTTCTGGAGTATTACGCCAAGTATAAATAAATAGGGTTATTATTATTAATTTATGAATAGTATAACCTTGTAAGTATTAAATCTATACTAATGGTAGAAAAATACTATAAATTCAAGATCTATGTTTTATGGATGCATATAGGTAAAAGACAGTAAACAAAAACATTTAGAACTTTTTTTACAGAAAATTAGGATCAAATCACAAGAAAAATTATGTAGCTAGGAGTGCCTAATTAATATTAATATTAATATTAAACCTATCTCAATCAAATATTCAAAATATCAGCTGACAGCTTGAAGTGATTGCAGCGAATAAAAATAAAGAATATTTAAGGAACAAGAATGGCATCATAAAACAACATTATTGAATCCGGAAGCTCTACGGTTCCCCAGACGTCATTTGAATAGACGTTGAGAAAGATACAGAGAAGTTGAAGACAAACCACTTTTCTCTCTATCCACATAAATAAAGTCGATATCCATCTCTGCTTCCAAAACAATCAATCGTACCTTATCAAGAAGCAGAAACTTACCGATCAGAGCTTAATTCATTCATTTCCATGGCGAAAATAACTCACATAGCTGTGATTCCTAGTGCTGGTTTCAGCCATCTCGTCCCCATTATTGAGTTCTCCAAGCGACTTGTTCATCTCCACCCAGATTTTCATGTCACCTGCATCATTCCCTCACTTGGCTCTCCTTCTTCTTCCTCCAAATCCTACCTTCGAACTCTTCCTTCAAACATAAACCCTATTTTCCTCCCTCCAGTACCCAAAGACAACATGCCTCAAGACAATCATCATCCTGGCCTCCAAATTCAAGGTACAGTGACTCTCTCACTACCCTTCATTCGTGAGGCATTAAAGTCCTTGAGTTCAAGTGATAGTAACCCATCAGCTTTAATTGTTGATGTCTTCGCCATGGAAGTGCTACATATTGCTTCAGAACTCAACATCTTATCTTATGTGTATGTTCCCTTATCTGCTATGGTTTTATCTCTCTATTTATATATCCCCAAGTTGGAGGAGACTGTTTCTTCTGAGTTCAGAGACCTACAAGATCCCATAGAGATGCCAGGTTGTGTTCCAGTTCTTGGCAGAGATCTCACAGACTCCGTTCAAGATCGAAGCAGTCTAGTTTACAAGCAATTTCTCGAACGTGGCAGAAGGTTCAGTCTTGCCGATGGAGTTCTGGTGAATAGCTTTACAGAATTAGAGACTCAGACGATAAAGGCCTTACAAGAAGAAAGTAAAGAGAAGAAGCCTCAGATATATCCGGTTGGCCCCATTTTACATAGCGGGTCAAGTAGGGATCAAAACGGGTCGGAGTGTTTAAAATGGTTGAACAATCAACGACCCAAATCTGTTATTTATGTTTCTTTTGGGAGTGGAGGAACACTGTCTCAAGAGCAACTCAATGAACTAGCTTTTGGGTTGGAACTAAGTGGAGAAAAATTCTTATGGGTTTTGAGACCACCAAGTAATTTTGCTAGTGCTGCTTACCTTGATACCTCAAATGATCAGAATCCTTTAGATTTCTTACCAGAAGGGTTTTTGGAGAGAACCAAAGAGAAGGGTTTTGTTATTCCTTCATGGGCACCTCAGATTCAAATCCTTAGTCATAGTTCCACTGGTGGGTTCTTGAGTCATTGTGGTTGGAACTCTGTTCTCGAGAGTGTGCAGAAGGGAGTGCCATTAATAGCATGGCCACTGTTCGCGGAACAGAGGACGAATGCTGTTTTGTTAACTGATGGGCTGAAAGTTGCATTGAGGCCTAAGGGTAACGAAAATGGCATAGTGGAAAGAGAAGAGATCGCGAAATTGATAAAATTTTTGATGGAAGGTGAAGAAAGTAAAGAGATTCGTAAGAGAATGATGGTTTTAAAGGATGCTTCAGCCAACGCTCTCAAAGAAGATGGTTCTTCTACAGAGACACTTCGTCATTTGGCCTTGAAATGGAAGAATTTGGGTGGGAAGTAGGACAACATTAGTTGCGTTTTTCATTTTGCCCTTGCATTTGCTTCCATTGCCTTCATTCGAGTTTCCATTTCTGCCTTTGCCTTATATCTCGCTTCCATTAATAATTGGACTTGGGTCTTTATGTTAGTATTTTCAGTACTTAATCATGCAAGTATTGCATCGAATTTGGTCCACAGTGCAAAAGAAAATATTTAAGTAATTAATTGCGAATTTCTGAATTCTCGTTTAGGTATAATTATAGACAGATCATAGTTGGATAATAATTATGGACAGATCAAGTGAAGAATTAGAAAAGGTTGAGCGCTTCAAAACAAGGGAAAGTTGATCATGATGATGAGGATATTGAATGAAAAAGAGATGAACTTAGAAGTGCTGATCGATATACCCTGATGCTAATTAAATGAGAGCAATCTTCTTTCCAGTCTCTTGAATGAAGGAGTTGTTCAGTTTATTAGGCCAGAAGAAGAAGAGTACTGCTTTATTGCTTGGGGTGTTCAGCCCTCGTCCCACGCTATTGGTTTATATATAAGAGAGATCAAGAACAGTGACTTTTGCATAATAATATTTTGAAGGGATTTTCCAATTAAAGAAAGAATTTCTTCTTCTGATTCTGAGGAAGTCTTTTCTTGTTTAAATAAGAGGAAAAATCATTCTTGAGGTACTCTAATTTGTTTTAATTTTTAATTTTGTACATATATGTTTTTCTATGATTGATAATCCTTTAATTTAGCTATGTTAGTATAATTAGTTTTTGTATAAGGGCTAATGATACTCACAAAGTAATGATTTATTAAGGAAAAAATAAGACACAAGTATTAAATTAAAACATTAAACAAACTATAGATACCTTAAGAACATGTTTATCTAAATAAGGTATTAATAGTAAGATTTTTTGTGGTTATAGACTTAGAACTTTGTTGGGAATTTGAGACTTTATATATTGTTTTAAGTTTTTCTTCTATTTTTTTAAGGAGATTATCGAAGGGTTAAGAGTCAAGTTCTGTTCTAAGTTTTGAAGGCATATTAAAAGACTTTTTTTTTTTTAATAAACAGTGAGCTTTTATTAAACTTAAGATAAAATGTTACATTTAGAAAAAAAAAAAAACCCATCAAAACCATGAATAGATGGTAGAGAAGGGGCTTGTACATAGAACATAAAATTAAAACAAAAAGACAGCATACGTCACAACTTGCAAGGACCATATAGAGGGGGACCTCATAAACCTCCAACAGTTGAAGGGGAGCTCCCGTAAAAAGACCACGGCACAATGAGACCTCAAAGCAAACCAAAGCCTCAAGACGTATAAACCGTAGGTGGTAATTAAGCCTTCCTTGAACCTGTGCTCCATAGAGCACAGCTCTGTCAAGGAAAAGAGAACTTTCTGCATGATCCCCCAAAGCTTTAACAAAGCTGATGCAAGTGGCTGACCAAAAATAAAGCCAGAACATACTGGATGATAAAAACAAACTAAGCTGAAAAAGAGCAAACATAAAGCATAACACTTGAGAAGCCTAGAGAACTGAAAAGTTGTCATAGCACTTCCCATTCTATGACAACCATAACAACAAGGGAAGGCTGCCAAATAAAAGGAGCAGAGGATTTAGATTAGCCATAAAGCTCAAGTTTGCTTTCCTGCCCCTAGTCCAACGTTGCAAAGCAAAGAGCCCCAAACCGTCCAAGTAGAAAAAGCAAGGCATAGGAACGAGAAAGGTTGTCGAATCAAAATATTCCATCAAACTAAAAACAAGGAAAAAGCAATATAAGATGAAAGGGCGGTGGAGATGGAGAGGGACTGGGAAAGGAAAGCTGTGGAAACAGAGATGGGGAAGAAAGATGTGATTAAATGCAATGGAAAGAAAAATGATGATGAAGGAAGAAAAAAGGTCGATAATGGAAGATGGGGATGAAAGTCGGTGGAGGGGAAGGAGTAAAAAGGCGGGGGAAAGGTGGAAGAGCAAGGCAGTCATGCAACATCCTACTAGAAATATCCTATACTTAACACAATCATGAGAGATATACACATTTACTAGGGTAAGTAAAATAGACTACCTTAAATTTTCATTCATTCGTTATGGAATTACCATGATATGAAAAGGAATCCACTACCACCAGCCTATATCATGGTAATAAAAGGAACATCTTACCTCATAGCCTCCACATTGTTAGTAAAAGGGTTCAACCCCTAACATAGTTATTGAAACAGCTGATGTACCTGATTGACAGTTATATAACATATACGAACAAAACTAACAAGGAATTCAACATCAAAATAATAACCATAAAGTTCACTAGATCCTCTTATTCAACCTTGATTAATTGTTCTGGATATAGATCAACTGCCCTTTGGCACACCCATATAACCAATAAAGCAATGGTTTCAATAGAGTTAATAGTCCAAGGATTAAATGATATCAATACATGAATCATAATTAAACATGTTCAAATCCCAAGGGGAAAATCAAAACAAAAATAGAACATTAACTACAAAGCACAGTCACCAACAATGTGACCTAATGCTTCTTGTGCCTTGCATGTTGTGCCTTCTCTGCTACTCTCACCTGAAATAGTAAATGTAATGGAGTAAGACCTCTATCTTAGTAACATAAATTCTTACCTACCTTACCTACTAGTACCCCTATAAGGTTCCATAAGAGACTAGCATTTAAAATGGTCAAATATTCATTAAGAGTTCACAACAATCAACAGTTATAACGATAACCAAAACAAGTAGGCAATACCAATAGTCATGCAATAACTCACAGTCATTTATACTCAATTAGTGTTCAATTCTCGTCGTATAATATCTTTATATATGCTGACTTGAACCCATAGGTTAAGTATAGACCATATGCCTGTCAACTCTCACAAGCTTTCCACACGTGTGATGCATATTGGTTAAAGTTCACAGAGCACACAATGGGTTCCTCCAAAAAAAAGGGTATGCTGCCCTAGTAGATTTATTGCCTAGTATCCTAGTAGATTCATTGCCCTTGGGGTATGCTGCCCCAAGATACTTCTAGAGTATAGCAATGAGGGTGTATTACTCTCTCAAAGGCCAACCAAAGTGTGCGCTATGGAGACAAACCATGTGGTAAAGATTATATCACCAATCACATAACCTCCCCAGTATATTATTCTATTCACAATTTACCAGTGCAAGTTCTCAATTCTCAACAGTTCACGGAGCCACACGTGTATATCATTTTCCATTCACATTAATTACTTAACATTCAATGCTCGTGATCTCATATCGCAGCTGTATAATACAAGTAACAAGCAATAATACTAGTTCCAGTATGCATCACAAAGTAATGTCAATCACAAATAATAAATATAGATTTTGGACCACTCGTCGCGGTGAGTTGCACAAAAAGTTAGCAAATACTAAAATTCAACATGTCCTCTATCCAATTCTAGGGTTTCAAAATTCACAATTTACTATCATACAATTGTCCCACAAGGCAAACGCTAAGTTCCACACAATATTTCAATCAATCTTAACAAGCTATTCATCCCAATTCATTTACGATACATCCTATGGAGTTCTTATTTACTCTAAAGCCTCATAGAGACACTAATAGATAAAGTAGATAAGAATTCACGTTATCTCTTATTGTTTACTTTCCAAACTAATAAGAATTACTCTTGGAGTGTTCCAAACAGCAATCACAGCCAATCTATAACATCCGTATATTAAAAAAGTTAATAAACTATCTCTTAGAATAGTTTTGGGAATAACTCTAATCTCTAAGGGTTCCTAGAGTAACTCAGAAAAACAGTTTCAGTTCGAGTTGTATTGCTCTCACCTAAGATGTCTAGTCCAAAATCTAATGTTGTAGTTGACGAGCTACATGTTAGGTGGTACTATCCAAATTTCAAGGAATTATACTATGGGTTCAACCTTTAGAATTACCCTAGGCTCCAAAACACATATAAAACTATTTTACTATGGGTTTGCAACTTTAATTAAGTTGTAATCAGAAAGGAATTCTTAAATTTTAGTTGGAAGCTCCTATTTATAGGCTCCCTAGCACTTCCATATTTCAACTCTAGTTGATGTGGGACTTCTTGTACATAAAATGCACCCCACCTCTTCCCTCAAAGTGACCAATGTGGGACTTTTACCTCCTCTTTGAGTTACCTTTCTTTACTTATAAATTCCTTTCACTTTTAAACTGAAATTACTATGTGTGTGTGTGTGTGTATTTAATTTTCCTCCAATAACTAAGGAATTATAAATCTCAAAATCCTCAATCTCCACATTAAATTTTGAGATGAAATATGGGATGTTACAAGACACATATTGGTAGAATAAGAAAGGCAATAGGAGGTGAAAGATGGGGTGCCAAAGATAATGATTAAGATGGAAAATAGAGGAAGTACTACTACATAATTGTTCATAGTTAATGGTTAATTTTGTTAATAGTTCACGGTTCAAAACCATCACCTTTGCACACGTCATATATTGTTTGGCATAAACAGTCGACAGTTCAGAACTGTTAAGTATAGTGTATCATAGAGAATGGTTTTAAGACCACAAGTTAGAAATAAAGATACGTCTAGCATAGTCTTATGGGCCTATGGAAAATATTTACCTAACAGTTTGATGTTTACTACTGTAAACTATTTAGAATGATATATGGCAGTTCCATAAGTAAAACCGTAACTTGTTTCTAACAATTTAGGCTAATAATCATAATCTAATTTTGCGATTTTTTTTAAAAAAATAGATGCTCTATTTTCTATAGCAGCCCATATTTATAAACACTACAGAACAATAGAATATACAAATTAAAAGTAACTTATATTAGTTAATTATCTATATCAATATAATATCTATACGAATTAATTCTATTAATACAATGCAATTAATTATATCCAGCCACAACCAAATGAAAATATTTCTCTAAAGTAGTGGGGCCCACTGACGACATATACATATGGCTCGCTCTTCCATGACTTCTATTTGAGTGCGCAAATATTCCTCACACTACTATAGAAATTTGTTTTTGTAGCACACCATATATAGCACTTTATAGATAGAGTGTCACATAAGATGAGGAAGGAACTATTATATCGCTTCTTTAACAACTTGTTATATAAAGTAAAGGCCTCATGTAGCACGTCCCTAACTAAGAGTTATGAGTGTTGCTAAAAAGTTAAAACAGAAAAGTAATAAAATCAGTATATTTAGTGTAGTAGTTACCTAAGTATGTGACCGATTGTTATGTTTTACTGAGAAAGAGCTACACTAGGGTATTTTATTTTTTTTCTTTCTCAAATCCGTAAAACCCTATCCAAAAAACTCATCATCTCCCTTTTTTCCAATTCTCCACAACTTTTTCCCACTCATGCTGCACGACATATCTCTCCCTTCATCTTCGTTGATGCCATTTTAGAAGCTCCTCGCCGCTGCCATTGCCATTATCATCTCATTGCTGGAAGCTCCTAAAGTTCATCATGTTCCTTCACCCCCACCCTCACTTTTTTCCATTCCCTCCCTTCTTTCCTAACGCTATCAGCCCCACCCTATGTATACATGTACCTAACTTTGAATTTGTGTACAATTACTTCATGTGTTAGAAAATGTTAGCTTTATTGAATGGTAATACAATGTAAAAGCAACTTCTCGATTAACTAATGAAGTTACAACAACTTTTGTTGCTATAGAGCTATTTAGTGAAAACTCGACCTAATCTTTATCTATTTTTCTTTCCCTAAAAAACAGTTTTATGGAACCTAGTCCTCATGGAAATGGTAGGTATATAGAGCATAAATACCCAATCACGATTTAAGAAGTACCTTATATAGAAGTTATAGGCAGAAGTGATTGTCATATCCTTGTTGATGACATCTGACATGACCAATTGGGTCACAAAATCCCATGTAGAGCCACCATAGATCTTTAGCTCGAACAAAATTTCTACATAATACAATTGTCCTTTAGGCCATCTGGCGGCGACCATCTTCCCATATTCCTCTAAACAAAAATGGAATCTCGATCAAGTTATGAGGTATGTCCTTTAATGAGCTTGGCTCCATGTAAGTGTGATATGCATTTCTTCTTTTATGTGACTGATGCATGTCAATAGAATCTACTTCTTCATACATGTTATATAGCTTATTGACTTTCAACTTCCCAATATTTTCTTTTTGCTGCATTGTTCAACTTATCTACAGTAGGCTCATCCAGTCTATTCCAAAAAGTTTTAATGAGAACATACTTCTTTTGCTTATGATTGGGACAATTATTCACCAAATCCTTCCCAAGCTTCAAAGAATATCTCCCTAGGTTATTGTATAAAATTCAAAAGCTCTCCTCTCAATGGTTCTTTTACCCCTTGGAATGAACCTTGCTTTGAACTGTGTTTTTAAGTCCGCCAATGTAGAGATATAGTTCTTTCGCCAAGAGTTGAGTCATGCCTTTGTTTTGTCCTTGAAAGATATAGAGAATAGCCTTAACCATAAAGATCTTTAGAAATTCTGTGTTGCATAAGGTTCTCACACATCTCCATAAACTTGTGCAAATACTCACTAGGATCTTTATAAAAAATGCCATTGAATTTCCCATTCATCTGCAACATTTGAATCATCACAGGCTTGACCTCAAAGATCTATGCTTGTATGCCAGGCAACTACATACTAGAATAGTAAGTGTGGCCTTCTTTATCAAGGAAATCATCCAAAGAGTAGAGATCATTCTCATCTTCTTTAGCCATATTGTCTATATCCGGTAGAGGTGGCAGATCAAAATGAGGTTATGGCAATGGTGTTTCAAAGAGACATGGTGTTCCAAGTAGTGGTTGTTGATCTAGTATATTGATACAACTTCAGTTTCTTCATAAGAATGATAGTCTTCCATAACTCCTTCAAGAATAACCTCCAAACCATCTTGCATACGTCACCAAAAATACCTATAATTGCAAATAAAACAAAAAAAAAATAACAAACTAATCAAACTTAAGCAAAAACACTAAACCAACAAAACTAAACAAAGAACCTATAACAAAACTATATCTAACAATAAAACTAAAACTCAAGCGTAATCAATCACACAAAAGTAACAATAACAGCACTAGTACCTTAATCACAAAAAATCAATAACAATAGCTGGCTCCATTGACTTGTTCACCATTTAACTTCCGCAAGCATATGGGTCACAAGTAGTATAAAAAGTTTGTCATTCCCACAGAGATTAAGACAAAAGAGAATGATTTATCACATTTATGCTTTCAATTAGGAGAGTTAAAAACATGTTTGAAAACTTTGTAATTTCAAAGCTAAGATTGCTCAAAATGAAGTTGAATTGATTAAAACTAAATTGGAAACTTGACTTCAAGAAAAAAGTCATATGATTACTTTTCATGTATTTCTTAAAACTTGAATTAAAAACCCCTCAAGTAGCTATCTTATGAAATTATATGTTTTCCAAGGATGTAAATACTTGAAAATGATTTCTCAAATCAAATCTCTTGTCTTAGTTATTGAAAATCACAATGAAGCATAAACCTTAAATTGATAATATTAGGTTAGTGACTATATCTCTATGACACTAAAAAACCTCTATTAAAACCAATTAATTTCAAGTCTAATGTGTGATTACCCAAGTTCTACAATTGAAATAACTTTTTCAAGTTCCAATCAATTGGGCAAATGAAGCCATACAAAGAGTTAAAGCACTTGGAAGCATTAAGCACAATGTAAAAATAACATATAAATTTCATTATCAACTAAAAGAGGGAAATAAACCAAGTCTCAATCCATACAAAGAGTCAAAGTAATCCTAGAACAAGGTTTTTAGCTATAAATATGTATAATATCCATGTTCTATTTATAAATAAAGAAAAGGAAAGGAAACAAGAAAAACCAAGATTTAAGACTCAAAATCTCTTCCAAGCTCCAATCCCAAGTATCCCAAGCCTTCTAAACTCCTTCTCCAAACTTAAACCAAGTCCAAAGTGTCTTAGAATGTCAAAAGTGGCAGCTCCTTTTGAGTTTTGTAGCCTAATACCTAGTTTTTCGCTTCAGAAACCAAAACACAGTTTTAGTTTTGTATTACTCGTCATGGCAAGTTGCATCACTCACCATGGCAACTTACACAGAGCAGATATTCTGACTTCTACTTCACTTGCTATAGCAAGTTGTGTCACTTACCATGACAAGTAGCATAATTACTTCTTCTTCATCTTTAAAGCTCCTAATTTGCTTCTTTAATTTCTATGCTTCCTTCAAGCCTTCAAGATCTTGTAGTTGGGCATCCTATATCTCTTTGATAAAATCCATTCTTCATCTTAATTCTCCTAAATCAATGGAAGCATTTGTGAGACTCAAAATAAAGTAAAATATCCACATTTAGCTCAAGAATCCTTTTTTTAAGTGTGAACAATAATATGCGCATTTTCCTATGTAGTTTTTCCTTAAATATGTATAATTTGATTCCAAAATTAAGTAAAAGAATAGGAAAATGTGCTCAATTACATGAATTTCTAGAAGTTATCAATAACCATTTTGAGATTTTGCAGCTTTTCAGATAAGCTTGCTTGGAGACTCCAAATCTGATGTCTCTCAGAAGACCGAGGTAGTCAGGAGTCCTTAACACCTTCTCTAATATATCCTTTTTAGGACGCATGCCTTGTGAGAGTTCTTGGGACATGCTCTCCTGTGCAGCCATCATTATATTATTAAGTAAATATATGTGTATATACTAACATTTTATTATTTGATTAGGATCATTAACATTTATCCATTTATTGGTAACCTCTTTCACATGAGGATTGTCAATAATGTTATCTTTATTTTTTTCTTGCCAATGCCTATAGCATCGGGCAGGATATGGTTACATATAGTCCCTTATTCTCTTGCATTAGTTCCTTGAGACCTACATACCCCAAGCACTCTTTTCGATAAAGAGATTGGTTCCTTTTTACCCTTTCCTTGTTCTGCTAGCTTAATTCCTTTGAAAACATGTAAAATTTTGCTCAAAAGTTACATTAAGTACTATTGACTTATGAATTATGAGTAAATATCATCTTGAATGCTTCCTCTCAACGTGACTTTATAAAAGCAACCTAATTGGCTTGTATCACCACGTCCTATAATAGGAGGGGAACCTCTAACTCATCAGCAGAATAGGGATGTCTCAAATATTTTCTGTCACAAAACCCTAGAAAGCATGTAGTGCCCTCCTAACTTTCCCGAGAACAAATTTCCTTCAACTTTCATATATATCAAGTCCTAACTACAACACACAAAATCCAACTTGTTAGGGTGAGGTATCCTGATTATATTAACAAGAAAATATGAACTTGTTTGCTTAATATATCTTACTGATACTTTAGCCCAAAATGTTTCCTTCATTGCTTCTCTTGCCTACCTTTAGTCGGACAAAGTGATGGGGACATTATGTCTTACCACTGATCGTATGTAGCTTTTAAATTTTGGAGGGTCAGTGGCATGTCCTCTAGCATTCTATTCCACAAGCAAATTCTTCCCCTCTTTCCTGGCTTTTTTAGCCTCCTTTATGACACAAGGGCTACTCTTGATGACTTGGATTATGGTCAATACTATAGGCAATATTAGAAGCTATATTTATCTGTATAAGCAAAATTAATAACTAATCACTTCTCATACCCATAACAGAGCATAATGCATTCCACTAACCTAGTTGCCAAAACTAATTTAAGTTCAAACCCAAAACTAATCAGACCAATAGACCTAGCGTAATGCATTTCATTAACCAACAAACATATAACATTCAACATAAACAACTCAAAAATAACTTCTAGAACATTGATAATCTACAAAAACAACTCGAGTATACAAAAAATGGGGGAAAAAGAGAAATCTTAACTTTCCACAAGAAGGACAAATGGAAATAAAGTGCCAAAAAGTAGTGCTATTAAGTTTGAGGAGAGAGCGCATGATTGTGAAAATACAGCGTGAAGCCAGTGACAACTGATGACCACAAACATAAAAACCACAAACTGAGGATGACGACACACCGATGATAACAATCACAAACCCACTAATGAAGAGCACGTGATAAATTGGTAGTCTTTCTAGAAAAGAGTAGTAGGAGGTGTGGGGAGAATAAGCGTGAAATAAGTGAGTAAGGAAGAGAGTTATGTTGGAAATGAATAAATATTTTAAAAACTACTAGGTTTAAAAAATAGTAGTAAAGTGATAGTTCCATATGAAAAATTGTTAACTAATAATTTAGTTAACCATTCCTGAAAAGGAACTGTCAATAAAGATTTGAAAATAATATAAGTGACAGTTCCATATGAAAAACAATTTACTAATATTTTAGTTAACAATTCCTCAAAATGAATCGTTCAGTATTGTACATTTTTAAATAGCCTTTTCTAATAAACATAACTTTACAAGTTTTATTAATAACCGTGAAGTATTGTACATACTTTTTTAAAGCTACATCATTACAAATAAAGACAAAGAAAAATAAAAAAAACAAAACAAGAAAATGGAAAACAAAAAAACATAACAAAGAATTAAAAGAGAAGAACATAAAACTAATTAAAAACTTCATCTTCTGCATCATCATCATCATCACCTGAGGAAGGAGCGGAAGCATATAAGGAAAGACCATATTCGATTCATGAATATCAAGAAGGAGGTTCACCTTCTTGTTCAGGGTGTAGCAATAGTTGTTAAGCCTACTCAGGCATCGCTCGAAGCGAGCGAGCATGTTGAGGAGCATTTGGTTGACAAGAGGAGAGGAAGCATGGCTTAATTGGAATAATAAGATCTTTAGTGTTTCACTATTTTCTTCTTTTTTTATAGAGAACAACCAATGAAGATTTATGTTAGAGAGACAAGTTTAAATAGTAAAGGTTAGTGACATTTCCCAATAACCATGTTTAAATAGTAGACAGTCTACAAAAGGTGAAAACTAGAACGTATTGAACTATAGATATTTAAAGGTGGTAATTGGAATGTTAGCCTTTACTTGGTGGTTATGCATAATAAACCATTTAATAAACTCTATAAAGTTGAATGCTATTCAGTTAGAACAATCCATAATACCAAATATGTGTCAGTTGTTGTTAGAGAACCGTCAAGTATTATGGTTCTTTTTTTAGAAAACAACTTATGTATTCCCTTCTACCAAATTAATTACATGGATCAAACAGCTAGCCAAGTCCAAATTACATATTTTTTTCACAACATAAAAATAGAAAATGAAACATGGTCATCTTTATCATCACCATTAGTGAACTCCTTTGCCCCCTTGCCACCCAAAGAGGCCTTATCATCTTGAACCTTATATTCAACTTCTTTTTGTAGGTTGAACCTCATCATTCTGCTCAATGATGAGATTGAAGATCTTGTTCACATTCTGAGCATATCTGGTGAGCCTCATCATGGATTGGACAATGCGAGATACCATATGAACAAGAGTGTCCAATTGATGAGGATGCGAAGGAGATGGATGAGGCGGAAGAGGAGGGTGATGAAATGGTGGCCGAACAAAATGAGCTCTCTGGTGTCTCATGTTCAAGCAGAGGGAGAAGAAAACGATGACCTTAGCTAGCAAGGAAGATGAAAGAAATGTAGAAAAAGACGAGTTTATTAAATAGAGTGTAAGTGATTGGTTTGAAGTATCGAATCACGATAGAAGTCGGTGAATTAAACTTAAAGTTACTTGATTGTCAGGGCCAAACAAGGAAGAAAAAGATCGTTTAACTATAAATATACACAAAAGTTCAACAGAAAAACTATTAAATATATTATTATTAGGTTTTACAGTTGTATACGTAGAATCATCAAGTTATGGTTTTTTTAAAATCAAATATAAACACAATATAAAACAGTTATCATGTCTAACCATCAACTATTGGTTTATGCGGAGTCCATCTCAAGTTACTTGTTGATTTCTCTATAACCATTATATATGGGGGGTCATATATTTATATTTGTATTAGTAAAGCAGCGATAATGATGAGCAGAGAAAAAGGGTATGGCGGTGGAAGAAAAACTGAAAAGCCAAAAGCAAACAGAAGACAAAAGAGAAGCGAAATGCAGTAAAGAAGAACCAATGACCAAGGAAAGGGAAGGAATGTTAGAGACACTAGAAAAGCATCAAAAAGCGATGCCGATGAGCGCCAAGACGATGTGCCTTACAACATATTAAACTTAAATAAGGGAGGCTCAGTAAAGAGGTTTTGATATTGGTGGGGGTTTTGATGTTGGTTCGGTAGGTTAGGATGTAAATTTTTCACCTAAGATTTGGAGATATGTGTTGGTGTAATTATTTTGATCCATTAGGCTCTGGATGTATATAGGGCTGACTTAATCTTCTGTATTTTTCCACTTGAAAAGAGATGTTATAAGTGGGTTTCCTTTTGTCTTCTTGAGTATTTGGGAGTTGGAAGGCTCTAAAGAGTTCGGATTCTATTACATCACCTTTAGTAGCATGCCATGATTTGGTCACAATGATTGGGTTTGCAAATGGATATTTTCCAACTGATTATCTAAAGAACAAGCTTCAAACCTATCAAAAAATAGAATATTAATTTGTGCCATTTCAAAGAACTTATAAATTTTTTCTTGAATTTATTTTATTTTTGTTCCCTTGAAATGTTCAAAGAACCAAAATCTAGCAAACTCATTATCTTCCGAATAAAAAGTCCTTTTGTAAAAAGTACTTTTATCAATTTAGAAATCAATTGATGTAACATTGATTTTGTAAGGTTCGTGGATGGCAGTATAAGTTGGAGATTAGTCAGATCTTTGATCTTCCTCATCTCTTTGATAACTTAGCCTCTATAGGTGGGTGTTCGTGACTAATGGGTGCATGAGTGGGTCTCTTCCCTATGGGAGAGGGGATTTTAAATTGTCTAAGTAAAAAAAAAAAAAAACTGGAATTGAAAGGCGAGAATGAAATTTATAGGAACAAAGAAAAAATGGAAAAATATCTATAACTTTGGGATCCAAATAAATAATAATGGATTTTTAAAAAAGAATGACAATTAAGAATCTCTAGAAAAAAATTAATACTCCTTACAATCCCAAATGTAAAAATTAAATAATAAATTTGTATGAATTAAAAAAATAATTAAATTAGCTATTTATTAAAAAAAATATGTATTTTTGTTTCTTTAAAGTACCTATTAAAATATATTAATTTCTTATCTTATCTTATAGGACTAAACAAAACTTAAGTACTAACCCTTGTATTTATTAACAAAGAGAATATAAAATAGACTTTTTAAGTTATATCATAGAGAAATTTGAGTTGTAAATTCTGAAGTTATAGTTATAAATCAGTACTCATCTTATATTAATTTACTTTCAAGGTTGTTAATAATTTTCAATCAAATCAATTAGCAAAATCCGGTAATTTCATAAAAGAAGGAGAAAGTATTGTTTATGCAAGAAGAAACGGTCCAAGTCAACGAAAATGGTTGACTGGATGCTGAAACAAGAAGTCAAAAGTTTCACCCACTACCATGACTTTTCATATATGGCCATTTTCAATTTGTCAGCATTAGTACGATTATGAAGCTTCCTGGAACCATCTCCTTCTCTTTTCTTCTCTTCCACATCGCTCCTTTGTGAACATAACTTAGACTCTCATCTTTACCTGAATTTCATCAATAAATTAATATCACAGTTCCTTCTCATCGTTTCTTTTTCTTCTCTTTTCGTTATTAATATCCCTTGGATTCATAGGGATTTCGCAGTTCGAATCTTTTATTTGTATTTTGCCACTAGATTGTCATCTTATTTCTTGTCTTGTATTCGTAATGCGTCGTCTGTTTCGCTTTCAGTCTGAGTTTCTCGGTTGCTGTGGAATCTCCAAGAAGGTACAACTTCGAAAATTCGAATCGTCTCTAACGGTATTTTAGGTAATTCCACCTTATTTTCCTGTTGTTTACTAATTGTTTATTCGGTCAACCGTGTTGTTTGTTTCAGCACAGCTTCCGGATGGCTGCTTCTCTCCCAGGTCCATACCTCGAACCTTCGTTTTATTTTATCTATGATCTTTTGTTCCCTTTATAGATAATACCAGTTTTTTAATTCATAAATGAGTTAATTAATTTAAATAAATTAAAAAATTAAATATATTAATTAATTATATGATATAATTTTTTAAAATATTTATATTAATTTATAAATTAGAAATTTTAAAAAAATAATAAATATTAGACATAAAATAATTAAAATATTTTATTTATAATTAAATTTAATATATTAATTAATTTTTATATTAAATATTAGAAAGATAGTATATGACTTTTTTATATTTTTTAAATTATATATATAATTAAAAATTATATGGCTTATAAATTTTATATTCATATAATGAATGAATAATAATTAGGGTAGTTAGATAAAAAGGAAAGTTATGAGAAAAAGTAAAGTAGAAATGATTACGCGCCTTGTTTGCTGTCCATAAAGTATAAATAACAAAGCAAGAGGCCAACATATTTCTGTCCCGTTTTCTAAATATACAGCTGGTAATGTTGTGGGGTTATCCTATATATAAAAAAAAAAAAACTGTATAATGTCCAGTATACACAGCCTCTCATATTGGAGTGCTAAATACAACAGTGTTAAATTTTATTAGGAGAACTTATTACTTGAAGAGTCTTACAAATGCCCTATCTATATTACTGAATTATATGGACATTTGATGATAACATTCATCAAAAACGCCAAAGACATATAGTAGCATAGTATTTGATTAGTTAAAAGAGTAAATTTGATAAATTAATCTCATAAACATAAATTTTAGATAAGTCATATTTTATATATTTTTTATTTTTAAATTTAAAAAGATTCATTTTAAATTAAAAAAAATAGCAAATATAACGAATTATATTTGTGTTTTAGTAATTTTTTTAATTAAGTTAGATATCATTTATACATAAATATTTTATTTACTTGTATATTAGTATCTTTTATTTAAATATTATTTTTTTAATTATTATATATATTTTTTATATATTTTAATTAAATTATATTATTTTAATTGTAATTTGCTTAACCTCATTTTAATTATGATTAAATCGCTAATTCTTGAATTATTATATAATTGAATGACCGTTTTCAACATGTTGTATATTAAGTTGTCCCCACACCCCAATCAAATAAATTAGAATGGATAATACTCATTTTTCAAAATTGAAAATCAACTAATGTATATTGTTTATGTATGGGGTGATTTTTATACGTTAAGTACACGGTTAACGAGATTGCTGCCGACGCTTTCGCTGTTACTTCCTATACTTTCCGTCTCCCAACAAACCTTTATTTTATTTATTTATTTATTATTTTAATACTTTAGCACACCATCACTTTTTATTCTTTATTCATTCATTTAAGAAGAAGAGCTACCTTCACTGGTAGTTAGATCCATTGGAAGACATTAGCTACGAAAGACCTACGTTCGAGTCTTATTTAAAAAAAGTGTCTACATTAATGTTATAATAATATATTTTAAATAGGATTACTTTTATTAAGAAAATACTTGTGCTTATTAAAAAAAGTAAAAAAAAAATTACCATCTAAAATACATTCTACTATTTAGAATTTTTTTTACAAAATGAAAATAACGATAAATACATATTAAATTTTGTATGAATTAAGTGTAATTGATATGCTTCTAGAATATAAATATATGCCTTCTCTAGAGTCTTATAAGGTGGATCTTAAGTGAAATTGTTCAATATATATTTTTCTTCCTAGACTTGTCCAAGGCTTAAAAAAATAAGATATACTCTGGGTGACTCATGAATAAACTAATTTTAAATAATATCCCATAAAAAGCCAAACTCTTTATATTCTATTCTCTTCCCTCGAATCCTAAATGTTAAAATTAAATAATTAATTAATAAAACATAAAAAATTAATTTAATTATTTATTTATAAATATATATTAGTTTATCTAGAGTACTTATTTTAATTATTTGATTGAAAATTACTTTTGGGATTAAAAATTCTTTTAATATATATAATTAATAAAATATTAAAAGAAAATTTTAAATTTTAAATAAATTTTTATATTTATAATAAAATTAAATCTTTCTATTAGCTCTTATAGTTATGACTGTAATGAGTATATATGTTTACTTTTTTTTAAGGAATGCTCCCATCCATTTTCTATGAAATTCTTGAGTAGCTTCCTTCCTATTGGAATTCTAACTCCTATAAAACCCTCCAATTTTTCATTCCCTCCTCAATCTGAATCTCTCACGTTTGTTCTATCTTTTGATTTTTTAGATTCTCTGGAAAAGGATTCAAAAATGAGTACGCCTGCTTTCCATCAAAACGTCGTCGTAATGCGACACGGCGACCGTATGGATAACTTCGAGCCTTTATGGGCCTCCACTGCGGCCCGACCGTGGGACCCACCCCTGTTTCGGGATGGCTGGGTTCGGGCTCTAGAAACGGGTCGGACTATCCGAAGCTCTATCGGGTTCCCCATTCATCGTGTCTTTGTCTCCCCGTTCCTTCGCTGCATTCAGACTGCTTCCGAAGTCGTTACTGCTCTCTGTGCCGTCCACGACGATTCCAATGCCCTCTCCAGCCATGTCATACCGATGGATCCATCCAAAGTCAAGGTTCAATTTTTCCTTTTTATGACTTTATTCATCAATATCATAATTTTGTTTCAGTTCAACATTTTTATTTGGCTCAAACGAAATTTCGAATGTATAATCGAGCATTTTTTAACCGAAATAATTGATTGCGAGAAAAGGACATAATAATAATGGTGACTGATGTTACATTCAATATTTAGTTTGATTTGTGTATATTTAATATTTGAATGATGCCGGTGCATCAGATTTGGTTTACTGGCGAAAACTGAGTTACCAAGTGAAAAGAAAGATGTTTGTATAATATGGAGACTTGGTGATAAGATCAGAAAATCTGAAAAGGATAAGAAAGGAAGGAGTAGAGGAAAAAGAGAAGAGAGGGAATTCAGAAGTCAATTCCCTATTTGCTTGCCCGGACAACTCCATTGACCGGGTATTTCAATAAACAATGAAAAGACAAAATAGCCCCTAAACGAACCATATCACTTGGTGATTTCTAGCTGAGATTTATGCGCTTAACAATTGTGATTGATTATTTGATTGTCATGGAGCAACTAAGTTGCAAAAGATTTCTCACATGCACCAAATTGTGCAGGTATCGATTGAATATGGACTATGTGAGATGATGAACAGTACAGGAATCAGACCTGGGGTGGCTCCAAAAGATGGAAATTTTTGTATAGATATATCAAAGTGTGAAGCCTTGCTCCCCGCTGGAACACTGGATGATAAAGCAGAAAGATTGTATGAAGAGGTAGAGAGCAGTAGTTATCTCTTTTTTCTGTTGACAATATGTTGGCAAGAGAGAAGTAAAAAGGAAAAAAAAGAAAAAAGAAACAGAGAGAGAGAGAGAGATGGATAGGAATGGGACTTTCTGCCCATTGTTTGATATGCAGAATGGAATTGAATATAAAAAGGAATGGAATGAACAAAAGTAATTTTTTAATGTCAAATATCATATATGTTCTTGAATAAAAATTAATAAAAAAGAAATGGTATTGTTGAATAATGATTACTGAAAGATGATGGATATTTCATATCTCAATTGTAATGCGATGAAAAAGAATCATTTTCCCTAGTGCAAACAAAGAATGGCCTTCTTCCCATATCTCTATTTCTATTCTTACTTTTTTTTCCTTTTCGGGGTTTCCAGACCTATGCAAATATATAGTTTGCTGATGAAAACCATATTTATTGATAAACTGCAGTTGCCCCAGTGGGAAGAGCCTATTTTGAGCACGAGGGCTAGATATGAGCAAGTATTCAAGAGCCTTGCAGATAAATATCCTGCTGAGAACTTGTTGCTCATCACGCATGGTAACATACTTCTCTTCATTACTTTGACAGATTGTTGGATTCCTTGAAGGATCAAATCAGATCTTTTCTTGAACCTCTCCCCTGTGAGATTATAGCTGTTAAATCCATCAAACAACTCAGAAAAGAGGGGAAACAATATCATATCAAAACACATTGTTTCACTTGGTTTTGATCTAAGATGCAGGGATACACAGTTTGACTGGAAACAGTGTGTTTTGATGGTCAAAGCATGTTTCCTAGCATCTTAATCATAATACACCATTGCGCCAACTGAAATTCTGCGTTTTGATGTTATCTTTTGCCCCAAGCCAAGATCCGATTTGAGAAGGTTATCATTATACCTAACAAAGACTCCTTTTCGTTTTGAACACAAGTTATTCTTTTCTTTTTCATGCAGCAAAATACTGATTACCTCAAGGTTTTGCTGGAAAAGATGAATTTCCCTTTCTTACCTTATAATGCATTTTGAGATTATGCTTGATAAAATTGTTGATTAAGATGGTTTAAGCCAATCAAAAGGTTAAATTTGGTGGTCAAATGCGTAAAACTCTATTGGTTTGTTGCACACATCAATAGCAAAAGTTTCTTGTGGAAGAGAATTGAAAGTAAATTTGCCTTTTGAGTAGTTTCTCATGTCTTGTAATAAAAATGTCAGATACAAGTATAACTTTAGTTTAATTGCACTTTTAGTTCTTCTATTTAGTAGAGATACTAATTTAGTCCCTCTAGTTTCCTTAACAGTTTAGTTTATAATTTGATCACATTGATGTTTCACCTCAACTCTTTTATTAGAATTGTTAATTTCTTTACTTGAATGATGAGTTATAATGCTTCTTTCCTTTCGGAAGCTTACGTATGAATAGAAAGTAAATGAATTGTATCTGAATTGCAGGGGAAGGAGTTCAAGTGGCTCTTTCAGCATTCAAAAAAGATGCACAAGTGGGTAAGATAGATTACTGTGCTTATGTAAAACTGAGGCGTCCTGTTTTCCAGAAAGACCAGTCATTTACTGCTGGAGAGTTCAGAGTGCTTAATCTTTCTGGGCAATCTGGCATCACTTATTCTCTTCCAAATGGTTCCACCAATCACAGCAATGAAGTTTGATAACGATTCTAATCACTTGAAGTCTGAGAAATTTTATATCACAAATTTAGAATCCTCCCAAGTGATTTCTAAATTGCGGAAAGTGGATGCTGTTTTGAATTAAGAAGCCAAAGCAAAATGGCCTTCTTTATTCAAGTAATCTTTTGTCCCATTCATGTTTTGTGGCGTGTATAATTTGTCTCGTCTCAATAATGTTGAGAGCAGGAAATGGCTCCTAATATAGCAAAGCTTTTATGTGTCTTTCAATTGTCTGGATGTATCTGAACGTTTTATATTTTATTAGTTTTATTTAAAAAAATAAGAAAATCAGTTCCAATGTTTAGTTGGAAATGTCATTGTGTTTTAATTATTTTTAATATATGCCAAACGTGTTAGAATAGGGAGTTAATCAAATATTTAGATATTATTTGGCCCAAAAAATTTAAAAAAAAATCAGAAAAATTCAGAAATGAATGATAGTTGCCATCAAACTTCCGCAAAAAGTTATATTTATAATTCACTTTAATTAATTACGGGAAATTGTAAATCATAAAGTTAACTACGATACTAATGAAATTTGAAAGATAACAGTAGTCTTGAATCACTCAAAAATAAAGAATTTTGAAGACAAAAGTAACTTTAATTAAGAAAAATATTCCAAATCGTTCCATTCATTTTCAGACAAATTGTTCAAGTAAACCCAGAACTAATCAACGAAGACAACACCAACATTCGTATTTTGCAGTCAATCCTACAAATAATTCTCAAGCATATCAAATCATGACGACTAAACATTACATACATACATATATACATGGATGCATGCATAAATAAATAAATAAACTATGCATTGGTATGTTTTTGAGTGTGTGTAAAGAAGTACAAGAATGCACACGGGGACACATCACAGCTCTGATGAGGATGGGCTTGGAGGTGGCTGAAGATGATCATCAAACACATCATCTGGAAAATCATCAAAGAAGCTTTCAGAGTTAGGAGGGTTGTTAACATTTGGATCCGTGGTCCCAATTCTGCAACTTCACGATGAATCATAGAAATTAGGAAACCCTAAATGGAATCTGTGTTCCTATTCCAAGTTCCGTAGCATCATCATCATCCAAAGGGTCTCCTCCTAATACCATTCCATCAATGAAACCAGCAGACCCATTATTAGCTCTGGCCAAGAAGAGATCTTGAGTACTTTCCGTTGAGAATGGGAAAATCTGAGGGAAACCAATTCCTGAGCTAATGTCAATAGTGCTCATGTAGCTCTCAAATGGTGTCGCAAACTCTTGTTTGATCGAAGCGACAGCGGGGGAACTACTCGAGGGGTTGGTGGAGTTCATGAGATCTGGTAATGGAACCATATTTATGACCTCTGAATTATTCTCAGTAAAGAATGATGAGCGTGGCTGATGAGCCTATGATGAAGATTCTTCATCAGATGAAGAACTCAATTTAGGAGCCTACAAACAAATCAATAAAAGCAAGTCTTATGAAACTATAAGGAACTTCAATGAGGAAACTTAACCAATATATAGTCATTTAATTTTCAGTATTCCTTTGTGCATTCCCAGAGCAAGCAATTTATGGATATGGCAACTCATGAAACTAAACCAATTTCCACTTTAGAGCCTTCTATGCAGAATTGAGAAGACAAATAGTGACCCAAACAGAGAAATTGGTGTGAGTCACTTAAATTTCTAGTCCACTTTTATTATATATTTCAGTTTAACACCGTATTCAAGGAAACCATGAAGTATTTCATTACAGTAACATGTATGCACTGAATAATTCCTGTCGTGAAGAAAAATAAAGCCAAAGGATAGAACTAGAATTCCAGAATTTCACTAAAGATAGGAAGCACCAAGGAATTGCTGTGAGAAACTTCAAACACTTAATCTTTCTACTCCCTTGGAATTTTGAATCAAGCACTGATGGAATAAGAAATGGGGACTGTAATACATGATTCTAAAATATCATACTTAGATTAGAAGACCGAAGAGAAAAATTCCCGAATTACCTCCAGAGGGGGAACATTGAGGAAACTGGGGACTATATTTTTGTTCTTGTAGGATTTGGATGATCATGATGAAGAATGTAGAATCCTAGCGAGTCTCTTTTGCCTACTACTCCAGAAATTCTTGACATCATTATCTGTTCTTCCTGACAAATAAGGCAATTTTGGCCCATTTGTTACCAAATTGTGCCTGCAACTCAATCCCCACCCTCTCCTCTTCCAGCGAAAATTTGTGTAAAGCTTCCAGCCACTCAATGCCCACCGTATGAACCAAAAGAATTAATGACTTTATTAATCAAAAAGTAAGTAACATACAAGCTCTGTTCCCTTATTTATACACAATACTCACAGTAACATAATAGTAAAAACAAGATTAACACATTAATTATCAAGATCCTAACATATTTCCTACACTCCCCCTCAAATTTGGGGCGAGAAAATATCTATAGTCCCTAACTTGTGTAGAAAGTTTGCTTGAATATCTTTTCCCATTGCCTTGGTGAGAAGATCAGCTTCCTAGTCCTTTGATCTGACATACTGCAGATCCACATCTTTTATTTCCCATTTTTCTCTTACAAAATGACAATCCACTTTAATGTGCTTTGTCCTTTCATGAAACACTGGGTTTACTGCAATATGAATTGCAGCCTGACTATCACAGAGAACTTTCACTGGTCCTTCATAAATTACCCCCAAATCCTTCAACAAGCCTAGTCCCCAAACCACTTCAGAAACCGCCATACTTAGAGCCCTATATTCTACCTCGGCTGAAGATCTTGACACTGTATTCTGCTTCTTCGTCTTTCACATCACCAAAGAGCCACCAAGCTTCAATAGATAGCCTATAAAAGAGCACCGTGTGATACTGCAGGACGCCCAGTCTAAATCACAGAAACACTCCAGCGCATTGTCTCCTTCTGAGCTCATCAGAATTCCAAGCCCTGGACTTCCCTTCAAATATCTCTCAACTCCTATAGTTGCTGTCATATGTGTCTTGGTGGGCACTTACATGAACTGACTTAGGGTCTGCACTAAGAAACAAATGTCAGGTCGTGTCATTGTAAGATAAATTAATTTACCTATGAGCCGACGGTATCTGTTTGGGTCCTTAAGCAGTATATCTTATCTGTCTTTCTCCTTATCATATGCTCTAAGCTTCAGATTCTGTGCCATAGGGCTTTCAGCCAAAAGATCAAGTGTATATTTCTTTTGAGATAGAACAATGCCCTTTTTTGATTTTGCAATCTCTATCCCAAGAAAATACCTCATTAAACCCAGATCTTTCATTTTAAAATTGTCGTTCAAAAGCTTCTTTGCTTTTACAATTCTTGATTCTGAATTCCCAGTTATTAAGAAGTCATCAACATATACTAGAATTAAAACCATTCCATCACGACAATTCATAGTAAAAAGCGAATAATCTTGTTTGCTTTGTTTAAAACCTCCATATATCAATGCTCTTGACAGTCTTTGATTCCATTATCTAGATGCTTGCTTTGTAAAAAGACATTATGTACATCTATTTGCTGAACTTCCCAATTACCTATAGCAGCTAATTTTAGCACTACCCGCACAATAAACATTTTAACCATGGGGAAAAGTGTCATGATAGACTATGCCTTCTCTTTGGTTATACCCTTTGGCTACTAATCTTGCTTTGTACTTATCAATGTTCCCATTTGACTTATATTTAATTCTAAAAACCCACTTACATCCTATAGTTTTCTTTCTCTTAAGGAGAGGAACTAATGTCCAAGTTTTATTTTCCTCAAGGGCTGTCATCTCAGCCTTCATTGCTTCTACTCATTTAGGACTTTTCTTTGCTTGATGATAACTAGTTGGTTCTATTACAGAGTCTACTGCACATAGGAAGCAAAGAAATTCATAAGACATATTTTTATAAGTGATGTAATTAGTAATAGGGTATCTGCATTTGTTGTCTGTTTCATCATTTGTATTAGACTGCACAACAGAACACACATAATCAATGGACCATATTGGGGGACAACGTTCTCTAGAATTCCTAGCCAATCTAGTGGCTAACGGTTTTGTATTTCCATGATCATCCTTTTGGAAAACATGATCTGCCTGTCTCTCTTGCTGGCTTGGATTGGTTCCAAATTCCTTATGGCCTATTAGTAACTCCATATGTTCAAACCAGAACATTTCTTTCATGTCTCTACCCACTTCCTTTTGATCATTGGGTCTATTATCTTTGAAGGGAAACTTATCCTCTATGAAGGTCACATGTCTACTCACAAACATGGTTTTATCATGCAAATTAAGAAGCATAAAGCCCTTTTGGTGCTTTGGGTATCCCAAAAATACAGAGGCAATGGATCTACTTTCTAATTTATCACTAACTCTCAAATCTATAGCATATGCCAATGATCCAAATACTTTAAGGTTATTTAGGTGTGGTGTGTGTCTATAGATTAATTCATAGGGTGTCTTGTATCCTATAACCCTAGATGGAATCCTATTTATCAAATATGTTGCCATGAGCACACATTCTCTCCAATAAATGCTTGGCACACCAGATTGCAAAATTAAGCTTCTTGTGACTTGCATTATTGTTCTATGCTTTCTTTCTACTATTCCATTCTGTTCAGGGGTATAGGGGCGCTAGTTTCATGCACAATCCCATTTTTATGAAAATAAGATTTTAAATCATAGTTTGTAAACTCAGTACCATTGTCACTTCTAATCCTTTTAATTTTCACAGAAAACTGGGTTTGTACATGCGCAATGAAATGTCTTATATGCATAATGGTTTCAGACTTACTAAACATAAAAAAATCCAAGTTCCCCTTGAGTGATCATCCACTACTGTAAAAAAATATCTATGTCCTTGATGTGTTGGAGTTCAATATGGCCCCCACACATCAATATACAACAACTCAAAATAGCATGTACTCTTAATACAGCTATTTATAAATGGAAACTTTGTTTACTTAGACTGAATGCAAATGTCACATTTATTACCATCAATTTCCTTTTTTGTTACAAGGTTCAGATGTTTCATAGTGGATATTGGTGCATGTCCTAATCTTTTGTGTCATAAACATATATTGGATAACCTTTTCTTGCTACAATTATCTTGAACTGTGTTTACATCTAATGAATTCATAGTAGACTGATGTTTAGGCATTCTAAGAACATATAACCCTGCAAATTTCTCACCAGTCAGCGTCACCCTCCCACCCTGAAGGTCCTGTAATATCTAGAAATCAGGGAAGAAGGATGCAATGCACTTATGTTCCTTAGTTAGTCTAGGTATGGATATTAGGCTAAACTCTAATTTTGGTGCATACAGAACATCTCTTAATATGATTCCATCAGCAATTTTAACATCACCAATATGCGTAATCCCTACATGATTTCCATATGGTATCTTTATGTATTTAAAGGGCCTATTATACCTTTTGTAATTAGTTAGTAGTTCTAAATTACCTACCATATGAGTTGTTGCACCTGAATCTAGAATCCAATTTATATGTGTAGATGAAAATGCATATGAATCAACCAAACCTGTACCAGTTAACGCATGAATTCCAGGATTTGTATCTTTCTTCAAGAGCTCTAGGATTTGTTTATACTGCTCCTGTGTGAATGTTGGTGCAGATGTGGTTGCCATATTAGTGTGTATCTCTGGATCACCTGAGGATTCATTTCCCTCTTTCAACTGTTTCTTTCTGAAATTAGGCGGGTATCCAATTATTTGGAAACAATTCTCACGTAGATGCCCTTTATTGTGGCAATTGGTACATTCATGTCCATTTTCTCTGCATCCTCTTCCTCTGCCACATCCTCTCCCTCTTACTGCCATTGGAACACCTTCAGTAGGGAGATTCTTTTCACTATCAGTGATTATCCTCTGGGTTTCATCCTCAACCACCATCCTATAAGCATCATTTATTGATGGAAGGGGTCTCATCATGAGCATGTGGCTCCTTGCTTGGCTGTAGTTCTCATTAAGCCCCATTAGGAATTGCAACAGCTTATGCTGTTGCACTATCTCACCATAAATCTTTGAGGTCTGGCATGAACAAGATGGGATTGGAATCAAGGTAGACTGTTCCTCCTAGAGTTCTCTCAATTTTGAAAAATAAGCAGTGACAAATGATGAGCCTTGCTTCAACTGGTTGATTTCTCTGTTGAGGGAAAAGATTCTTGAACCTATTTTCTTGTCAAATCTTTCCCTCAGATCAACCCAGGCGTGGTAGGCCCTCTAGAAGAAGATGATTCCACTTGCCAGGTTCTTTGACACCGAATTGAGGATCCACGATAAAACCACCACGTTACACCTTTCCCATTGTTCCTGGAGTGGTGTCTCTAGCGTCTCTCTTCTGCAACTTCCATCAATGAAGCCAAGCTTATTTTTCCCCATCAGAGCAATCCTCATAGCTCTGCTCCATACAGTATAATTCTTAACACCTGTGAGGACGTGAGAAATGATGATTTGCCCCTGCGTGTCCGATGGGTGGAGGAAGAGTGGGTGATTGAAGGGCAGAACATCTTTGTCGAGCATCTGTTTCCCATGGGGTTTCTCGGCGTCGGACGCTCTGCTAGGGTTTACGGTGCCTAAACAGAGTGAATGGAGTCTTTGGGCTTTCTTGATCGTGTGCTTAGTAGACTTGGCTCTGATGCCATGTAAAGCTTCCAGCCACTCAATGTGCACCATATGAGCCAAAAGAATTAATTATTTTATTAATCAAAAAGTAAGTAATAGACAAGCTCTGTTCCCTTATTTATACACAATACTCACAGTAACATAACAGTAAAAACAAGATTAACACACAGTAATTATCAAGATCCTAACATATTTCCTACAATTTGCACCCACTAATTCAATGAAAAACAAAAACCCATAAAGTAATTTCAACTATAAGCTTAAATACTCAAAACCTACATTAGCTCAGCAACAATACAGAACAACCCCTGTAATTTTTGGATAGACTCTAACAGAACTTTCATCAAACACCAAATCAACAAAAATAAAGGTATATAGAGAAGAGGAATGAACTTCTTGATTTTGGAAGAAGCTTGTTGACCCAACGAAGACGACAAGACTTTCCAGTGTGTTGAAGAAGGTGTAAGGAATTGGAAGACATGCAGCGGAAATTAATTTAAAAATTTTTCCATTCCTTGCCAGGATCTACCGTATGTGTTTAAGTCAAGTGGGAAGAAGCATTACCCTCAGTGTTTCTCAGCGACTTCCACAGCTTCTCTCCGCGGCTGGTGATCTCTTTCCGATCGTAAGGAGACGTCCACAGCTTCTCTCCGCGGCTCGTGCTCTCTTTTTGATTGCAACAAGTCGACTCCTCAGGTCGTCTTCCTCTACTGGTATCCACACGAACAGCGTTCCAACCACAAACGACGTGCTAGCATCTCCTGTCCCTCCAAGGCTTTCTCAAGAGTTCGTCCTCTTCGTCTCTACTTTAGCAGTTTCTTATCTGCAAACCTTTTGCAGATTCCGTTCGGCCCTTTTTGTGTTATGTGTTATCTTCAAAACGTAGCTCCTAAAATCGGATATATAGGATGCTCTGCGTTTTTCTCAATCGAATTGAATTTTGGAATTAATCTATATTAATTCTGAATACAATATCATATATTGTATAATTTGATAAGAAACTAATTAAATAAATAATATTTATATTAAATCCGTCCCACAGATTTAATTCACCTATTTATTTAATTTAAATAAAGATAAGATTGGACTGTATTTGATTTATTCTCATAAATCAAATTTGAGATATCCTATCAATTTGAATTTTAAATTCAAACGTCATAGAGATTTAATTTATCCTTATAAATTAAATCTTGTAAATATCTCTTATATGAAATATCCTATCAATGTGAATTTCAAATTCAAACGTGATAGAGATTTAATTTATCCTTATAAATTAAATCCTATATATCCCATATATATAATATATATATACGAATTTATATATATACGAATATAAATATAAATAAATATATACATCAACCCTGGATCATTCATTGAATCTAGACACGTTTTAGATTCAATGAATCTGGACATCATAGCTCGTGTTGGGCTATTTTGTGTGCGACCCTGTAGGCCCATATGAAGTTGGCAGTGGGCCATTTGCTATACTGACCCACAAGTCGCAAGCGGTCTCTAGCAAGACATAACGACTGCCCAAATCATATGAGAATCGATAAACAATGTAACCTTTTATACAACCATATCATGTCCCTTCTGTCACGCGATATTTTGGTCATGGATGAGGCATGGATAATGTCATCCTCCTATTCCTGACCGTTACTTTCTCGATCCCTGAGTAGTCTGACTATAGAAATGGAACTACCTTTCCATTACAATATGGCCATACATTTCTCAGACTCACTCATCGAGGGGCCCAGTAATATCTCTCTATGAATGTAAGGGACAAATTCCATCTTGACCATTCACATTCCTCCACATGAAAAACCACTAAGCCCGAACATAGTCTTTATGATCACTCGGTCAAAAGTGACTTTTGACTAGGCCAAAGCTGAGCGTTTGTCATGTAGGAATCCATGATGATCTCAGGTCAAAGGGCATAGTGACATGGTTTGTATATGAGAGAAGATTATGACGTAACCCATGCAACTCTCTCATAGCTGGTCGGTCCAACACCTTGTACTCTTACATGTGCATATGACTTTGATTTATATCTCTATACATCTTCAAAGTCATACTGGTCTTATTTCATCTCTGCTCCCACACAGATGACCGACCAGAGACATTTAGGATAAGATCATGAATTATCCAAGGATGATCATCACAGTAAACATGCAAATAATATGATAATA
Organism: Leucaena leucocephala; assembly: GCA_037074615.1. Taxonomy (NCBI): domain Eukaryota; kingdom Viridiplantae; phylum Streptophyta; class Magnoliopsida; order Fabales; family Fabaceae; genus Leucaena; species Leucaena leucocephala. The sequence goes on along the minus strand of CM073558.1, from coordinate 7,543,147 downwards.
CAATTAATAAATTCTTAAATCAATAATGTTCATAAGACAATGATTGGCCCCTAGGGCACATTTTCCAACAGCTTTAGCCCTTTATGAATCGCACATTGCTCAGCTTCAATTACTGTACAGGGGCCTAGCTTACTAGTAAATCCCGCAATCCAGCTTCCTGTATAATCTCTAATAACTCTACCACACCCTGTCTTACTGTGGTTTGCTGTAAGAGCTCCATCAACATTAATTTTAATCAAATCTGCTGGTGGAGGCTTCCAAGGAGCTAGACTTAATGCAACTAAATCATTAGATGAATGTTCATCTTGAACCTGAACATAAGTCTTCTATGTTTGTATTATCACCAAATAAGGATTTGTGGGCTTCAAAAATTTATTATCAAATATAAATTTATTTCTCCATTTCCATAACCTCTAAATTGACACCCCCCAAATTAGTTTCCAATTACTAATACCAATATTCCTTAGCTTCTTTTTAAAATTCATAACAAACCAATCTCTTAAAGGTGTTGTAAAAAAGGATGAATAATGCTTAGGATGAATTAATATAATCCAAAGCTGTTTAGCATAAGAACAGTTACAGAGTATATGTAAAACATCTTCCATATCGTCATTGCAATATTGGCAAACTGCATTAATTGAGGACCACCTACTTCTCAAAACATTAGTGGGCAAGCGATTATTAAATGCTATCCACATGAATACACGAATACGCTCAGCCCCTTTCCACTTCCAAATTTGTTTAAAAACAGAGCTATATGTATGCTTACCTTGCTTCTCTATAAGAAAATAGGCACTTTTAATCGTAAAAGTTCCTTCATTTGTTCTATTCCAAACCATGACATCATTACCCGCCTCCGACATAGGAGGTAACATGCTAATCAATCTCTGACAAACATTACCAAGAATAATAGTATCAAGTCTTTGATAATCCCAAGTCCCAGAAATGATCCAATCTGTAACTTTACTATTTTCTTCTTCCCTTGTAAGTGTCCGAATGCATAATTCCTTTAAGTTTTTATCAAAAAATAGCCAATTATCTGTAAAGAAATTCACTAGTTGCCCATTTTTGATATGCCATCTTGTACCTATATTAACTACGTCTTGTTGTTGTGAGATGAATTTCCATAGCGCAGAATCTTCTTTCTTTGCCTCCAATAGATTCTCTTCATTCCTTAGCATATATTTATGAAACAACACATCTACCCATAATCTTTTATCTCCTTTAACTAATTTCCAAACTATCTTGGTACCACAAGCTCTATTAAAAGATGACAACTTTTTGAAACCAAAACCACCATTCAATTTAGACATAACTATTTGATCCCATCTAATAGGGTGAAATCCATATGAGCTTTAACTATGTCCCCATATAAAGTTTCTTTGCAATCTCTCCACTTCATGACAAACTGATGTAGGAAGTTTAGCAACTTGCATTGGATATAACGGTATAGAACTGATGACTGATTTTGCTAAAGTGATCCGTCCAGCCACATAAAGTGTACTTTCTTTCCAAGCAGCAAGCTTATTTTTAACTCTATAAATGATGTAGTGAAAAGTTTTTTTTGGGTTTCCTCCCTCTGATGATTGGAAATCCCAAATATTTTCCTATGTTAGTAGAAACACCTATTCGTGTAAAATCACTAATCTTTTTCTTGATGTTGACATTCACCTTTGGAGAGAAAAAGATTGAAGATTTAACTTTACTACTTTTTGCCCCTGATGCTTTACAGAATTTATCAAGACAATCCATTATACAGTGCGCTTGTTTCTCATTCACCACTCCAAACAAAAGAAGATCACCTGCAAACATTAGATTAGAGATAGATGGACAGCCTGAAGGCACCTTAATTGGTCTCCACTTATCTGAATTAACCGTATCAGTAATGATATAAGATAACCTATCTATAAATAGAACAAACAAATATGATGAAATAGGATCTCCTTGTCGGAGACCTCTTTTAGGATAGAAAAACCTAGTTTGTGAACCATTCCATAATAAATTATACGAAACAAAAGTAATACAACTCATGATAAGATTTATAAGGATATGATCTAATCCCACATCAATAAGAACCTGTTGAATGAAGTCCCATCGGATACGATCATATTCCTTCTCTAAATCAATCTTAAAAGCCATTAGACCAGTTTTTCCTCTAGCTTTCTTCATTATATGCATTACTTCTTATCCAACTATAATATTATCCTGTATATGTCTTCTTTTTATAAAATTAGATTGATAAGGAGAAACAATTTCATCCATAAAATTTCTCAACCTATTAACAATTACCTTAGTAATGCACTTATAGTGCACAATACATAACGCAATAGGTCTAAAATGGCCAATCACATGAGGTTGTTCTCTTTTTGGTATAAGAGAAATCAAAGTCTTATTAGTATTAGCCTCAATAGTCCCTTTTTGGAAAACTGTTTTGACAAACTTACATAATGAACCACCCACCATATTTCAATTTGCCTGATAGAATATTGGAGAGAAACCATCAATACCAGGACCCTTATACGGCCCCATTGAAAACATAGCTTCTTTTATTTCCTTATCAGTTGGCACATTGGACATATTATGAATTCGAGATCTAACCTCCATAGGAAAATGGTCTTAGTTTGTAAATAACATTGACTATTCTCAGAACAATCATAGAGATTTCTAAAATAATTCCACACCATTTCAATTAAATCAGACTCATTTTCTATCCAATTTCTACTATCATTTTTAAGAGTTATAACTCTATTTCTTCTTTTTCTCATTTTTGTTTTCAGATGATAATAATGTGTATTACGATCCCCTTGCGTAATCCAATTAGTTCTTGCTTTTTGAAACCACTTTATCTCTTCTAATTTTAAAATATGATCTAACTCAGCTTGCAACTCATTTTCAAGAGAGTTTAAAAAAGTTGAGTGAGTATAAGATAGTGAATTTTGAATACCACTCAACTGGGCTAACAATTTTTTTTCTTTTCCACCAAACCAAAAATATTTTTATTCTAACCCAATAAAGAAGTACCTAAATGATCCAAACATCTGTTAAAATCAACAAAATCTGTCCAAGCAGTGGATATAAAATGTTTAAAATTGTCATGAGTAAGCCCCATGGCTTTAAAATGGAAAGGTTTATTTTTACCTCTATTAGTCAGATTGTGAAATTGTAAAGCAATAAGATTGTGATCAGAAAAATTAGTTCTAGGGCGTACCTTTAACAAACAATATGAAAGACTACGTAAAAATAGAGAATTTGCAAGGGCCTTATATAATCTCTCATATAAACGAGAATAACCATTAAACCTAGGACCCTTCCATGTAAATTTTGGGCCATGAAAGCCCAAATCTGAGAGGCCACACTCCCTAACTCTATCTTGGAACCAGTTTATTCTATTAAAAGAATAACCCACTCCCCCAATTCTATATGTAAGCTCAAGAATATCATTAAAATTGCCAAACACAACCCACGGAAGAATGATAGAATCAGATAAATTTTTTAAATCATTCAAGAGTACCTGTCAAAAATTTGAATGAGGAATTACATAGACTGCCGTTAGGAAGAATAGGGGTTGACTAGATTTCACAATGAAAATGGAGAATTTCCTGTTTTCCATTAAAACTAAAACATTTATTAAACCGCTTCTCCAAGCTACTACAAGTCCTCCAGATCGACTAGAGTTAGGAATTATCCTCAGTAAGTCAAAACCCTAGGACTGCATAAACTGAAATCTAGATATGCTTTGACATTTAGTTTCAGTCAAAATAATGAGACTTGGTCTTGAACCAGCACAAACAACCTTTAGATTCTTGAGAAGCCCATTAGAACAAGCTCCTCTAGTATTCCAATAAAATATACTATCCATAAATAAATAATTATTCAAAGTAGATTCAAGTATCTAAGCCCACTTAAATACTTTGCTCAAATTGGGTTTCATCCACCATAGTGTCTTTACTATCTTCAAATATCTCATTCACAACCAACGGGGGTTGGTCCGAGTGGTAAGCGGCTCGGTATCGCTTAAGTGAGGTCTCGAGTTCGAGCCTTGGCGTATGCAGAAAATCTCCGTTGGGAGACTCACCCACCATAGCCAGGTGCACGACGCGGGTCAGATCCGGATGTAGTCGGGGCAAAGCTTTGGTGAACCGGGTGGGCAACCAAAAAAAAAATCTCATTCACAATTTGTACTGGGCTTTCGTCCATTAATCCCAAAATTCTAGGTCCATTATCACCTGGATCCAATTCCTCATACCCAATTCCTTGTTTATCTTTTTTGGGCTGTTCATGAATTTAATCATGATCCATTATATTATTCTCTTCAACTAGCCCAGGCCCATTTTCCTTTCCTTCCTTGCCACCTTCAATCCTTTCCTCATACCCATTCTCGTGACTTCCCTCAGCAAGCCCAAGCCCATCTTTCCCTCCTTCCTTATCATATTCGTTCTTTCCCTCATACCCATTCCTGTGACCTCCCTCCACTGCCAACATGTCACTTTCACCATTCATTTCATTACCCTTCACTTGTCTCATTCTTTTCTCTCTTCTTGTGAACCTTATGTTTTCTCTTACTTCATTAAATGTCGTACCCTCTTGCATACCTACTCCTTGCATGCCATTTCTCTCCAGTAAAGCATTCGATTTTCCTCTCCTTCTCCCATCACTTGACCATTGCCTACTATTTTCCCACTGAACCATAGATGTCGGCACCTGCTCCTGCTCTTTTTTCTTCTGTATGTCCTCACCTCCTTTAGCGTCATTTCCCTATCCTGTCACTTCAGCCAACACACTAAACCTGGAGCCATTGTTTTCCGACCAAGATCTCTCTCCTTTGTTTTCCTACCAAGAAGCTAAGGAATATTGGTATTAGTAATTGGAAACTAATTTGGGGGGTGTCAATTTAGAGGTTATGGAAATGGAGAAATCAATTTATATTTGATAATAAATTTTTGAAGCCCACAAATCCTTATTTGGTGATAATACAAACATGGAAGACTTATGTTCAGGTTCAAGATGAACATTCATCTAATGATTTAGTTGCATTAAGTCTAGCTCCTTGGAAGCCTCCACCAGCAGATTTGATTAAAATTAATGTTGATGGAGCTCTTACAGCAAACCACAGTAAGACAGGGTGTGGTAGAGTTATTAGAGATTATACAGGAAGCTGGATTGCGGGATTTACTAGTAAGCTAGGCCCCAGTACAGTAATTGAAACTGAGCAATGTGCGATTCATAAAGGGCTAAAGCTGTTGGAAAATGTGCCCTAGGGGCCAATTATTGTCTTATGAACATTATTGATTTAAGAATTTATTAATTGTATTATCATATTATTTGCATGTTTACTGTGATGACCATCCTTAGATAATTCATGATCTTATCCTAAATGTCCCTGGTCGGTCATCTGTGCGGGAGCAGAGATGAAATAAGACCAGTATGACTTTGAAGATGTATAGAGATATAAATTAAAGTCATATGCACATGTAAGAGTACAAGGTGTTGGACCGACCCGCTATGAGAGAGTTGCATGGGTTACGTCATAATCTTCTCTCATATACAAACCATGTCACTATGCCCTTTGACCTGAGATCATCATGGATTCCTACATGACAAACGCTCAGCTTTGGCCTAGTCAAAAGTCACTTTTGACCGAGTGATCATAAAGACTATGTTTGGGCTTAGTGGTTTTTCATGCGGAGGAATGTGAATGGTCAAGATGGAATTTGTCCCTCACATTCGTAGAGAGATATTACTGGGCCCCTCGATAAGTGAGTCTGAGAAATGTATGGCCATACTGTAATGGAAAGGTAGTTCCATTTCTATAGTCAGACTACTCAGGGATCGAGAAAGTAACGGTCAGGAATAGGAGGATGACATTATCCATGCCTCATCCATGACCAAAATATCGCGTGACAGAAGGGACATGATATGGTTGTATAAAAGGTTACATCGTTTATCGATTCTCATATGATTTGGGTAGTCGTTATGTCTTGCTAGAGACCGCTTGCGACTTGTGGGTCAGTATAGCAAATGGCCCACTGCCAACTTCATATGGGCCTACAGGGTCGCACACAAAATAACCCAACACGAGCTATGATGTCCAGATTCATTGAATCTAAGACGTGTCTAGATTCAATGAATGATCCAGGGTTGATGTATATATTTATTTATATTTATATTCGTATATATATAAATTCGTATATATATATATATATTATATATAAGGGATATATAGGATTTAATTTATAAGGATAAATTAAATCTCTATCACGTTTGAATTTGAAATTCAAATTGATAGGATATCTCATATAAGAGATATTTATAAGATTTAATTTATAAGGATAAATTAAATCTCTATCACGTTTGAATTTGAAATTCAAATTGATAGGATATCTCATATAAGAGATATTTACAAGATTTAATTTATAAAGATAAATTAAATCTCTATCACGTTTGAATTTGAAATTCAAATTGATAGGATATCTCAAATTTGATTTATGAGAATAAGTCAAATACAGTCCAATCTTATCTTTATTTAAATTAAATAAATAGGTGAATTAAATCTGTGGGACGGATTTAATATAAATATTATTTATTTAATTAGTTTCTTATCAAATTATATAATATATGATATTGTATTTGGAATTAATATAGATTAATTCTAAAATCCAATTCGGTTGAAAAAAACGCAGAGCATCATATATATCCGATTTTAGGAGCTACGTTTTGAACACAACACATAACACAAAAGGGCCGAACGGAATCTGCAAAAGGTTTGCAGATAAGAAACTGCTGAAGTAGAGACGGAGAGGACGAACTTTTGAGAAAGCCTTGGAGGGACAGGAGACGCTAGCATGTCGTTTATGGTTGGAACGCTATTCGTGTGGATACCAGTAGAGGAAGACGACCTGAGGAGTCGACTTCTTGCGATCAAAAAGAGAGCACGAGCCGCAGAGAGAAGCTGTGGACGTCTCCTTACGATCGGAAAGAGATCACCAGCCGCGGAGAGAAGCTGTGGAAGTCGCTGAGAAACACTAAGGGTAATGCTTCTTCCCACTTAACTTAAACACATACAATAGATCCTGGCAAGGAATGGAAAAATTTTTAAATTAATTTCCACTGCGTGTCTTCCAATTCCTTACAAAAGCTAGCATGAGATTTAGGATTCAAGAAAATTATTCTTGAATCGGATGCAAAGAATGTGGTGGATACGATAGTGAAGTTGAAAGTCAATAGATGTAGTCTATTGGTTTCACATATACAGAATCTTATGAAGCTAGAATGGGAGCTAAAAATTCAATACATACCTAGAGATCAAAACCAAATTGAAGATGCTATGGCTAAGGAGGGGTTGAGAACTACTGCATCATTACATTCATGCCCTTCTTATTTAAAGGCATTAGTTGACAAGGAGTGTATGAGATTTAATCCCCTATTAGATTAGTTTTCTTATTTAGGGCGTACTAGCCCTCTCTTGTACCCCAAAAAAATACTCATCATATTTTTAATATAAAACCAAATTAAAGAATTAATTTTTATTCTAAATATATGATATATTTTTTATTTTTATCAACTTTTTCTAAATTATCCCTATTGATACTTCCTCATTAATTATCTAGCAAAAGAAAGAAGTTGAGAGTTAAGCAAAATAATTATGGTGTTTTAGAAAAAATATATTATATGAACTAACTTAATTAACTTTTTAATATAATTAAATTATTTAAATAGATCATATATTAAAGACCGGGGGAGTATCGTTCTCTTATCAACAAGGGGTTCAGTTTAGTAAAAATAACTAGTCTTTCATAATATGACGAATTAAGGTTTAAATCATCGCTATGAGATGCATCTACATTTAGTGTATTGCAATATTTTGAACATGGTTGCATCTAATAAGAAGATACATCTGCTTAGTACAAAAAATATTCTCTTACCAACAGAAATTGAAATAATAGAAAGAGTTAGTCTCTTATAATAATTAAGGTTTGAATTTTTATTAGGAGTTGATTTAACTTACAGGCTTCATAAGTGAGGCCTAACTCATAATGTAACTTATCAATGAGTGCTCTCAAGGTTGCAAGCATACCACATCGTTCTCAGCATCTCTGTTTATTTTAATATTACACAAAATCATTTGGAATTTTAATATTACTCCTTAGGGAAAACAAATAAAATAACAATTGGGGTGAGAGAGACTGAACTCTGGATCTCAGGATAACTCAACAAAGTGATGAGACCTATGCGCTAGCCAACTGTGCCACTACCCCGATTTCAAAAGGTTAGATTAATTTATTTAAAAAATTAACTAAATTTTATATTAAAAAATTGAGAAAATAGTTAATTGTGATTCTTATAATTTTAAAAAACAGTTACATCTTATAATTTTTCATTTCATATTAATCTTCTTATAAAGTCCTTAATTGTGATTCTCCCTTCTTTTGTTAATTTGTTTAAAATAGTTAAAAGAGATTTATATAAACATTTTTTTTGTTTGGTATAAGAGATTTGGAGGGGAGCGGAGAGAAAATATTTTCAAGATAAATTTAAAAAAATTGAAATTTTTTCAAGATGAATTAAAAAAATAAAAAAGTTAGATTATAAAATTTTAATAAAAAGAAGAGGTAAAAATAAAAGGAAGAGAAAAATTAATTAAAAGTTTTTAATCTCATTTCTTTAATTTTTCAAAATATAATTTATAAAAATTCTCTCCCCTCCTCTCTAAATTGCTGATATCAAACATATGTCAAAGACAACTTTTAACTAAATGTAAACACATTCAAAGGTGAAGTACTCTTGGAATAAGTTATACTGGTTGGATTTGGCTCATCACATTTATTCCCAATTTTTATGACTTAACGACCTCCTTAGGCTTGTAAGATGTTCATTATTCTTAATGAACAAAACATGCAGTGTTCTCATCTTTTTTTTCTATTTGTTTCTTTCCTTCAGCCTGTCCTTGCCAGGGACATAAGATTAAAATCTTCTACTTTAGCATGATATGACCTGACTTATTATTTAAGAAAAATATATTATATACATGCTAGATATTTATTATTATAATATAATATATTTAGATATTGATTAAGATAATTAATAAATATTTCTAAATATAATTAGTAGTCATTTGGGCCCAATTCAAGATAAGATATTGACTCAATTTATTAAGATTAATTTTCTGATAGTGGAAATTAACAATTGAGAATTATTCATGCGATAGTTTCTGAATCCCAGAGTGATAACATATCTTCTTTACTTACTCTTGAAGGTTCCCCACTAATGATGGCAATACACAAGTTGATATTACTATGCCTAATTACTAACTGGAAGAATATGTTATTTATCTAACAGTGTTCTTTAATTGATAAGTCTTTGAGTTGAGTTACAATTCTTCTTTAGATCAGTTAAATTAATGACGAGAGATAACTTTAAGTCTTCCTCTGCATCTCATATAGATTTTATACTTATATATGTTATAATATGGATAGATTAGAATGTGTATGAGATATTTATATTCTAACATATGGCATTAGAGCATTGTTTGAGATCCTTCTTCCCTTGATTGTTGATCTTTAATTCTTTTGAGTAATAATGAGATAAAATATCGGATACATAGATCTCTAAAGATCATAATTTATTTTTTTTTATCTTTTTGACCATTTTTTCTGTATGGTGAGAGAGAGTTCACGGCATTGGCACCCACCCCGTTGATGGTATATCTGGCGTACTTGGACTTGGAATTATTCACGCCTATGACCACCAAGACGATGATGTAGAGAAAAAGAGAGCTTTTTGTTCAGAGCAGAGAAAACTGCATAACAAAACCTTGTGACGACGAGATGAGCAGCCAATCTAGAGGAGTAAGTCAAGTCATGTGAGAACCACAGTTGAAAACTAGAGGCGATAGTATCGCCATGAGACTACCATTGAAAGATTGGGTCGGCCTTGCGTTTTTGGATTGAATATTTTTTTGTTTCTGGAAACTAATTTTAGGCTCTGTTTTAGACCTTTGAATTAGGGCCATTTGGTTTTATTTTCAGAAAATTATTTTAGGCCATTTAATTTGATTTTTTAGAATACTTTTGTTTAAATTAAATTAAATTCCCTTTAATTTAATATGTCTTTTAATTACTATTACATATACTATAAATATTTAATATAAAGGAAAATTAATTTCTCCATTATTTTTTTAAAAGGTGTTTATAAATTTTAATTTTTATGTTATTTAATTATCTATTTTGTACATTAATTTTTCCTGTGACAATTAAATTAACTATTTAATTTTTATAAAAACCTTTTAAGTTGAAATTAATTATTAGATATTTTTTGGTGTATGAAATAGTGGGAGAATTTAAATTAAATTACTAAGTCATATTTATTGATTAAATTAATTTATTAAATGCTCCATTATGTTGTGTATATTGGATTTAAATGCATGTTAATTATATTTGTGATTAGCCACAACATTATGAGGAGTAGCCACCACATCCTTATTTATTGAATTTTGTTGCATGCATTAATTAATTATATATGAATTTAAAATATCAATTATAATTAAATGTATAGCTATAATTTATCTTTATCCAATGGTAGATATCTCATAATTGTACATTTAATTAGGGTGATAATTAATGGCTCTATTAAGTTGTGTATATTTGAATTTTTAATATACATGAATGATATTTATGATTAGCGTGTAATTCTTTGAGGAGTAGTCATAGCATCCTTATTTATTGGATTTGTTACATGCATTTATTAATCACATATGAATTTGAAATATTAATTGTAATTAAATGTATAGCTATGATTAAACTTTGCCCACAGATAGATATCTCATAACTATACATTTAATTAGGGTGTGATATAATGACCTTGTTATTTTATAAGTAGCCCACAAGTATTGAAAAATGATGAATGCGTTCTAGTTTAATCAATTGAGATAAATACATACTATGCTAATGTCTTTTCCAACAGGTAGACATTGGTAATACATATTTATATTGATTGCATGCTACAATTGTGCTAAGCATGTATTCTGATACAGTGACTTGTGATTGCTTCAAATTCTTACTCATGAGCTTATTTGTACATTTGCCTATTTTCATTTTGTAAATCAAATTGTTATCCCCAGGATTATGGCTGATGTAAGCAACAAAACAATCTTAGATAACAACATTAATTATGCTGATTGGAGCGGTGATGTTTAGCTACAACTTGATTTCTTAAACTTGGATTACGCCTTGAGGTATGAAAAACCTCTGAGACCTGATGGTGCCTCCAATGACAGAGAGTGGAGCAACCGCTTATCCATTCTACTTATATAACAAAGGATTACTAGAAGTATTAGGGAGAGTCCCTAAGTGTGACCCAAATGGTACCTGGAAACTTTAGATAAGCAATTCAAGCTGATAAACAATCAGATGGGTGGTGTTATCATGTATGAATTATGTGTTATGAAACTTACAGATATTGGCAATGTGAGGCAATATATAACGAAAATGAAAGGTATGTTTTTATTGTGTGTTACTTTTAAATATAATTTTTCTAGCGTTAATGATGCACTTAGTGAATTGACATTAGTTCGATTATCTATATTTTGACTACCATTCAGGGCTTTCTATTAAGTAGGCCTCTACATCTCAATGAGGAAACTTTCCTTTTAGGCAGTGGGAGATGAGATCCTATGAAAGTTGTTAGAACTTTTCACATAACATTTTCGAATAATCATGTTTTAGAATTTTATGATGTTTTTTATGTTCTCTCTTACAAAAGGAATTTGATTTCTATGTCAAAATTTATTCTATTTGATTATCATTTAGTTCTTTCAAAGAAACTTATGACTTTGTCAAAAGATTCAGTTTTAATTGTGAATTTGGTTATAATTGATGGTTTATTTAAAATTGTTTGTGATTTGCCTAAATTTTTTTATTTCACATGATACTAAAAGAAGTGTCATCGATGATAATTCTTATAGCTTATGGCATAGGAGATTGTGACATATCTCAGTTGACATAATCAAAAGGTTAAATAAAGATATAATTCTTCTATCTTTAAACTATTCGGAATTTGATTCTTGTGTACACTACATAAGAGAAAAAAAGAGCAATAAGTCACATAAATGGTTAAGAAAAGTTCTGAATTGCTAGAAATTATACATACGGATATTTGTTGCCTTGATTTGACTACACATGATCAAAAGTATTTTATCATATTTATTGATGATTACTCACGATACATGTATGTCTACATGCTTTATAATAAAAATGAGGCACTATATACTTTCAAGGAATATAAAGTAGAAGTAGAAAAATAAATTGGGAAACCAATCAAGTTCGTGAGATTAGACCGTGGTGGTGAGTATTATGGCAAATATAATAGTGAAGGACAAGTGCCAGGTCCATTTGCTGAATTTCTTCAAGAGCAAGGTATAGTAGCCCAATATACTATGCCTGAATCACCTGACATGAATGGTGTAACTGAAAGAATAAATATGATGTTGCTAGATATGGTTAGGAGCATGATGAGTAGCTCCAAACTTGCATTTTCCCTATGGAAGAAAGCACTTAAAACACCAACATACATATTAAATAGGCTCTCAACAGAGGCAGTGTCCAAGACACCCTTATAAATCTGGAAAGGATGAAAACTCAATTTAAATCATTTCAAAGTATAGGATTGTCCTGCTAAAGTAAGAGTGTATAATCCATAGGAGAAGAAATTAGACCCTAAGACCATTAGAGCTTACTTTGTAGGCTATGTAGAGAGGTCAAATGGTTATAAGTTTTATTGCCCTCCACCTTCTAAAAGGTCTGTAGAATCTAGAAATGCCAAGTTTCTTGATAATGATGTGATTAGTGGGAGTCATTGTCCACTACATGTCACATAAAGCGAACCACTAATATCATTCATGAGGGGACATCAATAGTTAATGATCATCCTACTGTTAGGATTGACATTGAACGTGATATATATCATGTGTTAAACAAGATGTACATATACCGGATAACCAACATATCACACAAGTGAAACCACCACAAAATGTGATAGAGGATATCCTTATTTAGCAACATGGATCAATCCAAAAGGTTGAATTAAGGAGGTTAGCTAGAGAAAGAAAATCAGTATTACCTTATGACTATATAGTGCATTTGTTGAAGTTGACTGTGATGTAAGTGTTGAGAATGATCCTTTGACGTTTACTCAGGCTATGAAGAGTGTGAACTCTAAGTTATGGCATGATGCTATGATTGATGAAATAGATTCTATGGCAAACAATAATATTTGGGAACTTATACAGTTGCCTAGTAGGTCTAAGGTCATTAGTTGCAAATGGGTTTACAAAACTAAAAGAGACTCACAAGGTAACATTGATAGATATAAGATTATGTTGATTACTAAGGGCTTCACTCAAGTGGAAAGCATCGATTATAGTGAAATTTTTTTATCTGTATCTAAGAAAGATTCATTCCGTATCATCATAATATTGGTTGTCCATTTTGATATGGAGTTGCACCAAATGGATAGTAAAGATTGTCTTCCTCAATGGTGAACTAAAGGAAGAAGTCTATATGAAACAATTTGAGGGATTTATTGTATAAGGTAAAGAACAGTTGGTATACAAGCTAAAAAAATCAATATATGGTCTGAAACAGGCTTCATGGCAGTGGTACTTGAAGTTCCATGAAGTGATCACATCATTTAGTTTTGTTGAGAACATCATAGATGACTGTATATACCATAAAACTAGTAGGAGCATGATCATATTCTTGATTTTGTATGTGGATGATATTTTACTTGTTACCAATGATCTAGGACTATTGCATGAGGTGAAACAGTTTCTGTTTAAGAGTTTTGATATGAAAGATATGGGTAAGGCATCTTATATCATTAGCATAAAAATCTATAGAGATAGAACTCAACGTCATGTAGGCTTGTCTTAAAATGCTTACATTGTCAAGATTCTTGAACATTTCATAATGCAAAACTATTCATCTAACATGTCTCCTATTAAAAAGGGAGATAAATCAATGTAAATCAATGTCTTAAAATTGAGCTTGAAAGGAAACTGATGGAAAGGTTCCCATATGCCTCAGCGGTGAGAAGCTTGATGTATGCACAGGTTTGTACAAGACCTGATATCACTTTTGTTGTGTGAATGTTAAGAAAATACCAAAGTAATCCTAGGAAGCACATTGGACAACTGCAAATAAGGTTCTTAGGTACGTACAAAGTAATAAATACTACATGTTCACATATAGGAGAACAGACAATCTAGGCATAATTAGATACTCAGATTCAGATCTTGAAGGATGTGTAGATACAAACAAGTCTACATCTAGTTACATCTTCCTATTGGTAGAATGAGCTATATAGTAGAGAAGTGCTAAGCAAACTCAAACAGCTCCTTCTACAAGTGATGCTGATACATTGCATGTTTTGAATCAAGTTCTCAAACTATTGGGATAAGGAATTTCATTGATGGGTTTAAGATTGTGGATTCAGTCTCTAAGATAATCAGAATGTACTATAATAACACAGCCGTCGTGGCCATAGTGAACAACAAAAGGAATAAAAGTCAGAGCAAGTTTGTCGAACTTAAATTCCTTTACTTAAGAGAAAGAGTTCAGGATGGTCAAGTTTCTGTTAAACACATCCGTACATTGGATATATTGGTTGATCTTTTAACGAAAGGATTAAAACCGAACATCTTTGTCACATATGTACCTCATATAGGGCTTCCTACTTTTGATTAGTTGAGGTATGAGCAACAAAATCAGATTTTGTGATTTATCATTTCAAATTTGTAATTATATACATTTGTGTTATTGAAATTGATAAACATTTAAATAAGAACTGAATGAACATTGAGTTTATGTATAATGTGATACTCGTTAAATGATGGTGTTACCTAATCCATGAAAGGTAATACTCGATAAAAATAGACTTATAGCTATGATTCTTGAAGCATAACATCAGTTTACCTAGACAGGATAATGACATTGAGTATACAGGTCAAGTGAGAGAATGTGAGATATTTATTATTATAATATATCCTATTTAGATATTAATTAGGATAATTAATAAATATTTATGAGTATGACCTGTAGTCATTTGGGCCCAATTCAATGTGGGTTATTAATTCAATTTATTAAGGTTAATTTTCTAATAGTGAAAATTAACAATTGAGAATTATTCGTACGGTAGTTTCTGAATCCTAGAGTAATAACTTAATTTTTTTGCTCACTCTTGAAGGTTTCCCACTGGTGATGGCAGTGCACAAGTTGTTATCACTATGCCTAATTACCAGTTAGAAGAATATGTTATTTATCTAACATTTTTCTCTGATTAACATGTCTCTGAATTGAGTTCCAATTTTTCCTCAGATCAATTAAGCTAATAGTGAGAGGCAACTTTAAGTCTTCCACTGCATCTCATATAGGTTTTATACTCATATATGTTATAATCTAGATAGATTAAAATGTGTATGAGATATTTATATTCTAACAATACAAACATTAAAATCATTTTAAATAAATAAATTTATACTAGGAATGACTGCCATTACCAAGCCAACCCACAAAACCAAATTACCACCTTTGTTATACAAACAACAGAAGCTCTGGACTATTTATCAAGCCTGTATTATTACTCTCCTATAATCCTTATATTTTTTTATCAGTTGAGTACAGAACCGCTTTTATCCGTGTTGAAGACAAAAACATGCTCCTAAAATAATTTCCCAAATGAATAAATCTTTTAGTTGCCTTATGTTCTTTTTCCTAAAAAAATTAGATCCTAGTACTACTTCTTTATATATACATAAGGGATAAAAGTTTTAAATCTATAAAAAAAGAAAGCACACTTTCATGTCAATAGTAAGGGTGTTCATGGTATCCTGCCCGGTCCGATCACAATTGAGATGAGACAGTCCCTGCTAGAAGCTTTTCAGAACAAGACACAAATGAGACAGAACAAAATAGGATTTGAGATAGGACAAAACACAAAATAAAGGTGTCATATTCCTAAATATATATATTAATTTGTTTATATTAATGTATATTGTATAATATTAATATTAATATATGTATATTATTAAGACCCATATTTTTAAGATAATATAAAAAAGTGAATACTGATATGTGTATTTAATTTTTTTTGGTAGAAACATATTTATTTTTTAAAATTTATTTATATTAATTATTTTTTTTTTAAATTAAAGGCCAGACATCCCGGCTCCACACTTTCAGGACACGCGAAGACATGGGACAAAAATCCCGTCCCATCACTATTCATTGGAATGGGACCAGGACCCTGGTCCCGTGAACACCCAAGAGAGTAGTCAACACCATGACAGGAAATATTTAATCTCCCAACTTTTCCATCACACATGGACTATTTAACATCTAACAATATACAGGAGCAAGATGTTCACATGAAAAAGTGTCGTAGATTACAATTGGCTTACCTATGTCTCCTCTGATATAATCAGTTTGAAGAAGGAAGAACAAAGATTCACATCATTAGGGCTTAGCATCTCTCAGAAATCTTAACTGTTAGGATCATGTCAAAGGTAATTTAGCCATGCAAGATAAGATATTCACAATTCCTTCTTAATAACTCTATCACATATTTGAACCCTGGCTGTTGCGTTGCACATCCCACGATTCACCTTCCTCCACGAGGCACAGAGCAAGCAGTGGTAGGGAAGCCCTTGATGGAGTGTCATACAAAAAACAAGTTAAAGTCTAATTTTACTTCAAAAATTTTTGCATAGAAACTATACGCTCCACAAGTGTTAAAAAAAGTGTAATGTTGCCCTATCCTTTAAAAAACTAATGATGAATGTTAACATTTTTAATGGTTAGGAGGGCATTACTCATTTTTAACACTTCAAGGGTGATATTGATCCAAAAAAACTTATGGGTACTCTAATCTTACACAAAAAAAATTTGGGATAAAATTGAATCTTTACAATAATAGAAACTGTCACATGAAGTAGCAAATAAAGAATCTGTACAAAGTCAGTCAGAATATGTCCCTCAGTTCATTCACAATGCATGTGGAACAATTAATGATTATAACACTGAGTGTTTAGAGGTATGTAGAATTGCTCAAGCCAATGTTTTGGAGCAGCTGGGTGAATGTTATAAGCCATATCTACAAAACGATTGTTACTACAAGCAAACACAGTTATGATGGAATACTTTTCTACAAGCAGACCCTTCTCTTCAAGCCACATATGAAATCCGTGCCTAGGCTTAATCCAGTTCTCTAGATTATAATACAAAAGTGATGCCAAAGGGGTCAAACACGGAACAGGGATTCCCATTTCCTGACAGAAGAATTTCACCTTCTTATCTACAACTTGAGATTTTTGGTTTAGAATTTTAGGTGCTTTTTTCACCATGATACAGAGCTTTGAGAATTCAAACCCTAAATGCAGAAGGAATTCAAACCTTTTCTGTAACTCCCAATTAGAGCCATGCAAGCGAGCTGAAATATTTATAGTTAAAGCATTTTCTCCAAAGCCCAAGCCATGCAAGAAATTCAATTTACTCATTCTATGATTTTGGGAACTTGAAACACATATAATCTCTAAGCCAGCTTGATATTCTTTATCCTGGTCTTCATTAGGATGGTTTGCAAGATAACTTATCAACAACTTATGATTTCCATCCTTCATTTTATTGAAGAACCACTCATGTAAATCCAAAGCTCTCACTACATTAGGCAGATTATCCATCTTGTTCGTCCCCAATACATGATCATATTTTTTACTAACATCCTCCAAAATTTTAGGGCTCAAGCCAAAGTGTTTCAATAGCTTTGATACATTAATCACTGACATCTCCAAATCAAGATCCAACAACTCTGGGGCTTTTAAAAGTAAAAGTGCTACTTCCTGTTTTTTGACACCAAATCTACAGAAATACTCTGCTTTTTGAATCAACTCATCTTCTCCATATTCAATAAAGATGGTTTTTGCCCTTCCCATGAGCTCCCCTAACTTTCCCTTCTCACCTTTTAAATTATAGAACACCCGAATTTTTCTACATACTTCATGCCAAGAATCTATATTTCCTTCAACAGATTTTGCCAATTCAAAATCTAAAAGTACTGATTTCAGATCAGTAAACAGACCATCAATTTCACCATCACCTTCCTCACCTAAGATATTGGGGAAAGCTAGACATATACCAACCACTTCAACATTACCAAAGCCATGTTTCTTAAAGTCACAGAGTTTAGACTCCAACTCATTGGGACTTCTCCTGAAAGTGGAACTGCATTCCTTATACAACTTACCCAACTTATCCCACGGAAACCCAAAACCCGAAAGCACACAAGCTGCATCCAGAATTGATCCATCTTCAGAAAAGAAGACCTTATTAGCAGGCAACGACTCAGAAACGCAATTATTGCAGTCTATGCCTATGCTTTCAAAGAAAAATTCGAACTCATCGATGGGGTGGTACCTGAGGTATTTCTCGAAATTTCTCGAGAAAGTGGAGGCAGAGAAGTCCACCTTCACAATGAGATTAACGAGGGAAAGGAGGGAGTTCTTGCCAATCTGATCCGCCAATACAAAAGGTAAGCATCTAGTTTCGTGGAGATAATCGGTGAGGACTTTCTGGGCTTCACGGACAGCGAATTTTTGGTACCTTTTGGGTATTTTTGAGTATTTCAGGAGCTTACTTGTGGTGGTGCAGGCGGTAGAAACGTGGCGGAAGAAGATTTTGCGAAACGAGTTCATGAACATGCTTGAACCAAAGCTTCTAAGGCTTTGGTTTCTTCATTATCCAGAATTGATGTGGAATTGCCGCGAGGATCACCGGGCTTATACTGCGGCAAAGGAAAAACGAGCAAGAAATTGAACTGAATAATTGATTTAATCAATAACAAATCAATATGCTTATTGCTTAATATAAATCTCCAAAGTAGTTAACTTGATGGTCTTCTGCTTAAGATTGTGCACTTACAGATTACAGTTACACATTATCACTCTAATTATGTTTAATTAGAAATAAAATTATTATTTTGTCAACATTTTAAAAAATATAATTACTAAATATTGTTATTTTATTTTAAAATATATGAATGGTTTAAGTTGAAAAAATCTAAAAAAAAAAGTCTAAAAATTAAAATTGATAAATTTTAAAGAAAAATATAATAAACAACCATGTGAATTTAAAAAGGGAGAAAGACAAATAAAGACTATTTGAATTTGAAAAAGATAATTTAGGTATATAAATATCTAAAATGATAGTTTATCTTTTATAAATTTAAGTAAGAATAATAATGGCCCTTGGAAGTATTTGAAGAAAAGATGATAAAATAAAGATCAGAATGTATATCGTCCATCTATTATTTGAGACTATTTCACAGCTCACTGAAGTTACGTTGGCATTGTTGCCATGGAAGAGTATAGGAGCTCATTACAGTACCATCGAAAGCTCAAATAAAAAAGCACACCTGTCACCATCGAAGGTCACTATGTGTTTAGGATTTGGAGGAAGATTAGGGCTTGAAAATTAGGTAAATCGTCGATGCACTTTATTACTATGTGTTGAAGGGTTCATCTCTATTCCTGGAACCTTTCAATTAGTACTCCAGCAAATTTCAATGGCGATAGACTGATATAATGGATTCTAGATAGATTATTCTTAAACATTTTCCTTCACATTCTTCGATTTTGAATATTCTGTTTGCAAAAAGTGGGGGCTGTTGGAATTTATGCTTTTTTGTCATGTTGGCGTGTATACAGCGCTGACACATGAATTTAGGAGAACTGCTGTTTTAGTTTAGTTCTAAAGAAGAACTATTAAATTGATATATTTTTTTTATTAAAATATTGTGTTTAAGCCTTTTCTGGTTAAGTTATACGATCAGAAATTATTATGTTTTACGATCCTTAGAGCGTAATTCTTATTTGCTATATACAATCTATACAACATTGATGTTGTCCTCTGTGTTCATAGCATTTGCCTGAGTATGCAGAATAACATTTTCTCATTTACTTTGGTGGGGACTTTAGAAGAAAACTGAGGAAATGAGGGAAAAATTTAATACCTTTATTTTGTGTATTAATCTGGCATGTGTATGTGTATGTATATATATCAAGCATATGTCTTATATTTATCAATCTAACGTCTTTCAAATTATTTTTTAGTTTTGAACATCTGTGTACTACGCATGAGTAACACTTTTTGATTCCTTTTCTTTCTTGTAAGAGGAAGAAAATCTGTAAACGACATTAACTTAAAGGTGATATATATATTAGTCTTTGTAAAAATTTATCCTTTGGGCACTAAACAGCTATTATGTGTGCTCTGTTTTTTTGTTGTGTTATGCTGGCCTTTTGCAGACATGTGTTTGTAGTTAATAACTATAGTTGGAAGACATTATTAGGTGAAATTACTAATCACTACATTAAAGGACCATACAAACAGCAAATGGAGGTGCCTTGTTTATTTTTATATAACTGATAAAAGTCTTTATAAACGGTTTACAGAATTATTCCTGATAAAGATACAAGTAATTAGAAACCATAAAAGCATAAAATTGATCTAAGTGGATTAGAAGTTATGTAAGGTAGACTGGAATAGATAACTGAAAGATAACATGATAGAAATTATGATATTGGAATTAACATGATAGAAATTATGATAGTGGAATTAAGTTTGTATTTGGTAAATGGAATCAATATTTGAGAAAAGGGAAAATATGAAGGAAAGTATTTTTAGTTATATGTGATAGATGGGAAAGTGATTTTCTTAGAAAGAGAGCTTCTAATGTTTACAGGAGAGAATTTTTTCATTCTTGTTTGCTTTAAAGTAATTTATATGGTCCTTTTATGCTTGGAATAGTTTGCTATATCTTTGCCATTGGAGCACACACTATTTATTGCACTTTTCTGCTTGCTAACTTGTGCGTCTATGTAGCTTCTTGCATATACAACTGCTCTAGTAACAGTTAAGGGATATAGATGTCCAATGAAATATAAGATGGTATTTCAAGCTAAATATACTTCTTTAAATAAATTGGGAATTACATTAAAGTAGTATGATGCGGACAAAATTACATTAACTTGAAAATTTGAAACTGGTTGTTGTCTTATTGACTATCTATAGTACAGATACAAAGTTCAATTGCTTATGTTTTTGTTTGGAAATTTTTTACAAAATGTTTTGATTCTCAATTTCACCATGGTTTGCTCTTGTTCGAAAGGTTTTTCAGGCGAAGTCGTTATTCACGGGATTCCAGCTGCATTGGTAACTATGATATCATTGGGTTAGTTAAACCTAACCTCTTTGAGAAGGGAAGAAGACAAATGATGATATTATTTGGGCCCCAATTTCACTTCAAAATAATTTGTGAGTCATTAAATCAGTTGGTATTCGGGTATGTAGAAGATCACTTGTTTTAAGTTGTTTACATTATTGATATCGTTGTCTATGTAGGCGAGATTGTGTTGTGCATGTACTGATTTGCAAATACCATTTGAGAAGTTACAAATACCATTGGGGAAGTTACAAATCCTATTATGGAAGTTGCAAATATCATTGGGGAAGTTGTAAATCCTATTATGGCAGTTACAAATATCATTATCAGAGTTAGAAATTCAATTTTGGTAATTGGAAAAAAGACTGTAGATGACATTGTAGTTTCGACTAGTTTAAGAATGAAGTAGGAGAAATCACGAATTCATTGCTTTTCGTCCATTACATTTTGTGTTCTACAATCCATTGCTTTCTGCATTGGGGCATTCCTTTTTAGCCCAGTCAAATTGAGCAGGAAAGAGTAGTCATTTCTGAAAGAGTAGACCTTTACTTTTTATATGACAGAATGTTTATAATAAGACTTACTTGCAAGTCATTGACGAAACTGCAAATCCCATAGGTGAAGTTATAAATCCCTTAAGTGAAATTATAAATTCTATTGCAGGAAGTTACAAATTCTATTGGAGGAGTTGCAAATCCCATTGACGAAGTTGTATATCCCATTGTAAGAAGTTGCAAATTCTGTAAGTGAAATTGCAAACCCATTTGGTGAAGTTGCAAATCCCATAGGAAAAGTTATAAATCATATTGATAAAGTTGTAAATGTCATTAAGAGAGTTACAAATACTATTAGCCAAGTTGAACACTAAAATATTGTTGCAAATCTTATTCTTTAAGGGAACTTTACAAAAATTGAACATTAAAAAGTGATTAACTAAGTCAGAACATCAGTTGGTTAATGGTTGAAGTTATTACAAATATCATTGCTTCTTCTCTATTATGGGAGTTGTAAATATCATTGGGAGAGTTGTAAATACCATTGGTAAAGTTGAAAATCCCATTGTGGAAATGGTAAATACTAGTAGGAGTTATAAATACTATTGATAAACTTGCAAATACTATTGGCAAAGCTGCAAATACTATTGTGGGAGTTGCAAATAACATTGGCAAAGTTGTTAATCACATTGGCAAAGTTGCTTCTTCTCTATTGTGGGAGTTACAAATACTATTGACAAAATTGCAAATATCATTGTTGGAGTTACAAATATTATTGTCAAAGTTATTAATCCTTATGGCAAAGTTGCTTCTTCTCTGTGGTGAGAGTTGCAAATACTATTATGGGAGTTGCAAATACCATTGTGGGAATTATAAATACCATTGACAAAGTTCCAAATCCTATTGTAAAAGTGGCAAATACCAGTAGGAGTTACAAATACTACCATTGATAAACTTGCAAATACTATTAGCAAAGTTACAAATATAATTATAAGAGTTGCAAATACCATTAGTAAAGTTGCTTCTTCTTCGTTGTGGGAGTTACAAATATCATTACGGGAGTTGTAAATACCATTGACAAAGTTGCACATTCTATTGTAGAAGTTAAAAATATTATTGGCAAAGTTATTAATTCTATTGGTAAAGTTGTTTCTTCTCCTTTGTGGGAGTTAGAAATACCATTGTAGGAGTTACAAATATTATTGTTGAAATTACAAATATCACTATGGGAGTTATAAATACCATTGGCAAAGTTACAAACACCATCGTCGAAGTTATAAATATCATTGTCAAAGTTACAAACACCATTGTCAAAATTGCAAATACTATTGTCAAAATTATAAATACTAGTATAGGAGTTGCAAATACCATTGTCAGAGTTATAAATACTATTGGCAAAGTTATAAATCAAATTGTCAAACTTGCAAATATCATTGGAAAATTGAAGGTTAATTTAATTTAGTCTTTGCATATAAATTTACAAATGACAGATTGGGCCTCCTGCTCAATCTATCCTTTTCAATATTGAGATGCTCAATTTGTCTTTTTGAAATTCAAATGAGCTTTTTTTGTCTTTCTCCCATTTAAAAATGACCATTTAAGTATATAAATAACTAAAAAGACAAATTAGGCAGGAAATTCAATATGTATTTTGTAAATTTAGGTGAAAAAACTAAATTACCCTTAAAGCATTTGAAGAAAAAACGGGAGACATATTGTTGAAGGGATTTGCAACTCATTTAATAGGATTTATAACTTCAAAAATAATATTTACAACTGAAATTGCAATATATTGCTAATAGAATTTGCAACTTCAACAATGACATTTATCACTAAAATTGCAACAAATTGCTAATGGGATTTACAACTCCTGTAATAATATTTACAACTTGTATAATAGGATTTACAACTTTAACAATAGGATTTGCAAGTCGTGCAATAGTATTTACAACTCGTCTAATGGGATTTGTAACTTCGATAATGCAATTTATAACTGAAATTGTAACCTATTGCTAATGGGATTTGTAACTCCTGTAATGGCATTTACAACTCGTCTAATATTATTTGTAACTCCTGTAATGATATTTGCAACTTCAATAAAGGCATTTTTAACTTTAACAACGACACTTATAACTGAAATTGCAACATATTGCTAATGAGATTTATAACTCTTATAATGAATTTACAACTCATATAATGATATATATAACTTTAATAATAGAATTTGTAACTCTTACAATGTCATTTGTAACTCATCTAATGAGATTTACAACTAAAATTATAATATTTACAACTCCTATAATAGTTATAATTGAATGTACAATTTTATTCAATGACATTTACCACTTAACTTATGAGAAGTGAGTTTCAAATGCTTCACATGCTTTGCCCATCTTCTTCTCTTGTCCAATTTGAAGCTATCTCTTAAGCTTCCAAATATATTTAGGTAGTATATGCCTATAGAATATAAACTACTTGGCTTCATTAAAAGCTCTCTCACATGTAACTTTTAGGAAATCAATGTCAAAGCCTTTTGGGTTAGATCCTAAGACATTGAAGCAAATAATGTCAAAGTTGAAGTGATTGAAGAAGACATCTTGTGTTGGCGAAATCTACAAAATAATAAAGTTTATAGTTCAAGTCGTGTCTGAGGACACTGTCCTTAAGAGATATTCTGCGACTCCTCATCAAATTTAGAAGCAGCTCTCTCTAGGATTAAGCGAACTTTTCTTATAAAAATACAGGGAAACATAACTAGTGGAAGATAAAGTAATCTCAGAAGATTGGTGTATCATTCTCTCTATCATTCTCTATTTTTCCATATATATTTTTCTATACTTCTTCTTCATCAAGAAGCCCCTTTTATAGACTGTAAAAAGACATGAGATATGTCTTTTAGACATATATCCTTTAAATTTAAGAGTTATATTAGAAAGATGTTTCTTTCTTCAACACACCCTTTCACAACGAAGAGTTATGTCAAAAAAATGTTTCTTTCTTTGACACACCCTTTCACAATATTTAAAATATTTCCAATATCTTGCAGATCCACTTCAATCCCTTTCCTTTCTATGTGATTAAGAAGAGGAAGGAGACTTTTTTTCACCTTGTTTCGAACATTCTTCTCCAAAACATCTCAAAACTATTGATTTTAAACAACAGAGTAGAGGAGTGTCCTGTGGTATTTTCATGAATATGAAATTACTTTTTCTCCAGCTTCATTTTGAGTTTTATTCTCTTATTTTTTCTTCAAATACTTCAAGGGTCATTTGGTCTTTACACCTAAATTGTAAATAATATATTATACCTCTTGCTCAATCCATTATTTTAGATATTCATATAACTAAATTGTCATTTTTAAATTCACATGGTTGCTTTTAGTCTTTTTTTTCTTCTAAATTTTAAATTGAAACTTTAAATATTATAAATATTTAAAATGTGTCCACCCAAATAAATATTTTAAAATTTAGAGTAAAAAATGCTCCTTGTTTTAGTTTAAAAATTAATTATATCTTAGATACAATATTTTTATCATATTTATAATTTTAATTTTAGATTTATTAATATTTTTAAAAAAATTAACGAATTTTATCATTTTGTAATAAATTTTATCCAAAAAATTATTAAAATAAAAGTTAAAATAAATAAATAAATAAAAGATGAAAACCATGGGGGCGAAAAAGGTCAATAGATCTAGGGCTGTGCAAGAAGCCCAGAGCCCGTCTAAACCCGCATAAAATATGCCCTGCTCAACCCAATAAAAAGTAGCCAAATGTAAAATGAGTAATTTCGGGCAGGGCCAATATTCGGGTATCAGGCAGGGGTTGTTGCCCTGCCCATTTGGCTCTGCCCAGTTAATTACTTTTTTATATATCAAAATTTATAAATTATAGTATTTTACATAGAACAAATATGATGGATACTGTTGATTAAAGGGTAATTTTATAAATATGAGTAGTCAAGTAAGTAATTGCATTCTTTAAAACCGTCATATATTTTTTTTAGATGCTTCATCTTTGTCAATTTTAGGGAGATTGATGTAAAGTTACAATTATAAACTATTTATACTTCAGTACTTTTTTTATATGCCATGAATTTTAAAACTTTAATTACTATCTTTTTATAAATTATGTATATTATTTAATTCTTGAAGACATATGAATATAGTATTATTTTATAAGTTCATAATTACAGATTTTTTTTCACAATATGAGCAGGGTATCACAACTTGGGCATGCCCAACCCGCCCATGCCAAGTTTAAAATAGTTAGGGTTTTTACCGGGCAGAGCCGAGCATCAGACTACAAAATATAACCCATGTATTTTTGGACAGGGCACCAGGCAAGGGGCTGCCCTGCCTATGCACACCCCTAGATAGACCTAGGGCTATGCAAGAAACTTAGAGTTTGCCCAAGCCTACACAAAATATGACATGTCCAACCCGATAAAAAGTGACCCAATGTAAAATAGACAATTTTGGATAGTGCCAATATTAGGGCTGGGCCGGGTATCGGATAAGGGTTGTTACCATGCCCATTTAACCCCGCCCAGTTAATTACTTTTTTAGATATCAAAATTTATAAATTATAGTATTTCATATAGAACAAATATGATGGATGCTGTTAATTAAAGGGTAATTTTACAAATATGAGTAGTGAAGTAAGTAATCGCATCCTTTAAAACCGTTATATATTTTTTTTCAGATACTTCATCTTTATCAATTTTGAGGAGATTGATGCAAAGTTATAATTGTAAACTATTTAGATTTCATTACTTTTTTTATATGCCATATATTTTAAAACTTTAATTACTATCTTTTTATTATCTTATTCTTAGTAAATTATGTATATTATTTAATTTTTGAAGACATATGAATATAATATTATTTTATAATTTCATAATAATATATTGTTTTCACAATATGAGGAGGGTATAACAACTTGGGCATACTCAACCCGCCTATGCCCGACCTAAAATAGTTAAGATTTTTATCGGGTAGAGCCAGATATTAGGCTATAAAATATAATCCATATATTTTTTAAGTAAGGCACCGGTAGATTGATTGCCATGAGGCCTGTAATGAAAAAATAAATTTAATTTATATAAATTGTAGAAAAAATAGTTGTTTTTTTAATAACTTTCGAGTCATCTGATATTCGGCGTTTTAAAAAGAAATAATTGTCTTAACACAATTAGAAACCTAAGTAGTTAAAAAAAATTGTGATTTATATTTGGTTATAAGTTATGATAAAAAATGCTAAACTCAATGGGACTTCTTATGAATTACAATCGTGGAATATTTTATAGCTGGTTAAAATTAAGAAGTGCATCTTTTATACACCTCATGCAAGATCGTTATAAAATGTGGATGGAAGATTTTAGAAGCATGATGCGGGCATAAAGGGTAGAAAATGCGGCCTCTTCATTCCAGTTCCAGGTTCTTCCTGTCGTCGAATCCTCCCCTACTCCATTTTCTTCCTGCAACCTCCTTCGCGATTCCAAGCCCAAAATCTTTGACCCCAGTCATGTCCTTCTCTTCTCCTGCTTCTTCTTCAGCTTCCCCTTCCAAAGCCAACCCCACAGAAGAACAAAACTTGGACGAAAACAAACTCTCGCAGGTCCTCAAGTACCACAACCAGACCAAGCACTCCTTCAACAAGTACGCCAGAGGCCCTTACGGCCTCGATTGGGCCAACCAACCTAACCCATTTCGCAGGTATGTGTCTTCTCCTCTCCTTCCTCTTTTACACTACCCATCGTTGCCGATTGAACCTCCTTTATATTCCTCCGTGTTCCTTTCTCTTCCTCCTGTAAAACCCCTTTCGAAATCCACCATTTCTCAGTTCTTCTATGACTCTCTCGCTCTTTCTGCTTGGAAAACCACAGGATTCAGTACATGGTCTCTCCGGGTTAACCCAAGTAGTGGTAATTTGCACCCAACGGAGGCCTACATTATTGCCCCTCCCATAGAATCTCTTTCCGACTCACCTTTTGTTGCTCATTATGCCCCAAAGGAACATGGTTTGGAGGTCAGAGCCGAAATTCCATCAGGGTTCTTTGAAAAATTCTTTCCACAGAATTCGTTTCTTGTTGGGTTGTCATCGATTTTCTGGCGTGAGGCATGGAAGTACGGTGAGCGAGCGTTTAGGTATTGTAATCATGACGTAGGTCATGCTATTGCTGCGGTTGCAATGGCCGCTGCAGGGCTTGGTTGGGATGTGAAGCTTATAGATGGATTGGGATATGAGGATTTGAAGAATCTCATGGGGCTTCAAATTTTCCCTGAATTTGAAATTCCATCAAGGCCTGTAAAAGGAAGGATTCCAGAGATTGAATTTGAGCATCCAGATTGTGTTTTACTAGTTTATCCCAACGGAATTGGTGAATTTGATGTGGATTATAAAAAATTAAGTTCTGCTATATCTGAATTTTCAAAATTGGAGTGGAAAGGAAAACCCAATTCTCTTAGCAAAGAGCATATATGTTGGGATATTATCTATAGGACTGCTGAGATTGTGAAGAAGCCTTTGACATTGGGACAAAGATTCGTTATCGATTCATTTCAAAAAAGTTGTTTTTATAGTGAACCTTCATACAAGGGTTTTACATTGAGGAAAGTTGTTAGGACACGTAGAAGTGCAGTTGATATGGATGGAGTTACTCAAATGGAAAGAGATGCATTTTATCAGATTCTATCACGATGTCTTCCTTCAGGTTGTCAAAATGGAGAGAAGCAACAGAGGCAGCTTTCATTGCCATTCCGAGCTTTTCCATGGGATGCTGAGGTGCATGCTGCTTTATTTGTCCATAGAGTGCTGGGTTTACCACAGGGCCTGTATTTTCTAGTGAGGAATGAAAATCATCTTGAGGAGCTCAAGAAATCTATGAGCGTTGACTTTGTGTGGACCAAACCAGAGGGCTGCCCTGATTATCTACCTTTATATGAACTCTACAGATACAATTGTCAACAGCTTGCCATGCAGCTTTCATGTCATCAGGTGAATATTGGCATGTGGTTGTGTTGCTACATAGGGATGAAAAAAGATGGTCTCTCTTTCTTTTGGGATTTTTGGTTCCTTTTAGTGGATAAGTGTTTTCAAAAGTGGATTTTTACTTTGAGTAATTTTAAAATAATGATTATATTCTTCATAGGAAGTTGTAATGGCTTAGTGAAATACTTCCTGCAATCGGTAATCTGCTAACATTTTGAGACATAACACCCATCTGGTACCTTTTGTAACTATTGAGTGAGTAAGCTGTTGTTGATTTTTGTAAATACTAATATTTTAATATCTGAACATTGTTTTATTATTATACTCGAGAGTCACTAAATTTATGGGATATGAATTATTTTGGGGTTTTCTGTTCACACTTTGTCATAATTAATATCTCGAACAAGATTTTGCTGATTTTTGAATGAAAGTTTTACTTCTAACCAAAAGCTGAATATTTTGCATATTTCTTTCCTGTTAAATGTATCTCCTTACTTGCAGGATATCGCTAGTGATGGTTGCTTCAGCCTTGGTATGTTAGCTCGTTTTGAGCCTACTTTGCGTGAGAAGAATTTGTGGATGTATCCTCGTTTATTTTGGGAGACTGGATCACTTGGACAGTTGTTGTATCTTGAAGCACATGCTGTTGGAATTTCAGCTACTGGGATTGGTTGCTTCTTTGATGACCCTGGTATGACTCATTTCCATTACCATTTCTTTGAAGCTTTTAGTATGGCGCTGCTTCAGATGGTAATTTTGTGGATGGTGCTTGGACTTCATCCAAAGATGAATCCTTTCAGAAATATCAAAACTGGACTCATAAAGTTTAATCATGTCAAATTACCATTAAGCTTAAACATGCCAAATCATGTTAAATTGCATTTTGCATCAATTTATTGGTTGTAGATATAATTTGCATAATACTTCCATGCTTCATGTTGCTTAGAAGTGTTATGGTTTATTTGTTAAAATGTCATGTTCCTAATCCTTTTCTAAGTTTAATTTAAGGTCCATGTGGATTGTGAGAAACTTTATCTTGATCTCTAATGAAAATTTTGGTGGTAGTACAACTCCTGAACTGTCCATTTATAATATTTTCTATTACCTCCTATGAACCATAAAAATTGATCACTTTTAGTTATTCATTCTTGGTTATAGCATAGTTGATGTAGAAAGTTCATTATTGCCCAATATTCTACTTCAAAGATTGATTTATTCTAAGGTTCATTTGATTACTTAGCCATATACCTTAAAGCGGCACCATGTTTTCTTCCTTTGAAGAAAAACTCTGCTATTAATCACATTCATAAATCAGCTTTAGAACCCAGCACTTTCATCTTTATGACACTTCAAGTGGTAATAAAAGCAACATGTTTTTTATAAGATACCACTTAGGCCTTCTGATGGAAAAAGTGGGGAGATGGCTGACTTGGTCATTTAGGGTTGGTTATTGATTAACTCATCAGAGTAGTGCATGAGTCCACTTAGGATGTAGTTGTTTCAGTAATGTGTTTATGATGTGCCATTTATGCTTATTTGCCTACTTGTCAGTAAATAGGTGTAGGAAGGTTGTAAAGGGCAGCTCATGACTGTTAAGTATCTGGTATTGGAGATCCTCCATTTTGGGTTATTAGAGTGATGAAGTTTTTCAGATTCTGGAACTAGTTTCTCTAAATTAGCAGTCTGTTTTGCTACCTTCACTTCATCAGCGCATATTAGTTTTTTGTATGGGCTGCATGTTATTCAGAATAGTATTCAAAATAAACGAATGGATTCCAGGACTCTCTTGAGTTTTTCCCATTCGCAGTGCTGCCTTTTATTTTTCATTTATAGAAGAATTGAGCAACAGAAAGCTGTAGTAGATAAAGAATATATCACAAAAGAATTTTTTGGAGTTAGAGTGGAAGAAAGAGACAATATTATTGTAAAGGATGGATGAGTTTGACTTTTTGTTATTCAATTTGGTAGAAAGGCTCTTGTCTTCAATATAAAATATTGATGGGGCTGACTTTGATTGTTAATAAAGTACAATGGTACCGTGCGATCTATGTAGTTGATCTCATCTAGTAGCATAAAGTTTGTTATTATTGTTGTTGTTGTTGAAACGCATTTTGTTGGAAGCAAAGATAAGATGTATTGGTACTAATGCGAATATTAGGAAATTCTTGGATTATGAACATCCTATGACCTATGAACCTCAATGTGTCTTGGAAAGAGAAAATGCTAGGTATAAGCTTACATGCACGTTATATCTGACCATAATCTTGCCAGAAATGGATCGTTTTACTAAAATGTACATTTGTCATCCTATCATGTATGTTCAGAATAAACTTTGTCTACATAATTTTATTGATGTGTTTTAAAGAATTTTTTTGTTTTTGTTTTATTTTATAATCCTGAAAAGTCTGAATTTTTGTTGGTTGCAGTGCATCAATTGCTTGGATTGAAAGGGTCAAACTTTCAGAGCCTGTATCATTTTACTGTTGGAGTTCCAGTGTTAGACAAGCGTATTATGAGCCTTCCGGCATATCCCGGTCCCGATGCAGATGCTTAGGGCCTGTTTACTACACCAAATAGAATGTAGTATCACATACAGTACAGAACCAGGCTTTGAATTAATGATAGTCGGTTTCCATCCACATATTAAGAGTTGGGCATTGTATATGTTGAACCGTTAAAAAATGTGAGTATTGACATTTATGAATTTAGCTGCATCCTTCTAACATTCACTTAATCCTTATTCATATATATGAGTATAGTTATATATGTATATAATTATATTGCCCCTAAAATTTTAGTTTGTGTCTATTCTTTTTTAGATCTCCAACACATGCTCTACTTGTGCTATATATTTAAGTTTGATTAATTACTAATTAGCACTGTTTGGATGACCAGAAAATGTAATGTGGCTCATGACTTGTAACATTGTGTCTAAAAGTTCCTTCACAAAGCACCATAACCAGATCTTCTTGTCTGGAATAAAGTTTGGCTATATCCATAGAATCAATCTTGGCTCAATTCAAATAAATTAAAAATTTGTATTTGAACACTTAGTTTGAAAACTAAAAGTTTTCGAATTGACTTTTTTTTTTAAATAAAAGTTTTCACTCAATGATTTTAATGGATTCAGGTGTTTTTATAAATCTCCTGTAATAGAGGCTGCAAAAACTAACATGTGCATTCAATTTTGGAGCGGTTTGGTTTTGCTGATTTTTGGAGACACATTTGGAGATTTGCTTCTTGCCATCTGTTGGAGGAGAGGGGACAATATCAAAGGGAAGGGAAGGGTAATACAGAAAATACCCTTCCCTCCCCTAACATGTTGCATTCTAATGTTTGATTCTGATGTTTGTTCTTTCAATCTGAATGTGGTTTTCTTGAAAGCTTTGAAGCATGTTTCACTTTATTTTGGTGGTGGTGGTTGTGGTCGTTGATGTGTGAAAGATGCAGGGTGGTATTATACAAGGTTGGGATGGGATTTTGGGAGATTTGGATTTTAATTTTAAAAAATTGTGGATTTTTCATTGTTGCTTATTGTTATTGATTCTGGGTTTGTCTGAAAATGCTGCTTTGAGGAGGCTTTCGGCTTCTTTCTTTGGCATTTCTTTCCCGCTTTAAACCCGTTTGCCATCCAAGGTGGGGGGGACTCCTACATGCGCAAATGGTTAAGAGAGGAAGGCACAATGGAGTTTAAAATTGAAGGATCAAATGATTAATTTTTCTTTATGAAGTTACAATATACAAAGTTACATGTTATTCTTCTTATATTTTATGGAAGAGATATTTATCTAATTTAAATAGATTAAGAAGATTAAATAAATTATTTAATTATAATATATATAATTTAATTTTTTTAAAAATATTTATATATAATATTAGATTATTTATTACTTTATAAGTTAGCTAAATTAATTTAAAAAAATAATAAATATGAGAGATAAATTAAATTAATATTTTATATTCACAATTAAAATTTTTCCTTTAACTAAATCTTACATTTAAAACTATATGGAATAATTTTTATTTTTAACTCACATATTATTCTTTTTTAACTCAATTTTTCTCATTATTATTTTAGGTTAATATAATGTGTCATCTTATAGTTTGTATTCATTTTAGTTTTAGTCTATATAGTTTCAAAATATATATTTTAATTTAGTCTTTCAAGT
Source organism: Leucaena leucocephala (assembly GCA_037074615.1). Lineage (NCBI taxonomy): Eukaryota > Viridiplantae > Streptophyta > Magnoliopsida > Fabales > Fabaceae > Leucaena > Leucaena leucocephala. Next base: position 7,510,225 of record CM073558.1, on the reverse strand, counting down.
TTCTTTCTATCTAAAATATTAGTCTTTATAGTTTAATAAGGACATATATTATTTTATTCCTTAAAGGACCAAAACTTTCTATTAGAAAATATAGGAACCATTTTATTTTATTTTTATTTTGGTCCCTGATATTTAAAACTATATATTTTAGTCCTTATTGATACCTATAACATAAATAAAATATAGACTATTTTATCTCTTAAAGAATTAAAATTTATATTTTGAAACTTAACATACTAAAACTAAAATGAAGGCAGATTTGAGGGACTTAACCCATTATCCTACAACAATAAACTATCTTTATGCATGAATGCAACGGTAATTTTGTATGGTTTTTTGCATCGTCAAACAGGTTTTTGAAACTGGAAAGGGAATCTAGTTAAGCAAGGGAGCTGAAGAGCGAGAAGCAGCTAAGAAAAACTGAATTGAGGTATCAAGAACTTAGAGGGGCTCTAGGTGACAAGGATTTCTTTGGTGGTGATGCATTTGGCCATGTGGACATCATAGCAATGGGTCCTGCCTCATGGTTTTATGCTTACTAGAAGATTGGAGGATTCTCATTAGAGAATCATTGTCCCAATTTCTCATCCTGGATGAATAGATGCTGGCAGAAACCCTCTGTTGCCAAAGTTATCCAGATTCAGAAAAAGTTGACCAACTTGTCGTCAAATTAGCTGAGATCATGGGTTAATTCAAGAAAAAAGTTTGCATAGAGAGAGAGAGTTCAGTGAAGATCCAGTTATCAACTTTCTTAAACCCCAGGTTTGAGTGTTGACAATGTGGTTATTCTGTTCAACTCTAAGTTGAATTGTGTATATAGTGACCGAACTAGAAATTTAGGAGTAGAGGGGTGAATTTTTAATAATTTTTTTATTAAATAAATAAATAAATTATTATTTTAATCTTTAATATAAAAGTTGACTTTTTATATAAATTAAAAAAATTAATTATAACTAATATAATATGTAATTGATTAATTTAGAATAATTAAAAAGTATATAATATAGATTGATCTTAAAAATTTAGATCTGGTCATAATAACTAATATTTTTTAGCTTTATTAATTTACTTAAAATATCAACTATAAGTAGTATAATACACACACACACACACACACATATATATATATATATATATATATATATATAAGTAAAGAATATAGGAGAATTCTGGTGAATTGAGAGGGCCCCTCTCCTCGTTTCGCCCATGTGTGTAGCACTTAAGTCGTCTAGTGAAAAAAATATATTACTATCTCTTACAATTATAATAGTATTTGATTTTTTTATATAAGTTAAAAAAATTAAATAAATAAATTAATTATAACTAATATAATAATTAATTAACTAATTTAGGTAGATAGATGAGTATATAATATAAATTTATTTTAAGAAGTTATATTTAATCATAATTAATTTATTTATTAGATTTTTTTAATTTATCTAAAAAAATTTAACTAACTCTTATAATTAGAATTAAAAAGAGCATTTGGATCATGTTTATAATTCTCTCTAAACATGAAATAAAGTTGTCAACTAGCTCTTACCTCTGGTGTTTTATAAAATTGTCATGGTTAATGAAATTTTTTCCGTTGTTGAAGAGTGCTTGTTTATAGAAGTTCAGGATCAGCTTTGAAGAAAAGCCAGTCTGGCACTATAGTTTCAACTTCATGGAAAAATCTAAAATTAAATTAAAAAAAAAACTAAGCTTCAAATATGACATGTGAATATTATTAATTCATATAGGCCTACAATAACTTTAATTAAAGGGAAAATTGTAGAAAAACTATCCCAATAGACCTAATTTTAGTTTGGGTTGATAAGATTTGTAAATGTTGATAACCTCAACTGAAATATGCAAATTGACAATGAAGTTACCCAAATGCCCTATGAATAACTTTAGTTGGAAGATAGTTTAAATCTTCGCCGTATCTATCGCTCTCCTTCTTTGACTTCGAGCTCAAGTAAAAGTCATCCCAATATAACAACAAAAAATCATTTCAATGTTAGACTCAAATATTTTAATGATTCCAATTGATAAGAGTATGAAACATATTTTTAAACTTAATTAAATTTGACATAAATATTTATCAATAAGTTTATTGATTAAATGTTTACTCGATAAGCTATTCGATAAATGAGGAATAACTTTAAAAAAAATAAATTTTTGATATGCATTTATCCAAAATATATTAGATAAGGTTACCTATCGATAAATACTTCGACAAATGAATATGAAAGTTATAAAAAAAGTCTAAGTCATCAAGTGTTGGATCTAGTTTCCTCCATGTTACTTTGAATGATTATAACTTCTTCCATTTAACTCCAAATTTAGCAATTGACCTATCAACGAAAAGATATTTAAGTCTACTTTCATATAAAATAAGTTTATTTTAATAGTCATTGTATACAGAAAGATATGATCAATATAGTAAATGAAGGTTAGTGCCAATGTGTGAATTCCAACTGAATACTAATCGAAGAGCTATTTGATAAATCTTTTTTTTATAAACACTTCAATAAATGACATCAAATTTGCCATCTTTTCGAATAATGTATATGAAACTAGCCTCAGAACACAATTATGACATGAAACTTGAGTTATGTCATGCCATAACCCGAGTTATGGCATGAAACTCGATTACTATTTTGTTTTCAGCCTAACATACGTTTAATATTTTGAATATATCTCACTATATACATAGCCATTTAAGACGAGACTTAATTCATATGAATATACATAGCCATTTAAGATGAAACTTAATTCACATGAATCTAGATTAAAAACAAGATTCATGGACACCAAGATCACTAAAAAGAAGTTTCATATAAAGGATATATGCCGTCCACAATATGGAGCATCGATTTAATGCCTTGGACCTGACCTTTAGTTACCATCTTGATAGTATCTTTCTCTATATAATGGCTATTGGCATGAAACTTGTTTCTTATGAAGGTAGACTTAAAGAGCTTTCCATCAATAGATCATTTATTAAGTTTAGAGTTAAATGGAAGAATGTATGACAATTCAAAGTGAATGAGGTCTGACCAATATATTTTAAATTAGTTTTTTAAAAAAATTATCAATAAGTTATTCGATAAGGCTATTCTTCAAATAACAGTTCTATAAATCATATTCAATAAAATATATTTTAAATATAATGTATGAGATTTTTTAAAAAGCTATTCGGATAGACTATTTATCGTTTGCATTTTTTGCTAAAGACTTATGAAGAGATATTCGATGAGCTATATTTTTGAAGTACACTTCAATAAATGGTATCGAATTTGTCATAATACTTTTGAGTAAATGATTTCAAACCAGATTTATTCTTTTGAAAACAAATCAAACTTTGCATAAATTCTTTCTATATATTTTGTGCAATATATTTATTGATCAATTATAGGGAATAACAAGATCAAATTCAACATAAAATCCATAAAGCTGGATACTCTGCCCATGAGTTGAAAAATATAGGCAAATAGAGAAGAACAAAAATGGTGAATTAATCACCAATTTAAATTTGTTCACAAATGTGTCCCACTCAAGTAGGATGAAATGCATATTAAACTAGACTTAGAACAATCAAGTGACTGGAGTTTGAAGTTTGAGAATGAGAGAGATAATAAAGAAGAAGATTTAGGCAGAAATTCCAACTGAGATTATTTAGAGAACATTTGGGTAACTTCAACATCAATTTGTAAATTTTAGTTGAAGTCATGGACTATTTATATAGTTTAAGATAGTTTGTTTTCCTGCAATTTCCCCTTAATTAAAGCCTATGAATTGTAGGCCTAAGTAGATTACTTGCTGATGCCTTTCGCTCCAACAAACAACATATCTTAGTATAGTTATAACGAAAATTAATCTTATTATGATTAAATATTATTTCATGAATTTAACATATTTTTATTTAGAGAGACTTTAACTCTTATTTAGTTACTTTTTTGTTGTTCAAGTCTTCCTTTTCCTTGGTACCTTGCACAAGCTTTCCTAGAAGATTATCATATTACATTATCGCCTCACATTTTAAATAAAATATTAAGATTGGATGGTTTTATTATCTCTCTGATAAAAAAAACCATTTCAAGCAAGTAAAAAAACTTTCTTTCTTTTTTTATATATATACAAAAATTTTTAGAAAGGAGTTGAGTTCATCTACGATTCAAGGGTATAATGAATTCTTCCTTCCTTTTAGGTAATACCAATGTTGGGCATGATAAACTGTCAATTACCCGTAGGTATAAATCTAATTACTCAGGAACTATGATGTATTCTCAAGTGCCACAACTAGAACTACAACAAAGCGGTATTTTCTAAAGATCAAATATATTCTAAATAGTCATATATCTTATCCCTTCACTAATTGAACACATAGACAATAGGTAAGTAAAAATACTTTTGGGTTATTTGATTTTCCTCTCATGTCAGGACTCAACCCAATGTGGCCAGCTTAATGGGGCAAGCTGAGACTACTACTATGACATGTTTATGTGGTTAAAAATTTGGGTGAGACATGCGACTATTTAGAGCATATCCGATCTCTAGAAAGTACGACTTTGTTGTAATTCTAGTTGTGGCGCTTAGGGATATATCTTAACTCCTGGGTGTCTAAATTTACACCTAAGGGTAATAGACGGCTCGACCTGCCTAATATTGGTATCACCTAAGAGGAATGAAGACTTCGCCCTACCCTTAGATCGTGGGTAAGTCTAACCCTTTTTCAAAAAAAAATTGTGCCAAAAAAAAATTGGGCTTTGGCTGATCCAGATGACTTTTACGCTGCTTATGTTGTGATTTATGTTCTTGTAGTTTTGGTTTGTTCTTTCTTGTTTTAAGTTTATGCACTCTGTACTGTTGTTGTCTGTATGTTTCTCTGATGGGACTTCCGGCTTTGTAATGCTGCATGTTCAATCAAAGGGCCTTTTTTTAGCTAACTTATAGTATTGTCATTTTATCAAAAGAAAATGCAGGCAAAAACACTTAAAAATTCAATTTCTCTAACATTTGTTATTATCAAAACTTATCTTAGACATAATGTCATATACCATTATCTACAACTCATCTTTACTTCCAACTTGAGGTTGTTAATTATAATTCCAGTATTGATGAAAGCACTATTACTCTCAAGGGCAACCTCCTTCTCCTTAGAATAAAGTATTGGCACAATTTTCCATATGTTACAGCAAACGTGAGCATGCAGTATTTGCCAAGAAATTACTCTCTCCACTTTAAAATATAAGATGTAAATAGCCAAATTACATATATCAAAAAATTAATTAAAATTAGTTAAAAATATTATGCGACACATATAATATTTTTTGATTGTGCCCTTATTAATAAAGAGTAATGAGATATATAACAAATGAGATATAGAGAAAAAGGTAATGAGAGAGTGTAATAAAATTAAAAAAAATATTAAATGACGAGACAAATTCAAACTGTACATTATAAAAAAAAAATCTTCTCAACTTTTACACCTTATATTTTGAAATAGAAGGATGCACCGAAGTTTCATCCTTTGCATTTCATACAATCTATGTGTGTAAAGATGAGAAAAGAAAGTATTAAATTTAGAATGTTTAACTAATTGAACTCATACTAACTAACTTAGTAGCACAAGAGCTCTTCTAAATAAAAAGTTGAGTTAGATTCTATTTATAACTATATATAATTAATATGCCTGACTCTCTAATTAAAAAGAGAAATTATTATAAAATTTTAAGGAAGTGATATAATTATCAAAAGAAAAAAATAATTTAATTATCAAAAATTTTTAAATAATATAAATTTTTTATCAATTCTTACCATTGAACTTGTCATTTGTTAATTTCTTAATTATTACTAGGATATTTAAGTAATTAATTCATTTATTTAAAACCTCATAATAATTCATTCCCCCTTCAAAAAAATGTTAATACAATTTTCCGTCTCTCAAAGCTATCCTTATTTTAATTTTAATCCTTTAAATTTTAAATTATAGGTTTCGATTTCTCAAATTTCTTTCTATTAAATCATTAAATCATTGATCCATATAATTTAATAAATACATAAATTATTTATAACACTTTATAAATTGACACCTTAATTAATACTTCTTCTGAACAACTTTTATAAAAAGAGCTTGAAAATCTATAAGAATTTTTTTTCTTGTTTTTTTTTTCTTTCCAAATTAAACTTGGCTTACACATATATTAACAAGCGTATATACAGGCCTTATATAGCTTGATCAAAACATAATTTACTTAATCAAAATGAAATGTCTATGCTACTCCAACCATAACCTTCTCAACTTTCCTTTCTCAGTGTCCCTTGCCTCTAAGCCACATGCCTTTGTTGTATTATGGAAGAAAAATGGGTGAAATTCAAATAATCTTAATAATAACAATAATCCTTCGTGTATATATATACATGTATAAATTCACAAAGCATGCATAACAATCCATATCCACAACCAATCAATATGGTTTCAATTAAATATATATACAACCACTTGGTATAAGACTTTCATCTATCCTAAATAGCGAGCAATACCCATACATCACCACACACACACACACACACACACATATATATATATATATATATATATATATATATCAATCAACTATCAATATGATTCACAATCAATGTATGCATATTTGCTAAATAGTGCCTTACATTAGCAATTGTTAGCCCCTTATGCTTATTCCTAGGGATGGGCGAGCAATCCCCCATGTTTGCATCTCTATAGCACAAACAAATATGCAAAACATCACATATAGATATAGATATGAAAACAAAGTATTATTACCTAGATCTCCTTCTTCCAAATTTACCTTTACAATATTTCTTTCTCACCTTAGTGGGCTCGGGAAATATTAAAAACTATATAATTATTTATATAAGGGTAGGTTAATACCTTTCCACTTATAATTTATCTCTTTATTAACTCCCTTAAACCCCCAACTCTCTGTAACAAATTATTGTTTATCTTAGGCAAGGGCATAGATATATTCATATTCTTTTGTTTCCAAAATTCCAGCCTTAAAAAAAATATCACTTTATTAGCATACAAAGTCTTAACTCTTCTTTTTGATCCCTTATTTCTTGAGAACATTATAACTATTGAAACAATAAAACTTCTCTTAGATTTTCATATTCAACACTTTGGTCAACAATCCAAATTCAAGGGAAAAGAAATTTCTTATACATGATAACCCAATAGCTTAAAACACCTATAGTCCATTCAGATAACATACTCAATTAATCTGCACCATTTATTTTTCCCTTGCAGAATTTTCCAAGCAACAATCGACCATTGTATAACTCCTACTTTAACCATTTAAAATCTTACGTGGCATCAGGTATCATAGACCCATAATACTGAAAATAACCCCATCCCTCCAGAACATTTGTTTTTTGTCTTCAACTTAACTCAGAGTCTAAACCTTCTCCATTCCTCCCTTTAAAATCATTGGAGTACCACAACCTATAAAAAGCCAATTGCTTTTTGCTGCCATTGAGTTAGCCGAACAACTATAGGGAAATGGCTTATAAAAATCTCATTCTGTTTACGTCATATACTACATTAAAGCTTGCCATTACTTAAACTGATATAACCTCTTAAATAACTTATGCTGCATAATAAATACTCAAAATAGAGGATAATTTATTAACTCCTATTCCCAATTTCAGTGTTCACATCACACATAAGAATTTATGTATATGTATTACATATATAAGCACTAAGTATCCTCTTGCTTTAATTTATGGGCGGAGCCACCATATGGTAAGATCTGAAAAATTTACACTTTTTAAGCATCAATTCATCATCCATAAACCTCCAACATTCTTGAGCAATATTCCTTTTTAATAGTATGAAATACCTATGAGCTCAACTCATTAATATTGATCCATGCTCTACTATAAAACCTCATACTTAACCCCTTTAACTTCAAGTATTAAATCAGTAACCTTTTGTCATATCTCAACATTCCAATTTCAGTGTCAGGCCGTCAACCATAACCGTCTCTTTTTCATTTTCACAAACACCTTTCATGCACTTCAAACACTAAGTTAATCCAACTTTTTCTTATATATTCTCTTTTATCTTATATCTCTTATTCACTTTCTCATCTCTCATCTCTCATCTTTTCTCTCTCTTATCTACCATCTCTTCTATCTCATCTTTTCTCACTTTTCTCTCCTCTCTCTTCTATCCCCTCTCATATTTTTAATAAAATAATATGTTTTTTAATAATTTACTAATCACAAAAGTATTTCTAATAATAACTATTAAAATACTTATTTATTTATAATAATTTTTTCTATAAGTTTTTTTTAGAAACTTTTTTTAAAAACTATAAAAAAACCTTTTTTAAACTTCCATCTAAACAAGCCTTCAAGGGGGAGGTACCATGTGTCATGTCACTATTAGTTACACCTATTCTTTAAGTTATCATAATAAAAATTAGAGCTAAGCCCATTTTGCATCAAAGAGGGTGGGGAGTGAAAGTTTAGGCTGATAAAATATCAGTTTGTTTTAGGGTAAGTTGTTCTATTCCTCTAATTTATGTTTTAAATTATTAATATTATAATTTATTTTATTTAAATATTACTTTAAATACTCTTATTATCGAATATTAGTAAATATAATTACTTATTTATTGATATATATGAACATATTATAATTGATTAATATTATATTAATATTTATTTATATTTATAGTTATAAAATTTAAGATTTTTTATAAAAAATAAGAATTTTTAAGAGTATAATATTAACAATTTTTTGATTATGCTAATATAACATTAGAAAATTTTTATTAATATTTAAAAAAATTAAAAATAATTTTTTAAAAATATTTAAAAAGTAAAAAAAAGGTGATGGGTTGACAGGCTCAGACTAGCATTTTGCTAGCCCCCAGGTTGCGACAGTCTAGCCCACAACCAGCTAGCCAGCCTATTTTATTGATACTAATAAAAATCTATCTATCCCCAAATTTAATTTTAGCCTTATATTATAGTCCTCTTTAAATTTTTTGAACAATCTAAATTTGTTAAAAATGACAGCACATGTTAGAATTTATATTTGTTTTTATAATTTCTTCAACCCATAATATGTTTTTGTTAAAATTTTAAAAGCAAACGATAAATCAACTATTTTTCTTGAATATTTTTAAAAAATAATCTTTCAAGAAATCTAAAAATTTGATATTAAATTATTTAAACCTCTTTTATAAAATATTTTATTCTATAATTTTCTACATACTTAAAATACCATTTCCATTATTGTTTTGTTAATTTTTTGAGTCTTCAATATTTTTTCTAAAAATTATCTCTTCATTTCTTATATCCCTAATTTTTTTAAGCTTGTTTAATTCTATAGAAATATTCCTATTCTCTAAAATTTTCTAATTATTTTTTTACCTAAATTTTGGGATGCTATCCCATTTTGTCATTTGAGAAATCAAAATTTATATTTTTAAATTTAGAGGACTAAAATTAATTTTTTTATAAATTTAAGGGATTAAATATTATATTAATTTATAAAAAAATTAAATTAAGCCAGTTTCTTTTAACTTTGGTGAAATATCAAAGTGGATGGAATTGCAACCAAAAGGTTTTAGTCAAAATATATAATTTTATAGTAAGCTCAATTAAATGTTTATTTATTATAATCGACAAATTGAGTTTTTACTATAGAGATTTTGAGACACAACACAATAAAGCCATATCTACTTAGAAAGACGGAAGGACATGACCGTAATTTAATTTGGAGGGAATAAAACCCTCGACATCTCAACGCCAAAAATTTTACTCCTCACTGCAAATGGGCTCGTCATCTTTTCCTCCTCCATACTTCTCCGATGCTGCCATGTCGCAGCAGGGCCAAATTCCCTTAAACCCCATGGTTCCTCAAAACCCAATGGTTCCCATGCCTATGCAGGTTCCTATGCAGATGCCATTTCAGATGCAGATGCCATATCAGATGCAGATGCCGATGCCCCTTCACATGCCGTTCCCGCTACCCCTTCCCGGCCAGGAAACCGGCCAATCGGCCCCTGGGAAGCGCCGTCGAGAAGACGAAGCTCCCGGCACTGAAGTGGGCGAGCAGTCGGCGGCAAAGAGAGCAAAGGGTCAGGATGTGATATTTAGGATCGTGGTGCCATCGAAGCAGATCGGGAAGGTAATCGGCAAAGAAGGTTGTCGTATACAGAAAATTCGAGAAGACACGAAAGCCACCATTAAAATTGCTGATTCTGTTTCCGTAAGTCTTTACAAGTTTTCGTGATATTTATTGGGTAGTTAAGTAAGGGAAGAGAAGAAGGGATTAAGTTGTATTTCTCCCTTCTGGATTGGTCATTCTTCTTTTTCTTATATTGAAGATTTTTGGTAGCTAAATAAGTGATTTTGGGTGGCAATATGAACATTTACGAGGGTAATATTTTTTAAAATTAAGACGAAATAAAGAAGTGACTCGCAAAACAGGTGGGAATATGGCGAATGAGCATTCTTTAATGGATGAGCCTCTTTAGTTTTCGAACATGTAGTTGCTTTTCTAACCTTTGCAAGATCACTGATAGATTTCATGATAAAATTAATTTACCTTAAGCATTCTTCCTTAAGCTAGTTGGACATCATGAATATGCTCTGGTACTGTCAATTTTTTGTTACTTCAATGTCAATTTTTTGTTACTTAGAGATTGTATGAATAATTGAATATTTCCTTAGTGATCAATTCGTTTTGTGCATAAAAAGCATTCTTTTACTTGACTGTAAGGGGAGGTATTCTTTTAGTAATAAATTGATATAATGTGCCTTTCTGCAGATTGTAAGGTATTCCGGTTTTTTTTTTTCTAATGTAATGTCCGGCCTGTGTTTTTTATTATCATTTTTTCGTACCCTTTTTTTTTTTGAGTAAGAATGAAAGGAAAAATTGTGACCATATCCATTTATGAGAACTTCTTTTAGTTTCGCTGATATTTGAAGCATTGCCTACTTCTCCAGAATGGCATTTGTCATGAAGGGCCCGTTATGTGTAGTTTTTGACCAATGGATTTTCAGATTATTACCATTTACTGAACCCAGTCTCACATTTTTGTTTGTGTAGCGATATGAAGAACGAGTTATCATCATTAGTTCAAAAGATAATGATGAAAACATTACTGATGCTGAGAATGCTCTTAAGCAAATAGCCAACTTAATTTTAACGGTAATGCCATTCTTTTTTAGCATTGTTAAGTTTTTATATTTTTCACTGTTAAACATGAAGTTTGATCTGAGCGCTATTATAACCATTTAGTTTTCTCTTCATTCATCAAAATAGTGGACCTAGGGTAATTTTAATTTTAAATAGCTAAAAGAGGATGGATTGTTGTTTAAAATTTTACGGCTTTGAAGATTTTTTATTCTTTTTTTAATGACGAGGCAAGCTTATTCATCTTGATCTATCATTTTTCAGGATGTATCCTATAATTCTGTAATATTATTTTGCAAGTCTCTTTTAGTTCGTTAGAGACAACCTTTTTGAGACCATTATATCTTTGAATTTCATTAATAATTCACGGGGCCTTGTTGATCTCTTTTTTTTAACTGTTTTTAATTTGTATAAAACATGTGCATCTTATAACAGGAAGATGATATCAGTCTCGATGCATCAAAAGTCACTGCAGGACATGTGGCGGCTCATACAATTAGGCTTTTGATCGCTGGGTCCCAGGCAGGTGGCTTGATTGGGGTGTCGGGTCAAAACATTGAGAAGTTAAGGAATTCTTCTGGTGCCACAATTACAGTTCTTGCACCAAATCAGTTACCTTTATGTGCATCTGCTCATGAATCTGATCGAGTAGTGCAGGTGGGCTTTTGCTACTTGGATTCTTGTCACTTAAGATGCTATAAAATATATAATTACTATTGACCCTAGAATACCGTTAGGATACAATAAACAGTAGCCTATAAATAGTAAACCATAGCAAGGGTTACAGAATGAATAATGACATTGCATTGACTTTTCCTTCATTTCTCCATTGTGAACCTATACTTCTCTTTTCCTGACTTCCCTCTTCTCTCCTTCTTCCTTTCCTGTTCTTTCCTATTCTTTCCCATTCTTGATCAAGTGGCGTGCCAAGTGGTATTAGAGCACGCCTTCCTTGGACCCTTTGTCACATGATGTTGAATGGTTGAGACGAAGTTATAGGAAGACACCAAAAAAATGTACGCCTGAATGTAAAGTGTGGAGCAACGGTTGTAGAGCGTGGATGAGTTGTAAGAGATGGTGTTGGGCTTTCGGGACGAGCTGTAGAATATGGGTCGTGCTTTCCGTCAAGAATTGCAAATGATGGCGCAAGAGGTGTGCAATCTTAGCCACGACGCACCCAAAGAAATGGCAATCATCGGGTCAATGATAATCCCGATGATCGTCGATGGTCTTGCCTATTGAGAATGGACTTCCCAAAGTACAATGGCAAGAACATTCATTCCTGGATAGTGAAATATGAACGTTACTTCAGGCTTGAAAACATCCTAGAGGAAGTGATGGTGGATACGGTAGCCTTGAACTTGGGCGACGACTACTTTGAATGGCAATTAGCAATGGAACGTCATTGTGGGGATGATTGACCAATGTGGGGCGAATATGCGGAACTCTTGAAAAAGGCCTTTGGGCCACCGTATGAAAGGCCAATGATAGAGTTTACCTACTTATGACAGACTAGGATGTTGGCAGAATTCAATTTTAAATTTGATACGATATTGGCACGGTTAGATCTATTGGAAGCCTATTTGATAGATGTATACGTTGGAGTATTAAAAGAAGAAATTGATGACTCTGTATTAATGTTCTATCCCAAGACAGTTGTGGAGGCCTGACGACTGGCAAGAGTTCAGGAAATTGCGATAAATCATCGCATGAGCAAAAGTGCAGCGATAGAAAGGAAAAAACGTCGATGGGTCCCCTGGTGTCTTTGGCGCCTGGAAATTCTTACAAGAATGCTCTATTAGGTGGTGGGGCTACCCAACAGAGTAATGCGGCGCCGCTGATGATTAAAGATTCAGTGTCAGTGCCTAAGAACCCAACAAGATATGTGCGTCCTCTTAAGATGTTGACAGTAGAAAAGAAAGCAGAGCACCTTGCAAAGAACTTGTGCTTCTACTGTCACAAACAATTCTCTCGTGACCACCGTTGTCCTTAGAAGTAGAGCATGTAGCTGCATTTCATAGCCTTTGACAAAGGTAATGCAGAAGGCTAGGGCACTTGAGTTTGACAATGAGGACTGTGTTGAGTCAATTCCACTAATATCATTGCATGCCATTAGTGGTGGGGAGACTAGTGAAACCATGAAGATTGCTGGGAATATGGGAAAATGGGGCATCTGCATCTTAATAGATACTGGTAGCACCCATGATTTCCTTGACCTCAAACTTGCGAGAAGATTGGGTTGGCAAGAATAAGGCACTAGTTTGTCTTCTATACAGATAGTTGGAGGCTGTAGACTGTAGATCATGTTGTTTGGAAGAACTTCAGATGGCGGATGCAGGCCTGGAATTCGAATCTGCATTCAGAATTATTAATTTGCACACATATGATATGGTATTGGGGCTTAAGTGGCTGAAATCCCTTAAGAATGCCTATTGGGAATATGATCAGATGGCCATGCATTTCTGGTACAAAGGGAGTTTGTGTAAGTTGTGAGTAGCTGGCCCTACTATTTTGAATGTGGTACTAACCGCTAAGCTAAGTTCCCATGGTGGCAATAATCAGCAAAGAAATTTAGTTCAGCTTTTATGGCCCCCAAAAGAAACAGAACTCCAGTGTCTTGCAGTTCAAAATGAAGTAGTTGCTATCCCAGATGAGGTGGAAGGGGTTTTGACTAAATTTGAGGATGTATTTAAGGAGCTCCAAAGCTTGCCGCCATTGAGACCGGTCACAATCATTCCATTATTCTCTAAGAGGGAATAAATCCTATCAATCTTAAGCCTTATCGCTATCTTGCTATCTAGAAGAATGTCATTGAATAGCAAATCAAGGAACTCTTACAAAATGGGGTACTTCAAGAAAGTTCTCACCCTTTTTCTGCTCCCATTGTTCTAGTGAAGAAAAAAGATGGGTCTTGGAGGATGTGTGTCGATTATCGGGAGTTGAACAAGCTCACAACTAAGAATCAGTACCCAATTCCTTTGGTTGAGGATTTATTGGATGAACTACACTTAGCCAAGTGGTTTACCAAGCTGGATTTAAGGGCTAGTTACCATCAAATTAGAATGGTTACTACAGATTGTCACAAGACTGCATTTAAGACTCATTCAGGGCATTATGAATAGTTGGTCATGCCTTTTGGCTTGACCAATGCTCCAGCCACTTTTCAAGGAGCCATGAATGATATTTTCAGACCTTTCCTCCGTCAATTTGTGCTAATTTTCTTCGATGATATTATCATTTATAGTTCCTCTATGGCTGAGCATGTGTCCCACTTGGAAGCTGTGTTAAGGATTTTGCGTAATCACCAGCACTTCGTCAAGAGAAATGAACTTTTGCTGCTCAGAAATTCAAATATCTGCGCCATATTATTTCAGCAGGAAGGGTGTCAACCGATCCTAAGAAAATTCAGGCTGTATTAGATTTGCCAAAACCAAAAAATGTGAAGCAATAGAGGGAAGGGAATATTTAGGATTGGCTAGTTATTACAGGAGGTTCATCAAGGGTTTTGGAGAGTTAGCTCATCCGTTGACTCTACTCACATGCAAGGATGGCTTCCTATGGTCAGAACAGGCCAGCATCATTGCCTTCCAAAAGCTGAAGGACACCCTGGTTTCAGCCTCAATACTCTCTCTACCTGATTTTTCCAAGATGTTTGTTGTAGAAACAGATGCATTTGGGGTAGGGATTGGGGCTGCCCTTATGTAGGAGGGCCAGCCACTTGTTTTTCTCAGTAAAGTGTTAGGCCCACAACATATTAAGCTTTCAAGATATGAGAAGGAACTGTTAGCTGTAGTTCTTGCAGTAGAAAATTGGCATCAATATTTGGAAAGAGCTCGTTTCAGCATAATTACAGATCAGCAAAGTCTCAAGTTTTTGCTGGGACAGAAGCTTAAGACGCCTTTTCAGATGTATTGGGTAGCTAAACTCATGGGTTATGACTATGAGATTCAGTACAAAAAGGGGAGTGATAAGCTGATGCTCTTTCTAGTATGCATGATTCGCATAGTTTGCAGATGACTCTTGACACTACTTCCCCGGAGCTCCTAAACTTTATAGAATCTTGGGAGGCTGATCCTGTGGTGGAGTTATTCTGTCAGATATTAAGCAGCAATTTGATGGTCTCATGGGATGGTTTTCTTGGGATGGGACTGTTTTCCAAAGAGACAGCAAGATTGTAGTAGGGGATGTTGCTGCAACTAGGCAAAATATTCTTGAATTGCTCCATTCTAGTGCTCAAGTGGGCCACTTGGAAATTAATGATACTTATCAAAAGGTTTGCAGTTTGGTGGAAGAACCTTCATAAGGAAGAAGATTATATAAAAGGCACGCTTGCTAGGTGTAAATATGAGATTGTAGATTCTCTAGAATTATTATAGCCACTTCCTATTCCAAGCAAGATTTGGGAGAGCGTATCAATGGATTTCATAGAAGGTCTTCTTAAATCTAATGGGCAGGGGGTAATTTGGGTCATAGTTGATTGTATGAGTAAGTATGCTCATTTTATCATTTTATCTCACCCATTTACAGCTTCTTCTATTGCTCAAGGTTTTCTTGATCAAGTATATAAGCTCCATGGAGCACTAGTGGAGATTATAAGTGATCAGGATCTTATCTTTATCAGCAAATTTTGGAAAGAGTTTATCAAGGTTCTGAAAATTGAGCAAAGGCTGTCTTCAGCATACCATCCTCAAAGTGATGGGCAAACTGAAGTTTTGAATCATTGCTTGGAGTCTTATTTGAGGTGTACGTGCTGGGAAAATCCTAACGAATGGAACCACTGGGTGTCTTTGGCCGAATGGTGGTATAATACTACTTTCCACACTTCCACCAAGGCAACCCATATGAGCTACTTTATGGCCAAAAACCTCCGGTTTATTCTCCCTATATTCCTATAACAGCTGTCATTGAAGTAGTGGATAGGAGCTTCACAGCAAGGGAAAGAATGCTAGCTGTATTGAAACATCATTTACGTCAATCTGTTAACACTATGAAGCAGAAGGCAGATACTAGAAGGTCTGACAGGGAATTTCAAATAGGGCAGTGCGTTTTCCTGAAGCTACAACCTTATAGACAAGTTTCTGCAGCAACTAGAAGCACTAAGAAGCTAACTCCTTGGTTTTATCGTCCTTACAAGGTGACAGAAAAGATAGGACTAGTAGCTTACAAGTTGAAACTGCCACCTGAGTCCATAATCCACTCTACATTTCATGTGTCTTTGCTGAAGCTGTGTCCAGATCCTCATCTTAAACAAAGACATCCTCCTGTTGACTATCCTACTGTTCCTAGTTCCCAATATACTGAGAAAATATTGGCCAATAGAGTTGGGAGGAGGAAGAAGCATATTATCACAGAAGTTTTGTACAGTGGAAGGGATATCCTGAAAAGGACACTTCTTGGATCTCTCTCTACAAGTTACAGCAGCAGTTTCCTGAATTTCAGGTTTCCAACCCTTGAGGACAAGGGTTGTTTAAAAGGGGGGGGGTATTGTTATAAAATATATAATTGCTATTGACCCTATGACCCCTAGAATACCGTTAAGATACAATAAACAGTAGCCTATAAATAGTAAACCATAGCAAGGGTGACGGAATGAATAATGGCATTGCATTGACTTTTCCTTCATTTCTCCCCTGTAACCTATGCTTCTTGTTTCCTCTATCTCCTCTCTTTCCCCGACTTCCCTCTGCTTTCCTTTCTTTCCTGTTCTTTCCTATTCTTTCTCATTCTTGACCAAGCGGCATATCATAAGGTAACTGGTTTTTACTTAAAATGTTCTTCATTTAAACATATTTAATAATCTTACTTTCTTGCACTTGGTCTGACTTGACAATTTTTAAGACCCTTTATAGAATAATGTTATTATTCTGGTCTCTTGAAATGAGTATTTTCAAAGTTTATTTAAGCATTTTTTTACTTGTTCATTTAGGTTAGCTTTTGTTGTCGATGGAAAGTCTAGGAACCTTCTTGTAGTTGTTTGTGGAGTGTTCCACTTTGTTTTGGCTGCGTGTTGGACTCTTGAATTGGCATTTTCCATCTTTGATTGGTGTTTTAAAAGATGCTAGCAATATAATTATGTTCTTAGTTGTTTGGTAACTCAGTTATTTAATTTGTTATCGTTGTAGTGATTGATATATGTTCTTTAGTGTTTTGAGAAGTAACTGCTTGATGGCAATATGTAGCCATAAATTCTACAAGCATTGCATGTTTTCTATCAGATAAAGTTGATTTATTGTTGATAGTGCTACTGTGGAAACAGACCAAACCACATTGCTATATAACTTTAGGGAACTTTGCTTTGTTTTTTATGGTATGACGAATAGAAATGCCTATCGATATTTAGCATTGCTAAAAGTTTTTCTGTTCCAACCCTTGCTATTATCTCCTTTGTGGCTTTAAATTTGCTGCTGAATTTTGACAAACGTTTTGCTGAATTCAGTTATCAGGAGATGTTTCTGCTGTAATGAAAGCTTTGGAGGAGATAGGTTGTCAACTAAGGTCTGATAAAGAACCTCAATATGCTTATTATTAGTGTTTGTTTAACATTGCTTTGGAGAACTAATTTCTAGCTTTATATAACCTGTAGTCCAACTTTAATTTGTCAGGGAAAACCCTCCTCGACAAGTGATTTCAATCAGCCCAACATACAATTATGCTGCAATACGACCACCTCAACCATATCTTGACCCAACTTCAGGTTATTTATTGTTTTCTATATCATAATACTTCTAGCTGTCAGTTAGCAGTTGCATCAAGTTTTGAAATATTGTCTTACAACAACATCATCTTTAGGACAACCAATCTTGCAGCTGATTATGTTACCTTTGAGATGCTGATTTCTGAGACATTGGTCGGTGGGTTGATTGGTAGATGCGGCTCCAACATTTCAAGGATCAGAAACGAATCTGGAGCAACAATCAAGGTTAGATATTGTACTTGTCTAGTACCTCAGTTATTGCTTAAATGTTTGAAACCATTAACAGTTAATCAGAAAGTCTATATCCTATTATATGACAATCTTTCAAGTTCTTGGTTTGAAGTTCAAGCTTTAATTGACTCAACGTCAGATTATAAGTCTGTATTTAATAGAGGAAAGAACATTTTGGAACTTAGACTGGAATCACATCCATTTTTTTAATTCAATAATGTCAAGTTTTGTTAATCTAACAAAGAGTTTTGTTCATAAAATGAGAATCTTGGCTTACTTTTGCAAATTTAATGGAAAGAGGATGATTCTATCCCTTTCAACTTCTCTAGTAAACAACTAGGCTGCTTGATTACTATTTCTGTATAAGTTGTTGGTAAATTTAAAAATAAAAGCTCATACTGCATTAGACCTGTTTTCTGTTGATTTAATTGACAATTTAAGACGTTCTATATTTCATTAAGTCATAGTTATCAATGCTACTACGCTGTGGTACATTGTTCCCTGTGCTGCCTAGTGTAAAATTAATGTGCAATACACAGAACTTTGAGATCCAAAACAAATATGAAAGAAGGAATAAAACAACGCACATAACTTTCAATTTCTTTACATAAACTAAAATGCAAATGTAATAACACATTTTGAGATTTGATCAGAAAATTGAAATTATTGGATGAACTATCAGCAGAATAATTACTTTTTCTGGAGAGGAGATATGGAGGGCATGAGAAAAAAAGAAGTAAAACCAATATAAGAAAGAATAAAATAATTGAGAGAGAGAGAACGTAGTAGAGAAATGCAGTGAGGGAGGAATGAAGAAAGAGTGAAGCAAAACCATAAAGAGGAAAAAGAATAGCAGAACAGAGAGAGGTTGACAGAGTAGTATGGTGATCAATGAATGATAAAAATAATTTGAACAAGAGGAAGAACCTGATGAAATATAGCAGAGCTGACAATTGATCATAATATAGATGGTGATCAAAAGTCTGAGGAAGGGAGAAATGGGGCAAAGCTGATGAGGATGAGAGGGCTGAAGTTGGTGAGCTGCAAGCTAAGCCAGCTATTGAGACAATTGTTTCTCCCTTTCAGGAAACACGGAAATAAAAAAAAAAGTAGTTATCAAAGGTTTTTAGCCGACAAATTCTGGTGTAATGTGATATGCTCCTGTACCACAACGTCCTTTTAAACAGCCATGGCTCCAGTATAATTTAAATGATTGTTATTTTATTGCATCCATTAACTGTTCATTTTACTTTTACTATTTTTATGCTTGATTCTTTATTTGCTAGAGTTTTCTTCTAATATTTGGTTTATTTCTCCATCCCTGAGAAAATGTTTCAGGTTTATGGAGGTAAAGGCGAACAGAGGCATAGGCAAATTCAATTTGGTGGTAGTGCTCAGCAGGTGATCATGTTTATTACTGATAATTTAGCCTTTTGGTGCCCATGGAAGTTTAAGAAAGCCATTATTGAAATTTGAAACATCCTCTTTTATCAATGCATTTTTCATTTTGGTTAGTAGATATGATGTCTTAGCTACTGGCTAGGCTCTTTTTAGTGGTTGAATGGACAGCTGACTGGCTAGGCCTAAATGCACAGATAACCAAATAACCACTTTCAGTAGAAAATGAAAACAAGGATATTGGATCTATTGTATTGGTCGTAGGGTTTTGTTTGTTGGATTTTGATTCATTTGTGTTAATAGGTGAAATGTCTCTCTCTCTCTCTCTCTCTCTCTTTTAATTATTGGCTACGGGTATTGTATTATCCATGAGTTTCAAAATTTTGGTATTTTGGCTAGAAGTGGCTGAAAGTTTGAGATGAATTGCAAAACTTGAGACACCTGGATTTTATCTGCATTTTCAATCTTTGACTGTCAATTGCTAAAATTTTATTTGGCATCTGTTCTCTAATCGTAGGATTTAGATCCTCCAGGGTTCAGTTTTAAGTGTAAGACACACCTGAATAAACTTCACATTCAAAATAAAATCAGTAATTTAATCTTGAGGGGCTGTGGTCTCTAACTTCAATCAAATTTTGATTGTTGTTAATGTTTCATTTGTTTAAAAAACCATGAATAAGTTTTTCTTTTACGTTTTTTTTGTATGAAACACTGAATCATAATAAAAACCAAGGATTTACAAAGGATCAAAAGAATGCAACAAGGCATTAAACATCCACCATCTTGCTATTTAAAATATTCTGAAGTGCAAAATAGAGAATTAGATCTTTGTGCTATCCTATTTAATTTGTCAGACTCAGTAATATTATTCCTGCACACAAGCTCGAGAGAGCATTCCAATCCCTTTCAATTAAGCCTCTTGCTTCATCAATGAGATCCAAGGGTTTTCCAGGGTCCGTTCTCTGGTGAATATATTGATAAACTGAGCGTCAGTCATTCCACCTTTATTCCTCTGGCCCTTGCTCCATTGAATAAGTATTTTTAACCTTAGAGATAAGGATGCTGATTGGATTATTTTAATATTTTTCAATTACAGTTTGGCAGCCCTAAGTAGTTTAACCTATGACATGGCATCCCTCAATATATTTAGTTGTGAATTTTTGTAATGGTTAATATCATGTTCCTACTTTACTGAATTTGTAGTTTGGACTTATGAACAGGTAGCTTTGGCAAAACAGAGAGTTGATGAGTATATTTACTCTCAGTTGATACAACAATCTGGCGCCCAATAATCACTGGAGGTATTATTTCAAAAGCTTTTCTACAGGGGCTTAAGTAGGGAATATGGGTGGGGGAGACTAGATAAATCTGATGTGTTGTGATGTTATGGAAAAAATGGCCTTGCCCTACCCAAAGTAGATGATCGCTGAAGTTAGTCTGAGCCAATATAAACAATGATACTGTATTAGATGTTATTTTCTATTCACGCGTTGCCAAACCATGTTTTACATTGGAAATTATCAAGCCGTTTCCTAGGTTTGGGCAAGTAAAGGATAATTGATATGCTTCTTATGGGAAAGGTGCAATTTTGCTTCGTTTTTACCCGTGTTAAAACTAATAAATACCCAATCTCTCAGTTTCCGGAGATGACAAACCTGTAAAATCAGGATCTCTGGTTCTCATCGATGATGCGTGCTGTGCCATGAATCCAGCTGTCCCTTCAGAGTCGGTGCCCCTATGGGTAAGTAGGTAGGACGTTTTCCTACATGGTCACCTTGTGTTTGCCATAGTGATGATCTGTTGCGGATAGAGTTTTATTAGTTTTCAAACTTTTCTGGTTGTACTGTATCATTGTTTTTAGTTATACTTGAATTTTTTTTTTGTCTATAAAATATGGGTACTTATGTAATAGGTAAGTAACATTTCCTAGATGTCTGGTATGGTAGTTTTCAAGTGCTTTATGCTGTCTCTAGTAATTAGTTTTACTGAATTAGTATCATCCGATAATGTATGAGATTATTGGATTCTTGTTCAATTCAAGTTTAAAGAATTTAAGGTGGAGTATTTCTGCGGCTTAAAAATCAGATTCTATGCTTTGTTAGAAAGGATGATGGTACTGGAATGGTATGTTAGGGAATAAAATGGAATGGAATGTAGATTATCATGTTTGCTATGATACTGGGAATCTAGGAAAAAATTGTTTCTTTAATTAAATTATTTGTTTATTTATTTTTGCATAAATCAATTAAGCACAAACATGTAAACACCATGTTCGAACCTGAGACCTCCAAGCGTGGTGGTGGGTTGTGTTGGGAATGAGGCGGCTACAATTAAGTTGAAATTGTTGAATGGCAATTATTCCCTATGCCAATTTTTTTCTTTCTTTTTTCTGTCCATCCTTCTTCCATGGTCTTCCTCGTGATCAGATTGTTGTTAAGAAAACAGTGATAACACATTATAAAAGCAGATCAATAACCCATAAGATTCCACTCAATTAGAGGTTCAGAAATGTTTTTTTTGATACTATCAATGGATATTAGGAGTTTTTTTATACTATTATTAGTTACTCAAATGACTGACTAATCTAATTTTGAAAATTTATAGTTGACTTTTTAATATAAATGTTTTTTCTGTGATTCGAATTTAAGATTAAGAGAAATTTAGCAGTTTTATAATAACATCAATAACTTGCTGAAAAAGCAAGATAAAGATTCCACTCAAATTTGCATTTAATACATGATATGGTACACATTTTATATTTTCGTGCATTCGTCTGCGTTACTTTGTATTAGGTTCATATTTAAATTTTATTTATATAATATAACTTGTTTATGTTTTGGGGGGTAAAAAAGAGATCTTATAACTATTTGCAGCAATCTGAAATTTACATTATTTTTTGTGTTGTATTGTTTTTGTTTTGAAGAAAGAACAAGGCTTTATTCGTAATTTGCTATAAAATTTTTTTATTCATGTATATGGTTTGCTTAAACATTTATGTCATAATTTCTGAATATCTAATGCACTCATGTAATGTTTGGTACGAAGAGAAATGTTCTCTACAAAAAGAAATTAGACAGTGAATGACAATATAAGGAAATCAAGCAACACATTTTCCTATTTCCTTTCTAGGAAACGATTTTTTCAGTACTGAATGTTGTCATGACTAAATTAAATTCTAGTATTATTAAACTTAAGTAGGTATAATTCTTTTAAAGATTTTTCTTACATTCACAAATACTCAAATTTGAGACTGTATTTAAATTTTCTTGTTGGTTTGTCATACGCTTTTTGATGAGCTAATGTGTTGTTTTCAATAAAAACAGTTGCGCATGACTATTAATAGGGTTAGTCTGAATAGTAAGTGGTTCAGTATCACTTAAATGAGATATTGAGTTTGAGTTTTGGCGTATGTAGAAAATTTATGTTGGGAGATTCACTTATCATAGTTAGGTGAGTAATATGGGTCGAATTTAAATATAGTTGGGTAAAATTCTAGTAAACTGGTGGGCAATAAAAAAAAATAGTTGTGCATAACTTGTATGCTAAAAGTTTTAAAGCCATTGTATCTTATATTCGTATGGTATACATGTGCCAATATTAGTCTTATATGACTATAGCAATCATATTCACCAATGTCCTTTCCCCTCCTACGATTCTGCTACAACACCAAACCACGTCCTTGGCATTTTGAAGTGTTGAGGAAGAGATTTGGAGGGCTATGTTTTTGTAGATATACTGTAAACAATTTAGAAAAAAAAACCCTGAAATGTTAAGTATTTATCAAAATAGCTCATTAGAAATCGTTCAATATCAGAACGAGTTCATACGTATACGAAAATCATTTACCTAACTAACGTCTTACACCCCTTGTCGATATGCCAGGTGTGACATTTATTTATTTTTTAATTCCAAAGTGAAACCGTAGTTTCAGTTTTATCCCCTTGTGAACTTGTATGTGCCATATTATCTAGCTTGTCTACAACTCTACGTATGTTCATGATTTACCTTCATCACATTCATATTTTTATTAATATAGTTAATAAGAATAATATTAAAAATTATTTTTTATCTAACTAATAAAGATAACATTAATAATTACTTATTTTTAGTATAATTAATAAGAGTAATATTAAAATCGCTTATAGTGAACAAATGAAAATATGAATGTATTTAAGGCGACTCATGAACACGTATAGAGTCGTGGACTATTGGGGATAAAATGGCACATACAAGTTCCCAGGGGGGAAAACTGAAATCGTTTCTAAGGTGAAGGGTTTCACTTTTAAATTAGAAAAGCGAAAAATTATAATAAAGGACCTAGAGAAAATAATATTTATTAAGAAGGATATTAAAATTTGTTATTATTTAGGAGAACCAAATATCAAAATATAAATTTAAAAATACTAAATTGTCATTCATCACTAATTTTAATTTATTCTAAAGAAATAATGCACCTTGCATTTCTCACAATGAACTTCACCCATGAATCAGAACTGGTTCTATATCTGCCAATAGAAATTACCAACATAAGAGCCATCATTCAAAAATCAAAATCAAAATCACATGTTGATTGATTACCAGGAAAGGAAACACAGGATAAGTTTCAATATGAAAGGGCAACCATGTTTGGTAGCGGGGAAAACTAGAAAAGAGCGAAGAAAGTGGTCGACATGCCTTCAATTAGGAAAGCAAATATATTACTATCTCTAATCTTAATTATAAGATCTATTTAACTAATTTTAATATATTAAAGAAATTAGATAAATTAATTAATTATAATAATTATGTGTTGATTTCCCTAATGAATTTGAACTACATTTGATAGACACTTAATATTTAAAAGACAAGGTTAATTGAGGTCTTATATTTATGATTAAATCTAATTTTTAATCTAGTGCTTATAATTAGAAACGGATGATGGGAGTATATAAAGATCAACACTATTTAGAGTCTATTTAGATTAGCTTTTGGATAATAGATTTTGGAAAGAATAAATTTTAAAAATGGAGACGTTTAGATGATTAGTAATATAATTATTTTTTATATTAATAAATTTTAAAAAATGTATGATTTGATTAAAAGTATGAGAGAGGAGAGAGAATGGAGAAGAAAGAGGAGAGATGAGTAAGTGTAGAGAGGAGAGAGGAGAGAGAATAGAGAAGAAAGAGGAGAGATGAGTAAGTGTAGAGAGGAGAGAGGAGAGAGGGTGAAGAAGAGAGATGAGAGATAAGATAGGGTAGAGAAGATAGATGAGATAGGAGAGAGGGTAGAGAAGAGAGATGAGAGAGAAGAGATAGTGTAATAAAAAGTAGGGGTAAGATAGAGGGTGAAGAAGAGAGATGAGAGATAAGATAGGGTAGAGAAGATAGATGAGATAGGAGAGAGGGTAGAGAAGAGAGATGAGAGAGAAGAGATAGTGTAATAAAAAGTAGGGGTAAGATAGTAATTTGATAATCTATAAACTCTTTTACTGTTCCAAAAATTAGTTTTAGTAGTTTATTCAAAATTATAGTTTTAGTTAAAATTACTTCTGGATAAATATGACTGTTTATTTAAAATTTTTTAAAACTAAGAATTTTTCAAATCATGGTACCCAATATACACTTAGTCAATTCATCGGCATTAGAAAAATTGGAAACATTGCAAATTCATCGCCTGTGTTTCTTTTTGTTTTTTTAGGTAATCTTCATACGAGATTCCAAGTATTCAATTGTTCATTCTCTTGGTAATTAGAATATGTACGATTCTCAAACTGATAATGACGCCATCTTGATAGTTAAAGTCAAGAATAAAGAACCAGATTGTCACTGGAGCTTCTGGGGAAGGAGTTTTGAGGTTTTGATTTTTGGCCGTGTGTTACGTGGAAGCAAAGGGTTTAAGGGGTAATTTAGTTTACATTTTGATATTTATAGTCCACTAAATAATTAAAAAATTTAAAGATCCTTCTTGATAAATATTATTTTCTCTGTGGGTTTTACTTAAATTCTCCCCCCAAAAAATGTCACATTTAGCACATTTGAAAAGGGGTGCAAGTCATTCTTTGGGTAAACGATTTTTGTATAAATTTGAACGATTTCTAGTGAAGTATTTTAATAAATACTTTCCACAATATACCATTTTAATATTTTGTATTGTTTATAGTATATTGATAAAAAAAAAGTCGATTTAGAATGTAATTGAGACTTTAAGAAGGTACCAAAAGAAGGCGGGTTGTTTTTGTGAAGGGAATAGGAGAGGGTATGAGTAGGGTGTGTATGGTAGAAATGGGCAGGATAATCTCCCTATCTAGTGTTATGCCTGAAAATATATAGACTACAATTTACAGTTTAATGCTCGGTCATATTTAATAAAAGTTTTAATTATTTTGAGTTGAATATATGTGAGCTTGTATGTCTAAGTCGTGATGTTATACTTATGTTGTAGAAAAAATATGCAATTATAAATTTTTAAAATAATATCATATTTATATGTTTTCAAGAGTTGAATAATATCTATAATTCATTAAGAATAATATAATAAAAAGATAATAATTAAAGTTTTAAAATTCATTGCATATATAAAAAAAATCTTGAAGTCTAAATAGTTTGTAATTATAATTTTGTATTAATTTTCTCAATGTTGACAAAGATAGAGAATATAAAAAAATTAAAATAAATAATTATAATTTATAATGTAATCATATAATGATTAACAAAGTTAAAAAAGAAAAAAAAATCAATATAGTTATAAATATTAAAATATGTAACTTACTTATTTAACTACTCATATTTTTAAAATAATCATTTAATTACCAGTAGCTATTATATTTTTCCTTTTAAGTATAATATCTAGGGGGAAAATAAAAAAATAAAATAAAAGAAGAGATGTTCATAGGTAGGGTAGGGCAACTCTGTATCTGGTGTCTAACCCAAAAAAAATATGAGTTGTATTTTATAGTTCGATACTTAATCCTAACTTATATATTTATTAAGTTGGGCAAAAAATGTTTATCATAAGGTCAAATAGGCATATCATGCCACTGTTTTTATGCATAACCCTAACACCAAGTACCTATAGAAATCCCCATTTCCCCATCACATCATCAGAAATTCAGAGACACTAGCTCTAGGGAAATTTCTTCATCTCGCCCTCGCCCCTCACTCGCACCGTCTCCATTCGATTCATATCTTTTCATTTTTTTTCAAATTATTCTCACTCATCGTAGCTCTCGCTCTTGCCTCTTACCGCGTAGCCTTCAACTCATGGGTTGACCCACGTTACCAATTCTAATCAACAAAAGATAATGTGGAATGATTGTGGGAACTCTAGTAATTTTAAAGAATTCCCGCATATGGGAATGAGAAATGGTAAAGTGTTGACCTATGAATCAATCAGCTTTACCAACTCTTTGGGAATCATTGTTGTTATGATGGAATCAAGATTCCCAATAAAATGTCAGCCAAACACACTATCACTAGAAATGGAATCGGAATCGGAATCGGAATTACCTTTTTCTAGAAGATAAAAATTGAACCAAACGAGCCATTAATATTATTGGTATCAATGTTTTCTTTTACATGCCAGTGATATTATGGAAAATTGTAACATTCTAAAATAGACTTGAATACTTGCATGTGTAAAAAGAATTCTTTATAGTAATTTATCGATTCTAAATATAAAATCTCGTTAGTAATATAATTTGCACTACATATAAATCTTATATTTAGTATATGAGGAAGTAGGATATTTTTCTAATAAGATAGACAATTAGAAAAAGTACAAAATTAGAGAAGAGAATATTTATTCATATGGCTAAAATCTAAAAAACTCCCTCAACCACAAAAGTTTAAAACCAAGACTCTAAAGTTTTATATTTTGACTGTCAACCTCCTCATGGTTAAAGTTGCTGCTTTTAAGTTTAACTATTTATACCGATCGCATCTTTTTTTTTTAATTGAACAATATGGTATGTCACTCTAATAAATAAAACTTGGCATTGGCATGGATTTAGGTATTTTAATTATTTTATTAAGAGTTAAAAAATGCTTATGGTCATTGTATCATATCCCTATTAAAATAGTCTTTCTCCCCATCTTACTAACCAGTCTTGGAGATCAGTGATGGCGGTTCCAAGAAAGAAAGAAGAATTTGCCAGGTTCTTTGCGTTTTGATATGAATTCTTATATATGCAAGTCAATATATATATATATATATATATATATAAACACTTACAAGGATGACTCAACAGTAAGAAGGTCCTTTGAAATCAAGGGGCCTTGCAATGAAGCAAGTCTAATCTCAACAATAAAAATAGTTAATAGTTGTGGTTCTAATAGTAGCGCTTGAGGAGACATTCTAAGTTCTGGGTACCTAGATTTATACATGAGGGTAATAAACAATTCATCATGTCTAACATTAGTATCACCTAAGAGAAAAGGAGACTTCGTCCTACCCTTAGATTGTAGGTAAACTTAACTCTTTTATAAAAATTCTTATACCAAACAAAAATATTATTGAGAGGTGGGGAGAAAACCTATGTCAATAGGGAAATGGTAGAATGACCCTAAGCATGTTTTAAGTCTTAATAAAATAGTTAAAATGCCTAAACTCTCATGTCACTGCTAAGTGTTATTTATTAGAGTGACATGGCATATTGTTCAATTAAAAGAAAGATGAGATGACATAAACTGATAAATTTAATGGTAATTTTAACAATAAAAAGGTTGATTGTCAAAATATGAAACTTTAAAGTCTTAGTTTTAAAACTTTGGTAGTGTAGAGAGGTGATAAGCAATATACCCAAAATTTAGGGAGTTTTTTGGAATTTAGCCTATTCATATTTATTTATGGATAATAAGATTAGATTATGGTGATTGAAATTTATCATATATTTATGCAAGGGAGAAGAATTATCCTAAGATGAGATAATGTTAAGAAAATCTATTTCCCACATAATTTAAAGGAGAATTTAAAAAAATCAAGCTGATAATTAGTGAGAATTGGGTATTTCTTGCTTCGTGCCGCCCCACGGTCGATGCTGAGGCATTATTGGTAGTCAACAGCGAATGGATTTAGAGGATGACTTTAGCCGGAACATGAATCCACTGCTTTTATGCTATTCTTATTTTTTTTTTGGTCAATCATAAGATCCCCTTCCTAGAAACCCCAAATCTTACCCTCTCAAAGTTAAGAACAAAAATTCCTACGATCCAATAATTGACTTTCTAGGTTGGCTTAGCTACAGTTTGAACACGGATATACCCACTTAAAGGCGAACTATGGAGCAGTTGCACAACTAAAAATAGAGGTACAAAAAGAGGAATTTTAGGGTTTTTGATATGGAATTGGGAAAATGGTTTCTTATTGATTTTTTGTTACTTTATTCTTACTGTAAATTAGATTTATGGGTTTAAGGTTTCAGTATCCATGAATAGTTCCCTAGAGAAAGGTGGTGAGAAGGTCTAACAGATAAAAGCTGGAGCAGAACAAGAAAACTAATGATGGGAGAGAGGGGGAAGGAATCAAGATGTTGAGATGGTGATGAATTGGCTCATCAAGTGCCACGTGAGACGCCATGTGGGAGTTCTAGTCAAACAAAATTATCAAATTTAACATCTTTTTAATAGTAAGAAGATATTATACTACTTTTAATATTTTCAGGATGACATTGATCTTAAAATAATTTTTGAGAGCAACATTACTCTTAAATTTAAATTTTCGGGGCAAAATTAAGCCTTAACAACAACAACTAACAATAGCATAGATAAAATTATAAGTGCACATATGCATTTTAACAACTAACAGTAGCAAAATAACAAATTGCCATATTTCATTGATGAATTTATAAGTGTATTATGCACATGTACATTTAACAATTGGTAATAATAAAATAACAAGGAGTCATATTCATATGTGAATTCATAAGTACATATGCGCATTTTAACAACTAACAATAATAATATAATAAGTGGCTATATTTCATAGGTGAATTTATAAGTACACATGAGTATTTTAACAACTAATAATAGTAAAATAATAAGTATTAATATTTTATAAGTGAATTTATAAATACATATATATTTTAACAATTAACAATAATAAAATAATAAATATAAATTTACAAATTTTAATATATAAGAGTTAGATATAAAATTTATAAATAATTTTTAAATGCACATTGGCATTTTAAAAATTAACAACAGCAAAATGACGCAGGGTGTCTAATCCGCATCCTCTTATGTCCCACCTAATGTGCCTTATCTCGATTGTCCAGTTCATCGAACAAGCACATGTATTTCATTGATCAAAATGTCATTTTAAAAAGTAAATCCTGACTTTTTTTTTTTTTGTCTAATCCTCATCGTTCATGCTATTAAACCTAAAAGCTTGTTGCTCACTTCACCAGACTTGCTTCTCCTCTTATGCCACACCGTTCTTTGCGAAGTCAGAATAACTCATCGAAGTGAAAAATGACAGATGGTACAAATTGTGATAGAGACTGGAAGAATCTGGCCAAAGATTTCAATTTGAAAGTTTCAACGTCTATGAAAGATTCAGAATGTTGTTGGTCTTGTCTATCAAAATATTTTGATGGTAGCTATTTATGCCGGTAAATAATGGTTTTATTGTAGCTATATATGCTAGTGAATACCGGTTTTATCATTTTTGTCTTTTTCGGCTGTTTGGGTGTTTCTGACTTGGCATTTTCTAGATTTGATTTTTATTTTGATGAAATTTCCTGTATATACTATATACAACTTAATGGGGGGACATTCTTTGCAAAGACCATAATGTATTTGTTGAGTATTTTCGTTAGAAAATTCAGATCATTCAACAAGATATAAATGCAAAGGAAGAAAACGTTGTGAAATCAATATACATGTAAAGGAAGATATTCTGACTTAATATATGCCTGATCTATGCTATTAGTTAACATTCAATGTCAAAATGTAAACAAGTAATGTTGCTCATAATATTTGGGCTGATATGTGGAATGTTATATGCTACTGAATATTTGTTGTTGGATTCTTAAAAGTATCTGCATCAAAATGGTTGGCTGAACCAAAACGACTTGCTGAACCAAAATTACGACAGACTAGACCAAATTGTGTTGCTGACCAAAATGAACCCAATTCTCTTTTTAACTGATGACTAATGGCGCTGGACTGAGAACCTATTACAGAGATAACATTGTCAAAGCTTACTTATTATAAAAAAAGTTAAAATGATGTTTCATGTACATTGACTATCCTGATGTAAGAAGTTACACATTCCATTGTATGAAATATTTGTTGTAATTTATTTAAGGTAGGGCTTTTCTTTTATACTTGATGTAATTTATGTGGACACAAAGTAAGTTGACTAAATATGAAATGTTTATAACATGGAGTTATTCAACTATGTGTGTTTCTTAAATGGCATGACTAAATTTATATGGTTATTCCAATATGATATGTGGATTACACATTTAAACATGTTATTATGAATGATCTACTGCTTAATTTATCATAACTTTGTATGACTGTTTTACTACCACTAAGATTCATATGAATTTTATCACTGAATATTTTAAAACATGATCAAGTATAAACAAGGATAAAATTTATACAACATACTAGACTATAGAAGCATGAATATGTCTTTTGACCAAGTTAGAGTTTCTGTTTGTTTTGCTAATACAAACTGATGGAGGAGACTCAAATGATTATATTTTGTTTTTTCTATACTCAATGGCATGAAGGCACCTCTCTCTTTCAAGGTGATTCACAGAATGTTGACACTACTATCCAATAGCATCAAAATCACTATGAAACTAGATTTTGTAGTAAAGTGTAACTTGTGTTGTCTCCTAAAGAGCCTATGCTTAATCACTTAAAATTAGGGTTTTTAATAAGAAAAAGATTACTTAAAAACAATTAACAAGTGGGGTTTTCCAAATTGGAAATTAAAAGTCTAATCAACTAAGAAAAATAAATAAACAAAAGGACAAATTGACAATTAACTATAATGAAAATGCAATTAGCTACAAGTTCTTCACCTAAGATATAATGGTCCTTGTCCAAATAAAAGATTAATTCATTTGGTTGAGATTCCTTAAGAAAATTCCAAATTCAAATTCTTGAATTATCATTCAAGTTTTATGTTATTGTTTAAATCAAAATTCAATGACATCTCATTTAAACTCCATATTAAACTCAAGCAACAATTAATCCTGGAATTTGAATAAATAGAGAAAATCCACCAATTTCCTCCTCCAATTTTCCTCTCAAACTTCTATCAATCAATTAAAAATAAAAATTCATGGCATCTCAATATTTCAAAAGAGATAGCAAAATAAAACACATTCCAAATCTGGAAACTATAAAATTTTGCACAAATTAAAGCACCAATATAGAGGAAATTAACTCACACTTGGAGAGTTCTTACACATGAATCATATAAAGAAATTGAACTCGTTCATGTACTCTGACTAATTTGAAAAAAGTGAACAAGAGAGAAAATTATGGTCTAAATCTGGAATCCCAGGCAACACGACATTTATTCCACTAGGACCATGCTTAAGTCCAGGATTCTGAGATGTTACATTTGGCACATTGTGGGAAAAGCTACTAACTTGAGTCTTGCTTGCAGGCTTTGCAAGAAGTGGCAAAACAAGTGAAATTGAAATATTTTCTCCATCGTGGCCACTGAAGTATGACCTAGCATTTAAAACATTATCCAGCATCTAATATGAACCAATACTTGATCTCCTGCTCTTCCAATGAAATTATGTCCTGATTTCCTGGTAATTTCCTCAGAGCATATGACAATGAAAAGGTCAAAAAATGTGCACATTTGAAATATCCGTTTGGGAAAACCCAAGAGTAGGCATTTACCTGTACAAAGAAAAGCTTACCAAAGGTAACTAGGAATAAAGGTTTGATTGAGATTGAGATAATATTTATATCATCATGATACCAAAGATAAATAATATAACCAAAAAACTCGTCCTTTGGAAAGAGCAAATAAGAAGTACCTTTCTCTTTGCATATCAAATAGGGAAAGCTCCAGTGTTGGCCTCTAGCTTCAACATAATCAAATTAAATAGACAAAAAGGAGTGGGGGCACGCGGAGATGAAAATTGATAGCGAGGAAGGCTTGACACACAAGAAATATAATGTAGCAATTATAAAATTAACTTCCTTGTTGAAATTTGCCACAGTTTACTTGCCCTTAGGAAGAAAATTGTGGCTAAACAACGTTTTTGGCAGTGAAAGAGTAGAACATCTGGCACAAGTATGATGCACATACTTACAATTATTTTCAATAATTAACAAGTCTATACAAATGTCCATGCTACTTGTGAGTCAAAAACAGAATGTAAGATTGTTTGACAATGTATGTAACTGATGATGAACTGAGAATCTCATCATCCTCTGCTACAAAGAACTCATTTCTATGTACCTTTGAGCCTCCTCCAGTCGACCATAGCGTGTCAGAAGTCGGATCATTATACTACAGTGTTCTTTAGATGCTTCAATCTTATATCTACTCAACATTAAATTAAAGATACTACAAGCTTCATCAACAAATCCAGCTGTCTCACATATAGAGAGAGTTGCTTGGAAAGTGAAGTGGTTTGGAGAAAAACCTTTCGATATCATCTGATAAAAAATGTCAATTGCATCTTGATACAATTCATTATAACCATGTGCCTTTATAAGAGCAGTCCATGTCATTGAACCCTTAACAGGGACTGCATCAAAGACCAACTTTGCTTTACTAACATCTCCACAAGTCCCATACATATTCATAAGTTCAGCAGAGACATAATGAACCGATGCAAGATCCTTTTTCAAGATCTGGCAATGAATCTCCTTCCCAAGCTTTGAAAGTTTGAGTTTACCACAAACACTCAGCATCCTGGCTATGCTAACTGAGTCTGGCCGCTGCTTCGACAATTGCATTGACCTAATCACATCAAGTGCTTCATACAAACTTCCATTTTCTATATATGAATCAATCATGGATGTCCACAAAATCACGTTTCTGTGCTCCATGTGATCAAATAGTTTTATAGAGTAATCAATCATTCGGCACTTAGAGTACACTACCATCAGTGAAGAAACTATAGATACATTAGGCAAAAAACCATTTTTCAAGGAATAAGCATGAATCTCCTTCCCTTGTTTTAGAGCTCTTAACTCAGCACAAATTGGAAGAGCAGTAGCGACTGTGACAATATCAGGCTTGAACCCTTCTTGCTGCATCCAAATTGTAGATCTTAGAGCCTGCTCTAGTCTCCCATTAGTGGCATAACCTGACATTAGGGCAGTCCAACAAATGACATTTCTCTCCATTGAGCTATAAAACACTCGTCTTCCTGAACTCAGGTCCCCACACTTGCAATACATATCAATTAAAGCAGACTGAATTGGTACCTGCTTTGAATATGATTTTGTTTTCAGTACATAAGCATGAACCTCCTGCCCTAGTCTTCGTGCACCAACTTCACCAATTGTAGGAAGAATAATGGTCATTATAACTGAATTTGGCTTTCTTCCTTCCTCTACCATCCACCTTACATACTCCAATGCTTCCCTATGCAACCTGTTATGTGCAAAACCAGCAATCATTGCTCCCCATACAACAACATCTCTCTCAAGAGTTTCCTCAAACACACGGTGAGCAAGCCTAACCTTGCCACACTTAAAATACATATCAATCAAACTTGTCCGAAGAATTGAACTATCAACTAAACCATTCTTAATTAAGAGGGCATGAATCTTCAATCCTTGAAAAAGTGCTGGTGCACCAGCAAAGCTTTTGATAACACTAGAGAAAGAGTATACATTCAATTCAATCCCCAATGCACGCATTTCTGAAAAAGTTGAAAGCACTTCGTGATATTGCTTCTTACCAGAAATCACAGTTCCTCTAAGCAAGGCATTCCATGGATATACACTCCAACAAGAGCAATCTTCAAATAATTGTTTGGCATCTTCCATGGAGCCACAAGATGTGTACATATGGACAAGTTTTGTGCGTAAAAATTCATTCTTTTCAAGCCCATTAATCCGAATAAGGGTGTGAATCTCTCTTCCTTCTTTCAAGGATTTGGTGCGAATACAAGCAGCAATTAGGGCAGAGAATGTCGTGGGGTTCACAGGGATACCCCGTTGGTCCATGTAGTCCAAGATGATAAGAGCTTTTTGCAGTTGGTTCTCCCTAGCAAATTTCTTGATGTCCTTGTAAATGGAACGTGGGTTTTTGCTGTGGAGGGGCAATGATGAAGGGAATGCATCTTTTTCTGCAAAAGGTTTCACCTTGTCAGGGGAGGATTTGCGTATTTTGTAGTCTAATGTTGGAGGTGCTTCACAAGAAATTGAGAGAGATTGAGCAGAAGCTCTGAACTTGAAGATGCAGAAACTGTCAAGTTTGGTCCTAGTTATGGTATTTGAAGGGAAACAAGGTAAGTGCAGAGATAGTGTTGTAGTAGCTGAAAGTGAGCTTTCCATGGACTTCATTGACAAATGTCCAATTTAAAGTTGGATGGCAGCCAAATGATAAATTCAGACTCCCTCCACTGCAGCTTCACTTCACTATGCCTCAACTGCAAGCAAACAACATCATTCTATTAAACAAAGCCAAACCAACACAACATATAAACACCACAATTTATAGATACCTGACCTTCATGGTATGAAATAGTAAGTCTGCTGTAAGCAAAGCAAGACCCAAAAACCATAGTAAGTATAAGTTTAACCAACCAAACTCAAACATTGGTCATGTTTCTAGATTTAACTTCGTAAATGTTTCTAAATTTTTTTAAGAAAAGTGATATGAATAAGAGCCAACAACTAAACTAAATACTCACAAAAGTCTCAGGTTTATCTTTATAATGAAGCAAACCATTGAATAGTAATGGGGGAAAATCAAGGGAACAGTCTCTGTTCAGACTATTTGACAGAAAATTTTCGTTGTTCATGGTGCAATGTTGAGTATTTGAGCAGAGGATATTGTGGTGCAAATACAGTGAGCTTACTATATCATTTAGTATGGGAATAATCTCATCTTTTAGGCTATGAATTTCGATTAGCAAACATTCTGAACCGGCCAAAATATTGCAGCAAGAGAAGTAGGAGATAAAAGCAATCAGGTGAGGTTAAATTTCATTAGCTAACCATCCCAAATTCTGATTGTTTTTGGTCCAGGGCAATGCATCTTAAAAATATGTTCTGATTCTTAGGCTTTTATGGGGATCAAATTAAAACAAAAACAGAGGAAAACAAAACAATCGCAATGAATAGATTAAAAGAAAAATAGGCAAACACAAATCAACAGCATATTATTATAATCCACCTTGTTTCAGGATTTGAACCTAGACTGATTTTTATATTGTCCTGGTGTAGGATCAAATAGTATTACTTCCTCTTAAAGAATGGGGGCACCTGCACATGCCATATCTACACTCATGCATGCGATAAAAGAAAAGCAAAATAGATTGCGTAAAACAGCATAACCCGTATAATAATTTTTCTTTCCAGCTATTTCTTTTCTATCTGGATTAAAAAATTGAAGGACAAATGTCATACCTGAATAACATTTTCTCTTTTCCATGTTGGATAATTACTGGCATTCTTTTTTAAAGATCATTTTGTGTTTCCTTCCTAACTGTAACCTTGAAGAGAGCTAGTAGTGATTCATGTCAAGAACATTTCAGGACTCGTGTCAGTTAGAATTGGTGGTAATCAAGCATGTGAAAGGCGAGGCAGACGTAAATGAATACATTACCCTGATCCTTTAAGGAATCAATTAAATGCCACAGTTCTTCAGGAACATAATAGCAGAATATCTACTACTAGATCGGTACTGTTCATCAGATCATTTGACTTAGAATTGATTTAAAATGAGGCATAGACTTTCTATTATAAGTATTGACTTTGGAATGTTTTTGTTATAATTTTTTATTTTTTTCATTGGGCTTTAATCTAATGTCCAGTCAGAGGAATGAAGAGTTTTCTTTCATCATTGCTGGGTGTCAATTATTGGAGTACCCAATCTTTCATATGGTGACCAAGTACCTTGAAGAATATAGCTACTTGCTCATCCACTAACATGTGTTTAGTTGTTTTAAGGCCACCTATTCTATCTAGCATGCAGAAGTAATATCTTAATTTGATCTATACATCTTAATTTGGTGTAACAAGTAAATATCACTACCATAAACCAACTCCTAAAGATGTTTCCTTTTAGTATGGAAATCAAGAGTGTAAGACTGAACCTCTAGCCTCCTATAGCTTAAAAAAGCTACAGCAGACATCATATTTAGAAATACGGTACACAGCATGAAAAAAGAATAACCACCCAAGCATTACAAGAAGATCTCCTTTCTAACTTTCTTGATCCATATTTGTCTTCTTTCTGTTAACCACCCATCGATGTTTTAATAATATTATAAGATCAAAAAAGTTAAAAACACACTTTTATCAGACATGAAGCCAACAAAAACCCAAAAATGTGAAATGGAGACAGAAAATCCATAAAATCATGAAGGAAAATCATTTATAAGAAAAGGAAGAACAATTACAAAAAACACCACAAAGAAGACAGCAAATAAACTGAAACGAATTTGAAGTATCGTTATTAGCCAAATGTGTGTTTGTTTCGTTATATACAGTTCGCACAAGTCTTCCACAACATACAAGGCACCCAAAAAATGAAAGCAAGCAAGGCAACAATCGAAGACCAGAGCAAAGGCGACTCCAAGAAGAACCAGAGCAGAGCAAATCGAAGACATAAGGTAAAGCATAGTGTAACACACTGTCGTAGCTCAAGGAAGATAGCAAAGTCCCACGATAAGAGTATACAGAAAGCAAGGCAACAATCGAACGGTTCCAACGAAAGCAAAACAAGGGATACATAAAGCAAGGTCGAAGATAGAAATAGAACGCACAGATGAAGGGAAAATCAACCGCACAGCCTTACCTGGACGGTGATTTCTTCGTCGGAGTTCGTTGGAGAAGTCGGGGAAGATAACATGGATAGGATCCCACGGGCGCCTATCCTGAATACCACCAGTGGACAGTGTGCTCGCTGTTATTAAATTTCCTTAGCTAATCTTTAATTTTAAATATAAAATTTATTTTTTATTTTTATTAATATTTTAAAAATATCTTTATTAATATTTACTTAATAATAATTATAAAAATATTAAGGACCTCGAGCCACAGAACAAATTATTTTTTCCAATAGAGTTTAATTGATTCCAAATGCACACTTGAAGCTGGTGGGAAGAAAGGATTACCGAGTGAGCATAGCTCTAATTTGCTTTGTTTGGAAGTGAAGAATTGGTTGGAATATTTGGAAAAGTAGTTCTAAAGATTAAAACAAATAAGTTTACAAAGGTCTACTAAGATATTACAATTAGAGAAAGTTATTCTATGATAGAGTCACCTTAGAAAAAGATACAAATTTGCTGCTCTAATCTTTTTTCAATAAATTTTTCTATATAACTTATGTACTCACTACAAAAAAAAAATTGAGAGTTACAACTGTTATAATGAACTCTATTCTAAATATGTCATTTGACTCTACACCACTATAACTTTATATATTTTTTACCATGAATAATATCATTGGCAACATTTATAATAGTCATGGAGCTAAGTTGGTGCCATTTAGCCCGAATGTGATGCTACACTTTGTAGTAACATTAACCTCTATAAATATAGCGTTAAGTTGATACCATCTGATATGAATATTGCACTATATCTTGTGGTGACATTTACACCAGTTCAAATCATTGCAAATATTCACGCCAAAAAGTAAAAACAGTGAGAGAATTTTACAAGAGTTTTAAAACGCTACAAATTTTTACAAAATCACTATAAAAATTTAAACATAAACTCAAATTCAAAACTTAGAGGATCTAGCACAATATTATACCATTAGACTAACTCTGATAATTTGGTTCCTTTTAAAGCTAAAGTGTTATATGATAGGATGAGATCTAATTTTCAAAAAGGCTAGAAAATGGTAGAAATGCAATGAAATATGAGTTAAACCCAAGCATACTTGTCTTGGAGAAGTGTTATATGGAGTCAAGATTGTTGGACTAAAAACCCATCGTCTGTGGGTTCAGCTGGCGAAGGGGTCAGACATACTATCATTTGGAGTGTGTTCGAACCCTGGGGAATACCACTTTGTTGTGGTTCCAGTCGCGGCGCTTGGGGAGGAATCCTAGCTCTTGGGTGCTTAGGTTTACGCCTGAGGGTAATAGACGGCTCGCCCTACCTGACATTGGTATCGCCTAAGAGGAAGGGAGACTTCGCCCTGCCCTTGGATCGTGGGTGAGCCCAACCCCTTTCCAAAAATGTTTGTACCAAAAAAAAAAAAGATTGTTGGACTAAAAAATTTAAAAAACACCGATTAGAAGCCTTAGTTCAAAGTTCAAACTGATTCAAGGAAGAAAAAATAATTCAGCCTTCGATGCATTACATTCAAATGAATATTCAATGGTGTGGAATAGTAAATTCTTGTATGCAAGAATGTCTCACTGTAATAGAATATGAAGCTCTCTTTTATTAGTGACAAGTAGTCCACGTCAATAGAGATGAAAGCATTTTGTTTGCCCCACGTACTAAAACAAAGGCTTGCCATAGAGATGAAAGTTTTTTAAATACAGATACCAACGGAATATTAAAATTTAATTAGTTGAAGTGCAAAAATTTATTCATTCTTTTTAATTTTATCCTCAATTAAATGTCGGTAAAAAATTTTATATGTGAGAAACTCAAATCACACCTTAATAGTAAACAAATCATGAGCTTTCACTACATCAACTTTAATGTTGTTAAGTGTTACACAACTTACACTATTGAAATGAATATATCAACTCAACTAATTGGCTAAATAACAAATATAATTGAGGAATGTAAAGAGCCTAGCTAATTATTAATGCTGCTATCCCCACAAATACTTCCCATCATGTTTGCTTGTCTATTGGATGATTTTATGGAGAATTGTATCTAGGTACTGTGAAAGGAATCAAATTATAGATAAGTCACAAGAAATAAGATAATGAATATGAAATCCTACAAGATTTAAGATTAATTTTTTCTAATTGTAAAAAGATATAACTATCCCTATACATTACGTATTCCATTATGCAGAATTACATTCTGAAACACCTCCCGCAGCATTCTATTATGCATATACACCTTCTTCTTCTTCTGCAGAAACAGCAATCCATAACGTCAATAGGAAACTTGTTATGAACGATTTCCCTGCTCGTCTCTCACTCATCCTTTTCTCCTGCTCGTCTCTCTCAGAGTTACCCTCGGTGTCTGTGACTGTCGCCGTTTGTCTTCTCAGGTACGTTTCCTCTTTCCTCCCTTCTTCTTTCCTCATTTGGTCGCTCCCATCTCCCACTCAGAACAATCTTCATTCTCTCTTTTGTTGT
Source organism: Leucaena leucocephala (assembly GCA_037074615.1). Classification (NCBI taxonomy): domain Eukaryota; kingdom Viridiplantae; phylum Streptophyta; class Magnoliopsida; order Fabales; family Fabaceae; genus Leucaena; species Leucaena leucocephala. The sequence goes on along the minus strand of CM073558.1, from coordinate 7,470,301 downwards.
TCTCTGCCTTTTTCTTTTTCTTTAATAAGAACAAAACTGCTTGTTGCTTTATTTGGTCCATCTTTCTTTTGACATTGTGCTTAACTGTCGTTAGGTTATGTTTATGGTGAACAGTGCCATCGTTCTTTGACGTTATCCTTCACTGATGTATTTTTTTCCGTTTTTTATTTTGTGCACGTACTTTTTCCCATCTAAATTTGTATACATTGACATGGACTTGCGCATTGACATTCTTAAATCCCAACAACACATTTAAATCACAAGCCAACTCCAATTTTATTCAATTGTACAAAATCCCCAATTTAAAGTTTAGGAAAGATAAATATTGATAAAATATACCCATTCTTCTGCAATATCTTCATTGTTACTTGGCAATTGAGAGGCCTATATGTGATAGATTTGCAGTGTTGTTTTCGGCTGCAAATGCATGGTTATATGCACATCTTCTAACTTCAAGCACTGTGTATGATCACATGTCTGATGTTAGGCAGACTAGTTGCCGCACTGGTCGAGCTGTTATTATTATTGCTGCTCTATGGTAAGATTATGTTCACTAATATTATGACTTTAGCAATTTATTGTCAATGATTTGCAAGTTGGGATGATAATATATGTATGTTTATTCTGACCAAGGATATATATTCCTTACCCCATCCAATGGGGAATCCCTACTTTCAATGCTGGGGAAGCTTTTGCAATGATGGCTGCTTTATTTGTTTCTCTTTTTGAGGTATAATCAGATTTGCATATTTTTCTATAACTTGATTGAATCCTAGCCTTAAGTCTGCTTCAAATTTTAATTTACTTTGTTCGGCAGTCAACTCGTACCTTCTATGCCGCAGCAAGATATGGAAGTATCACACCTGTGCCACCTTCTGTTATTGCTTGTGGAGCAGGATGGATGGTTGTAGTTATTAAATGGTTTTAGATTTAGCTATGTATGCTGTCAAGATTATTTGGTAGTGTTGTAGGATGTTGTTCTATTTCTCTAGTTATCCTAATAATGAAATAATCACGTGTCCTTGTCATACGTGTGAAGCAAACATTCTAGTTTTGAAAATGAGGAGTACATGTATATATTTAAAAAGGCTTATGTTGCTACCATGCATTATTTTTACAATGACCCTTAGTATTGTTGTGACTTTACATGCCTCCTTGTGGTTACAGTTGATTTTTCTCTTGTAGTTCTTTAAAACCCTCATACTTGTTTGTAATGTAACTTCCTAAAAATTTACGCAAAGTTAGGGAGAAATGGAAAAGATCAAATAATTATGTGTACATGGCTCAAATATATTCAACAATCAACTTAAGAATTTGAGCTATTAATATTCTTGTTAATGACATCCTCATCATTTGAACCGCTACAGCCATTTTCAATGTGCTCACCATAGATTAGAGAGATTTTTTATTGTGACTATCTCTTTAATACCTCTTATTCCAAGTTTACCTAGATTTTAGATTATATTTGCAGGTATATAGAAGTGAATATGGATCCTACTGCTATTGTTTGGCTATTATTTGTTTGTGACTTTTGTTTTTCTTTTGAGGGTTCACAAGTAGAAATAGGAAACTTCAAAATCACATATTGCTCTAGATGTTTCCCTACCTCGAGTTGATTCCATTCAACAAAGACAATAGGCAAATCTACTCCAGAACTGCTTTAGTTATTTGTTACTTAACTACTATAATTTAAGCTACTATGAAACCATCCTTCACATCGGGACCAAATATTGTCTATCTCAGGTGGCAAATATTCCAACATGAACAAGAAAATAGTGCCTACTTCTGTGTAATTAGGATTTTGACAATTACTAACAAATCATGTCATCAAACAAATTTAAGAAATGTAACATTTTGATGTAGTTAATGGAAGAATTTAATGTTGTTAAATCACGTGTTGTGTCATTTCATTGGTTGATTAGGCAGGAAATTTAACAACTGTAACATAAGAAATAAAAGTATATGTGAAATAATAACATCTGCTCACATAATGCACTGGTGATGGCATCCCAAGACTTAAAATGGACTAAAATAGTTCCTATGTAGGTGGAAAAGTAATAATTTCACCACCAAAAAATAACAGCTTTATAGTGAATGAATAACAATATAGGCATATTTCATGCAAGGATTTTGGGAGACACAGGAATCCACTAGGTACGACAATCCAATACATGCAATGAACCAAAAAATCAAGATTATGGGAATAGGAAAAAACAACTTCATTGATAAGAAGTGATGAGTGCATGCCATACTAGCACCTGGAATGAATCTAACTAGAGTTTATTGTGAGGGGAGTAATTAAAACTCCACCACTAAGAAATAACAACTCCATGGTGAATGAATAACAACTCAACTATTGAAAAAATAAATACCCTCACAACTGAAAGAATGACAACTTTACCACTAGGAAATAACAACTACAGGGTGAAGGGATAATAATTCAACTACTAGAAAAATAACTACCCTCACAATTAGAAAAATCATAATTCCACCATTAGGAAATAACAACTCCATGGTGAAAGAATAACAACTCAACAATTGGAAAAATAACAACTCCACTACTATGACATAACAAGTATAGGGTGAAGGAATAATAGCTCTGCCAATGGTAAAATAAAAACTCTACCATTAGGACATAACGTCTGTATGATGAATGAATAACAACTTATATACAATCTTTTGTGTCATTTTGTAAGATCGAAAATGTATTGAGTGGAAGAATAACAAGAACAACTCGATCATTAGGAAATAATAACTCTATTGTGAAAGAATAATAAATTGGTATTTTTTTCCCTAGGAATGAACCAAAAGAGTTAGTCTAGGTGAAAAGTTACAATTACACCACTATGAATAACAACTATATCGTAAAGGAATAACAACTGGGGTATATTTTTAAATACCAGGGGTAGATATATCTTTTTATAATTAGAAAAAAATTAATTTAAAGTCCCATGGGACTTCACAATAATTTTGTCATTTCCCGAGACTTTTTTACAATTTAATTCCTTCCACGGCGATTTAGATGCAATTTTCCCATGATTTTATATATGGCCATTGAATTAATAATCTCATATTATATTGTACTTCTCCAATAAAACATACTCATTGTGCAACTCAGCGTTCAAGACATGGTGAGCTCTTCATGAACCCCCAAAGGTCCCCCAACGGTTAGGTTGCTTCTTATTTATACACTTTTTGTTTCCCAGCAGATGATGCGAACATTGATCCAAGTATTTAGTTGTTTTAAGTATGGATAACCCTTATGCTTGGAGAATAAACTTTCAAACTCCCAAGATAGTTAGAGAATCAAGGAGTAAAAGCTCAATCCTCTCAACAAAAACAACTATATATTTAATCAAAGTTCTAATGCACAGTTGCAAGACCTTTAAGTTGGGATTATGGATTTGAAGTTTCCTGAACGCACAAGACTCAAGGAAACTAAAATATTCTCCAACCCCTTCTTGTTCTCCAGAATTCCGTTGAGGGTTTTATCAACTATATAAACATTATTGAGAATCAAGGTTTCCAGAGTTTGGCATCCCTCAAATGGTTTTGATACACGAACTTGAACAGAACACTGAAAATAGGAAAATGATGAGGGTCGTGAGATAGTAATAGTTAGCAAATTTAACTATAAATAAAGAATGCTTCATGACTATAATTGTTAGTGAGTAAATTGTTGTCTTAAGAAACCTAGCTAGCTAGCTATAGAGTAGAGAGAGTTAGACAATACTTATACCTTAAATATTGTTTACTAAATATAAAAAAAAATTATATGTGCCACTCTTGCAATGGCAGATCCAAAAGAGGTAAAGGGGCCAAGCGAGTTTGTTCGTTCCTCATTTCACATTTCTTTATAAAGTCCATTGTTATAAGATTTCAAGAATATAGTTGACAGTTGATAATAATTTTTCATAAAAAAACATCAATCATAAAATTTTGTGCCAAATAGAGAAAAATTCTAATCCATCAAAAAAATCAATTTACCGCAGATTTTTCCCAATTTCGATCATAAACGAGGAATCCTATGTACTCTACTTGAGGATGTGGGTTTTTATCATATTTGAGGACAGTCATACCGTAATTTGGGATGTGACTGATATTTAATTTAGGACAAAAGACAATAATAAAAGATCTTTTAAAATTTAAAATGATAAAAAGAACATCTGAATTTTAAAAATGATATATTGAGCAGGAGGCACAATCCGTCCTTTGTAAATTTGGGGCAATAGAGGAAATTACTATTTGATCATTTATAACTCATGTAATAGGATTTATGACTTGAACAATAGTTTTAACAACTTTTTTATAAGACACTTACAACTCGTTGTAACAATGTACTTGCAAGTAATTACTTTCGGATTTGTAATTCTTATAATGAAATTTACAATATGAACAATAGTTTTGATAATTTTTTCTAAAATATTTACAATTCTCTGTAATAATATACTTACAAGTAATTGCTTCCGGGTTTACAACTATTGCAATAAGATTTACAATATGGGCGATAGTTTTAACAATTTTCCCTAAGACATTTACACTTCTATGCAACAATATACTAGCAAGTAATTGCTTTCGGGTTTACAACTCTTGCATTGAGATTTACATGAGTAATAGTTTTAACAATTTCCCTTAAGATATTTACAACTCGATATAACAATATACTTTCTAGTAATTGCTTTCAGGTTTATAACTCATAAAATGGGATTTACAATATGAACAATAGTTTTGACAACTTCCCTTAAGACATTTACAATTCTCTATAACAATGTACTTGCAAATAATTGCTTTCGAGTTTGTAATTCTTACAATAGGATTTACGACTTGAGCAATGATTTTGACTACTTTTACTAATGCATTTACTACTTCCAGTAACAACTGAGTTGCAATTGTTTTGGTAATTTACTATTCCTATGATAGGATTTACTATTTGAGCAATGATTTTGACCACCATCAGACCCTCCTCCTCACTGTCCATCTTCTTGCTCGCCATCGCCATCAACGTACATTCTCAGGGATTTATGGGTTGGTCATACGATGGGGACAAGTTGCTATCGTCGATGCTGTTGTTATTACTAAAGTCACACATATCTAAGAAATCTAAGTTCAAAAGGTCCAACAAGCAGATCTCTCTCATATTGAAATCCACTACTAAATCCGCAGACGATAGCTCCTTATTATGATCCTTCCCCTCAGCATGGAGTAATTCCCTCATATGGTCATAGTCAATTGATGTTGCTATTGCTGTTGTCATTGCAGCAACATCAGGTCAAAACGTCTTAGCTACTTCAGACTTGGTCATCTTGGAGTAGTAAATATCTTAGAAAAGTGGTCAAAATAATTACTAAAATCATAAATTCTATTGCAATAGTAGTAAATATTAAATGGCAATTTTATCTTTTGCCTTAAATTTGTAAAAGATAGATTGGACCTCCTTCTAAATCTGTAGTTTTTTAAATTCAGATGCCCTTTTTATCCTTTTGAATTTCAAAATATTTTTTATTTTCTTTTTCTCTTTTATTTATATGCATAAGAGTATGGAAATAGCTAAATGGATTTTATTAATAAAAAACATTCTTCCACCACCTCCCTAGCCCTCACAACTGTCGAAGCTTTGATGTTGGCAATGGGTTACATCCAATAATATTCACAGGGGGATTTGAACTCCTAACCATGGTTCACCAAAAAGGTTAATAAGCAATATGCCACCAATATCATTTAAGTTATAAGTTATATTATTATATCTAAATACAGATACCAACATAATATTGAAATTTAGTTTATGTGTAATAATTTATTTATTCTTTTTAATTTTAAATGTCATTATCTTAATGCATAGGGAAATTTTGTATGTATGAGCAAACTCAACTCACACCTTAATGGCAAATATATCAGGAGCTCTATCTACATCAATTTTAATGTTGATAAGTGTTATACTATTGAAATGAAAATATCAATTCAACTAATTGACTGAATAACAAATATAATTGAAGAATATGAAGAGTCTAACCAATTATACTTAATTACCAATAGTTTATTCACACCTACAACTTTTACATTCTTTTATAGTTTACTAATGCTGCTATCCCACACAAATGTTTCCTATCAAGTCATGGCGAGCTCTTCCCAACATATGAGATGATGCAAAGATTGATACAAGCTAAGTATGATTTCTTATAATAATGGATAACCCTAAGGCTTGGAGAATAAATGTTCAAAATCCTAAGATAGGTTAGAGAATCAAGGAGTAGAACTTCTAGCTTCTCAGCAAAAACAGCTATTTCATTGAGTTTAAATGCATTCAGTTACAAAACCTTCAAATTGGGATTACGGATTTGAAGTTTTTCCTGAACTTATAAGACTCAATGAAACTAAAATTCTCCAGCACCTTATAGTTCTCCAAAATTCCATTGAGGGTTTCTTGAGAATCAATGTTTTCGTATTTTTCACATCCCTCAAATGGTTCTGAACTGCTCAGTGTTCAGTGAATATAACCCTGGAACAGAACCCTGCAAAGGGGAAAATGATGAGGGTTGTGAGATAATAATAAATAGTAAATTCAACTATAAATAAAGAATGCCTCATAACTGGTGAGGAAATTGTTTTCTTAAGAAACATAGTCATAGGTTCTAGGATATGTAGTGAGAGTTTTAGACAAATTTATCTATTAAATATTCTTTGCTACTTATATTAAAGTGGCCGGGGTTTATTTGTACCTCATTTCACATTCCTTTGTAAAGATTTTTCATTTCCTTTGTAAGTAGCGGTAAAAATAAATTTGGCCTCCAATTTTATTTATTTAAAGTTTCAACCCTCCAATTATGCATCTTTGGATTTGCCAATAACATTTTCTCATGTTTCTACATAGGTGGAAAAAGAAAAAGAGAACTTTTATAGAGCAGAATAGTGAAACCAAGAGAAGATTTGTTACAAAAAAGTCAGGAAATATTTATTACTTCAAACTCTAATCCCAAATCTTAACTATAAAACCCTAATATGTTTCCCATAAAATCCTTAACTACGGGCACCGAAACTCAACATTTATTTTGTTCTTTTCCAAAATCATTTGTTAAATCACAACATAATTTTTTAGCATATTACAGCAATATTGATATTATATATGCAAGATCTAAAATGTTGAGTTGCAGTAAATTTTATACATACTTTAATTTAGTATTCCATCAATCTGATTTATATATGGCGTACAACCTTTTCTCAGAACTTCACCATCATAATCTTCTTGATCTCTAAAACTTCTATGTTTTGCCATTAGAGGTGTACATAAAACCTCCAATTTAGGTATAGGGCTACAAAATACATTACATATTTTTTTTTTTTGGCTAGGCACCACCCCTACCTATGAGCACGCATCCTTTTATTTATTTTTTATTTTTCCCTTATATGCTACACTTGGAAAGAAGAATATAATAGTTACTGGTGATTAAATGATAATTTTAGAATTATAAGTAGTTAAGTAGGTAAGTTGCATATTTTAATATTTATAACTATTAATTTTTTTTCTTTGTTTAACTTTACTAATCATCATATGATTACATTATAAACTATAATTATTTTTTTATTTTTTTAGGTACTTCATCTTTGTCAATATTGGGGAGATTGATGCAAAGTTACAATTACAAACTATTTAAACTTCAAGACTTTTGTTTTATATGCAATGGATTTCAAGACTTTAATTATTATCTTTTTATCGAATTATTCTTAGTAGATTATGGATATTATTTAACTCTTGAAGACATATGAATATGGTATTATTTTATAAATTCATAATTATAAATTTTTTTTACGTGAGTAAAGCATTACGACTTGGGCATGCTCAGCCCGCCCACGTCTAGCTTGAAATAGTTAGAGTTTTTACCAAGCAGAACTAGAGATCATGTTTCAAAATACAGCCCATACTTTTTTTGAATATGGCACTGGGCAGAAGGATTATCCTACCCAACCCTACTAATGCCCACCCCTAGTTGCCATGTCTAAATCACTAGAAGCAACCATAGAAAAATCTATCTATGTTTTGAATAGAGTTTGCCGGCCGCATTTTTAACTTGTGAAACTAAAGTAGTATATATATATTGCTCGTGTGTGCACTAGGAGCAAGGGTTTTCTTTAGGCCCAAAATGAGGCCACCTAGGGTTTGAAAGGATTGAAATGTGTGTGCATGTGTTTTGTACATGTAGGTTTAATGAAATCAATTAAGAGTTTTTATGTCCAATATAATTTAAAATATTTTTGACATATATTTCAATTTCTATATTTTATTGTAGCTAGTTATATTATATTTTAAGGTTAAAAATAAAAGTTTGTCCTAAAAATTTTTAGTGAGGAGGGCTGGTTGTTTGGAAGTTTAGTTTTTGAACATGACTATGGAAGTATCAAAATTGTAGCTGACATGGGAAAACGGTGCCCAAACAGATGTCTGCCAAGTAGGATGCTATGACACGTGGGGAAAAAACGTGGTTCAACGCTGGGAAAGCTAATGGACCACCATTAACAACCATGGTTTCTTTGAACTCCTCCAGCTTCTGCAATGTTTTTAATTCCTTCTAATGTCTAGAAATTCAAAATCCCATCGCTCCATTACTAGAAAGCACACATCATTACCGGAATTTACCCCAAAAAATTATTATCTAAAAAGTAGCAGTTTTGAAGGTGTTCCTTAAGTGGGCAAAAAATGGCAAAACCAAGAAGCCAAATGGCTGGCTGGAGATGACGAGAGTAGGAAGCAGACGAGAAGCTTTTAAAACCATTTGAAATTGTGGTAGAGGAAGAAGAAAAGAGGAGAATATTTGAGACTGGGACTCGAAAAAAGTACATATGAAATCAGTGAGAGGTTGAACTCCTCGAGCTTCTGCAAACAGGGGAAGAAATGATTAACAGCACCATACCCATATTTACACAATCTGAGATATATACAATCAACACCATGAAATTAAGATTTACACAATCGCAAGAAGAGTCGACCTTCATCTATAATTTAGCAAGTGCCATGGCTGAGAAATTTATTTGAAGGTGAAGAAAGAGCACGAATATTATTGCCACAAAACTAGAACTACCATAATCACTGTTTCTTGTCAAATTCACATCTCAAACAAAACAAAAAATGAATCTGAGATCCAGAACAAATATCAATTACTATCGAACCAAAAAAAGCAAGAACCCAGAGACTAAGCCTTCAACTTATCGTATTCCTCACTAATTGTTTTCACAGACCATTCACCCTTCGACTTTGACGGGGTTAAGATCAGTCGAGAGGAAGAGTTGCAGAGACCTTTAAATCTCAAGAAATATCCCAGCTAGCCGGAAATTGCCCCCCGCCTCCTCTGATGTCGACAATGGGCCCCTTAGCAATGGCGCCCCCATGTTCTCATCGGCGACGCCGACATTGGTGGTTTGGAGTCCCTGGTTGTCCTCCATCTCAACAGCCACGCTTTGGGTACGATTATCATGATGGTCTGGGATCGGCATGAGAAGAAGATGGAGAAGCAAGAACTCCCCGGAAGCTTGCTTACACAGAGAAAAGGCGAGATAGTTACGCTTTGTTTGGTTCACTGAAGGGGAGGGTATGTTAGGTTAATTTAAGATAGTAGAAAAAGGTATGAGAGGTTAATGAATGATATTTTTTGCTTCGTTCAGAAGTGAAGGAGAGAGGAATTAATTAAAAGTTAATAAAAATACCCTTATCTCTTTATTTAAATTTATTTATTCTTTATTTATAATATTCATATCAAAATTATTATTTTTTAATTTATAAATCTTAAATTTTTTTATCTCATTTATATATAATAAAAATAAAGAAAATTTTAAAATTTTAACATTATTTTTTATTAATTTTATAATTATTATATATTTTAATATAATATATAAATAATTTATTATACTTATTAAATTTTATTATAATTTATTATAATTATTATGCAATTAAAGAAAAAATTAGATGTAAAAAAATAAAAAAAAAGTTTGAGGGTATAATTAGAATATTAAAAAAATTTTGGGGTCATTTTAGTTAAAAATGGGATAAAATTTTCTCTCCCTTTTAAAAATTCCTACTTTTGGAGGGGAGGGGACCCTCCCCTCTATTTTTTTTAACCAAATATATTTTCTCCTCCTTTTAAAACTTCCCAATCAAACAGACTCTAAGTAAAAGAGAGAAAGAGAGAGAAAGTAGGTTAAAATAATGATGGCATAGTATTTTTTTTTATGGAGTTGTTACCGGTCAACGTTAGAGCACCTTATCCTCATGTCAACCCGCTACAATTTTAATAAAAAAAAAATTATAAACAACTAGTGCCCACGAGTAAAAATTGTTATTATGATAGCTTCACTTATGAGGGAGTGTGAATTTAGTGATGTTAAAAAATTTAAAACTTTAAATGAAATAAAAAAAGGTAAGTAACCTAAAAAAGCATATAGAAAATAATTGCATAGTCACTTTATGTTAGTTCAACCTAACCATTTGACCTACGTTCAGTTCTTAGACTTTCTCTAAGTATTTTACTAATTTTTCAAGATTCTTCGGGCTCTTTGTTCCTTAGTACATCAATCGAGAGTATTTATCTCACTTCCCCTTACTTCTCTTAAGGAAACAATCCCACTCAAGAGTTTCACTCTTGAGTATCTCAGATAATAAATAAAAATGTACGTATCTCTCTTCACTAGAATGATTATACTGAGTACTCAAGAACAAAATATATCATTATTTCTTTCAAAAGAAAATTTATCTATTCATAGAATATAAAACATAGGATATTAAATGTATTAATTAGTACTTGAGTAATTGCAATTTGATCGCATTTGGTGAACTTCTTAACTCTAGCATTCACTTTGTTTTCTTTAATACTTAAGTACTTCAAAAATCTATTAGGCACATTGAATGTCTCCGATGAAGAAATAAAGTTGTTGGTTGCTAACTGTTGATGCATTTAATGCATTTTGATAGATTTTTGTTTTTTGATGAACTTGTTTGTTTGGTCTTCTTTCTACCTGGAAATTATCTGAAAATATATTTCATAAAAGATATATAAAGAGTTTAAGCATATAACAATTGATATTTAGATTGAGACTTCAAAGTTGAAATTTTTTTCAAAGATAAGTTAGAATTTATCAAAGTGTTTATCGGAAAGATGCGTTATCGAAAATGACTTCGATAAATTTCAAACATATTGCATTGAAACAATTTTAATTCTTATCGAATAAGACTTCAATAAACAACTTTATAAAAATATCTTTCAAAAAATACCCTTTTATAACATGGGCTTTCCAAGATAACCAATTTATTGAAGTTGTAATGACCCTAGAAAATAATTAGTTATGTTATTAATTTATTAAAGGATATATATTTTTTTAGGAAAGAATATTACAAGAGGAATTGAATAGCTGAGTGCTTAAGGACATAGGAGTTGAGTTTAAGGTAATGAGTTTGATTCCCTCCACCTACAAAAGTGGAATTTTAATTGTGGAATTTTAATTTTCAGACCTCACGTGAAATTACTATACTGCCTTCCTGCCCTTTTATTTATTTATTTATTTATTCACTTCAGCAACTCTCCCTCCCATTCCCTATCGGCAGCACCGTGAGAGAACACAGCAGAATCAGCAAAGGGCTTCACGACGCGTGACTGGGGCTGCTGCAACTTTATCCTTCTTCGTCGTCTAGGCTATTGTCACCGGTAACTGTCGTTGTTGTGGTGCTCTTCTCTACTGTTCAAATATTGGGCGTGGGGTGGGGAAGAATCAGAGTGTCTACAGTGTCACCTTGTCCTGTAAATCTCCGTCGTCAGAGCTGCCTTCACCAGCATCATTAGCATTTGTAAAATTCTCATAAAATATAACTATTATTAATTATTTAAACAAAATTTGTAACCATAGTAGAAAAGAGTTTAACTAAAATTTAAAAGTACTCTACCATGGTTATAAAAAGACTTTTCTTAAAATATAAATAAAATAATAAGATATGTGAATATGCAAAATAAAACCTATTGTGACAATATGCAAATATTCTACACATAGCTTCAAAGGAGAAGACTATGCAATTAATATAGCTCTACTCAAGCCTCTAAAATTTTTCCTGGGGTTCTAAGATGATAATATAACTTGAAAAATGTTAATAACTACAGGGTAAGATAAATGTTTCAGTAACCATCAATTCTACTCATTATGCATACTAACATGTGATCATGAAGTGTCAAAGTGGGACCTCACAAAGTATAATATATACAAAATAACATATTATTATAATAAAATAAATGAATAACCCACCTAAGTTCTTCCCCTCAAACCAACCGAATTTCCTTATTCCCGCCAACTGAACCTATAGCCTAGTGATAACTGACCACTCAAAGCTAATCGATCAAGTGGTATGGATATGCCAAAATCCATAGAGCACATGATCGAACCATAGATTCATTCCCCTACAATAAACAAGTACGGGTGTTACTACCCCTCGGTAATCAAGTGGGCATGTCCCTCGGTAAACTGGTGGGAGAAAAGCCAACTATCGACCTCCAATAGAGACTATACCATATGATAAAAATATAACTTAATCTTCACCCATCCCTAATGCATAATTATCAAAATAATCATATTAATCAAAATCTCAATAGCTTAGTAAATATCACAAAAAGGGTTTTTTCTCAATATAATAACTTTTTCAAATTTCAATCTCAAGATATAACAAGTTTATAATCTCAACTCAAACTTTCTAAATTAAACTTTGAGTCCCAAAAGACCATTTTCAATAACAAAATATCAAACAAATTTTCTCAATATAATAGTATCAACATTAATATATATATATATATATATTAAAACACTCCCAGATGTCACATTAGCAAACACAACGAGTAGAAATTGATTACCTTTTGTCTAAATGTACGAATAATTACCGCCTAAAGGTTTAAGAGGTAAATATTAGCTATGGGAAGTCTTAGGATGTGGAGTAGGTGTACCAAATAGTCCAAAATAGTGCATTAGGGTGCGTCTGGACAGAGGCAAGTTACTATACGTGAGGCGCGTAGATGTCACACGCCTAGAGGTGATTGTTATACGCTGCAAGTGAGCCTCGCGTGCTAATGAAGGGGTAGTGTGTAAAGGCGCTTGAAGGATCTTCTAGGGGCGAGTCTTTGGGGGATGGGTTGCGTTCCTTGAGTCGGTCATGATGGAGGTTTCAGATATGTGAATGGAGGTCAGTTGCTATAGTTCCTGAGGCATTGAAGTTGTTGTTCCTGGTTCTTTCTCTTCTGTGCTATTTCATCCCTCTTGTGTATGCTGTTGTTATTGTTCTATGTGTGGGAATAATGAGGGAAGAAAATGAGGGGCTCTGGGAACAGGAGAGGGACTGAGAGAGGAGGGTGAAGAGAGGGAAGTTGACTCAATAATCTAATATAAGGGATAACTGAGGACTCTAACTCTGTTTATAGAGCCACAATAATGATTCAAATTTCAAATCTATATCTAAATCTGGACTTAAATCTTAATAATTCCTTAATTATACATAACAAGTAAATCATAATAGGATCATAGGTAAAGGTAATTGTAGGATATACTATATATCCTATTTTATTAAGAATAATAAAAACACTAAACTTAATAATTTAACTTAGATAATGTTTCTAAGTTATTAATAATATATTTAATTGTGCTTAAATATAAAAAATAAAATTTAGGATGTTACAGCGTGTATGTTGTCGTTGCTGTCACCAATCGCCATCGTGCTGTTATAGGTCCACTGTTACCACCGTCGCCTTGCAAGCTTGGCACTATAGCACTATAGATCTTCAGCTTCATTCTCTATTCAGATTGCTATGTGTGAGTGATAAGTTAAATATCCTTCCCTTTCCATAGTTTGTTAATAGCCATGAGTTATGTAGTGCTATGGAAACAGAGGACACCGTGCTATTGTGGACATTGTTATTGTAAGGAAAGGTTTTGGACAGAGGATGCTGAGTATATATATAATGTTTTCATGGTAGTTTAGAATTTTGTCGTTGCGATTGTGCATGCTTGAGCCTATGGAAATGGTTTAGACATCATATGTGCATATATATATGAGCTTATACTATTGTGTGAAGAGTGGATTTGGGTTTAAGTCTTGGAAGGAAAATTGGAAGCTATGTTTGGTATTAAATGGAATGTGATTAAATCAAGATTTTTGCAAGATTATGAGCTAAGTTTATGAGCTATGGTTCAACTGGAGTGGTGTGTGTGAGTGATTGTTGTTTTTGTCGTGTTGTTCTGTGGTGGGCGATATGCATATATGAGTATATATCACTATTGCAAAAAAAAACTTTTTAAATTGGTTGAAAATGGTATTCTACATCAGACAATGACCGATGTAGAAACATACCATTTAAGAAAGTGTACACTTTTTAAATCGGGCGCTTCATCGGTGTAAAATAAGTAGAATTTAAACCGGTCACTTTTAAAATCAGGAGTATAATTTGTTAATATCTACACGGATTATATGAATAGTATTAATTAATTTTTTACACCAGTTGTATTTACACCCGGTGTAAATTAATCAATTTTTTACACCTCACCATAAAGATAACCGATATAGATGTTGTAATATTTATACATATATTTCTACAAATACTGGTATTTTTTGTCTAGTTTGAATGTATTTTTAAAAAATGATCCCTTCAATATTTTATTAACCCCATCCCCTTCAAAGAGATAGCAGCAGAGACAGAGTTTAAGATGACGAGACAAATTAAATCTTCAATTGCTCATTACATTATTTATTTAATAAAATTCAATAAAAATATACAACAATTTGAAGAGAAAAATAAAAAAAATGTATTATGGTAATGACAAATACTATTGAGAATGAATGATTTGAATAAAAACCTCAGCCCAAATATTGCGCAGATCCTCAATATTTTGTTCAGGAAATGGGTCAGATTGATCAAACATCTTAAACATCAAATTAAAATAAAATAAATTAAAGCATTAATAAGATATATTAAATTGACAAGAAATATATGACATGATTAAAACACAATTTACCTCCTCAGTTAGGTCAGTCCTATTTGACAAGAAGATATTGATCATGTGTCTAACCATGCAGAAGCTGCACAAGTTGCTTTCTTTGAGTTGCCTTCGACTCTGTAATATTACCATGAAAAAAATTATGTGTCATTAGGAAAAAAATGCGTAGAGCATAAGACTTAACACTTTTATTACCTTCGGTGTGATCCATTCAGGGTCCCTCACCGAGTTGACTTTTTTAAGACCCCTTGCAATTGCAAACGTCCCTATAACCCCATGACCAAAGTTATAAACTTAGTAACTATTTTATTATAAAGACCATATTTAATTTATTACAAATACCATTATTCTGCAAGGAAGAAAACTCACATGTTCATAATCTTCTTTGCATCAACCGATGGCTTGTAGTGGAGGGAGCATAAGAAGAAAATTTTATAAGTATGCTTACATAGTATGATCAATTGCCAATAATTGTTATAAAAAATAATTAAACAATAATGATTATTAGCATTAAGAAAATACAAACCTAGTATAAAAAATTGAAATATTATCATTCTTACTCCTACATATATAGTGTGAAGAAACAATCAATATCGGTTTCACCAAGCCTCCTTGAAATGTACTGAAGTCTTGAAGATTGGGAGGTCCCTTTTGAATAAATCTGAAATGGGCATAGAAATCCAAACTGACCTTGTTTTCCCTTGAAAATCAACTCAATTTGCATGTACCTATAATTAATGCAAACATGATTAGTTAATGCAAACACTCAGCTTGCATGAATTTTGTTATTACATATATTTACATTTAAATTAGACTTACATAAAAATATATTTGGATGCACCCAGAGGTTAGTTCATTCCTAGGAGTGATAACAGATTTCACATCTTCATGGTCAACAAAAGCAGGTGGCCTCGTGTCACCCACAACTGAATCTATAGGCAATGCATCCACATGGAACATTTCATCATATGCCAATCAAATCACACGTTACATGACACTCAAATTGGGAGGTATGAGAAGTTTGCTTAGGGATGACGCTACGTGATCCGAAACAAGATGCTTTAGCCATAATATGAAGGTCCCTTTTACCTGACTCACAATAACCTCATCAGTCAGAATTGGGATAAGAGAATATTCAATTATCACATCTTCAACTGCCACCCATAACTTATCGTCCTAAATTTGGATGTGGTAAGAAATTGCCCCTAAGATATGGATGGAACCATGTGTCACTAACCTTTTGATAGGATCCTTCACATATAGATCACAAGGTTCAGCATCCTTTGACATTGGTTCGGCCATGTTTTAAGTTGGCACAATATAACTTAACCCTTGGGCTCCAATTCATCCAACCTTTTAGTCTCAAAGACTTTGCCACATATAGCATTGAAGAAAAAGCAAAGTTGGGTTACAATGTGTCTCAAATCATCTTGAAGGATTCCTCGGATAGATACTGGAAGTAATTGTTACATCAAGATATAACAATCATGAGACTTTTTGCCTACTAATTTCAAATATTTCATCGACACAATCCTCTTAAGATTAGATGAGTACCCAGATGGAACTTTGATTCATTATAAACATTCATAAATACTTCTTCTCTCATCCTTGAACAAAATAGTAATCTCTTCAACACAATAACTCCCCTTACCATCTAGCATTGGATGTAATTCTTCACTTATTCACATTTCTTGCAAATCTAATATTTCCTTCAAAGAGTCTTTGGAACTACCATGTAGGTTGAGAAATGTTCTAACAATGTTGTCACACACATTTTTCTCCACATGCATGACATCAATACAGTGACTTACTTGAAGATGTTGCCAATACATAAGCTTAAAGCAGACATATCTTTTTTTCATATATTTTTCTTACTTCTTTTGGTAGTCTTACCAAAATTAACGTTCATGTCTTTTACCTTTTCATAAACTTATTCTCCAGTCAATAGCTTCGGAGCATTTTCAAATTCTTGGCCGCCAAAATTTTTTTTCTTCAGTCGATGGTATGGGTAGCCTTGTCTTAGAAATCTCCTATAACCTAGGTATATTGTCTTTCTTCCATGATAAAGTTGATAGTAGCAAGTCCCTTCCTCATAAATGGGACATGCTTTATGGCCCTTAACACTATACCCTAACAAATTTCTGTATGCAGGAAAGTCATTAATTGTACAAAAGATCATGACCCGCATATTGAATACCTCATTCTTAATAGCATAAAAAACATCCACACCTTCCCATAGCTTCTTCAAATCTTCAATCAAGGGCATTAGGTAAACGTCTATGTCATTTCCTGATTGTTTTGGCCCTAAGATGAACATAGATAACATTACATACTTGTGTCTCATACATAATAAGGGAGATAGGTTGTAAACCACTAAGAGGATGAGCTATGAACTATATATACTACTAAGGATACCATAAGGGTTCATGCCATCTGTACTCAACCTAAACCTTAGGTTTCGTGGTTCCTTGCTGAACTTAGAAAATAAGTCATCAATCTTCAATTTCAAAGAATCAACCGGATGACGAAGCTTTCCATCACAAATCCTTTCAGTCTCATGCCATAATATTTTTTGTGCATCATCTTCATTAGCAAAACACCGTTTAAACCTTAGTATAATTAGAAGATATCATAACACCTTTGCAGAAGACTTGTTTGATCTGTATCTTGGTATCTTACATATTGGACATTTCTCCTCACCTTCAAAATCTTTCCTGTACAATATGCAATCATTTGGGTATGCATGAATCTTTCTATATTGCATGCTTAAAGAACATATTATTTTCTTAGCATTATAATAGCGTTTGGGTAACACATTTTCTTCTAGAAATATGTCTTGCAACAACTCAAGAAATTCTAAAAAACCTCTATCACTCCACCCATGCCATGCTTTCACACTTACCAATCTCAACACCACATTTAACATGTTGTATTTTTTGCATCCTGGGTATAAAGGTTTTTCTGCATCATTGACATAGTACCATATTCATGTAACTGCATAAAAGCATCTTCTCCAATATCATGAATAATGTCCTCTACCCAATCATCAGTATCTATGTCATCATCAAAGGTCTGTTCTAACTATTCAGATATACTCTACCTTTCTACATTTTCACCATGTTATACCCATAATGTGTAACTCTTGCAAAACCCCTCACAAATTATATGAGTGTACATATCTGTAGGACTTTGTTTCCTCTCATACAAACAACTCACACAAGGACAATAAAACCTTCCATTGTCATCATCACCATTTTGTTTAGCAAAATCTAAAAACTCTTTCACCCTTCAACATACTAAAAACTTGTTCATTTAACATTTATCCAACTAAGATCTATATTTGTGAAAGATTAAAAAACTAGGGAAATAGAAAATAAGAAAACTTAGCTTGCAGATAATTATGGGAGAGAATATACACGCACAAGTAGAAGAACTTATCAAATGAAACAAGTAAATGACAGTAATGAATCTAACACAAATAACGGCAAAAGGTACTGCCAGTAGTGCATAAATCTTCATATCTTAAGATAAGGAGTTCAAAATAAAACTCACCGGCTATGAAGGTTCAAGAAGACTTAAACGTGCAAACAAATGAAAATGACATATGGGAGGTGCGAAGGGGCTTTTTATTAAATTAAAGTGTATTTTGTAAGCAAATCTACACCGGATAAAATGTAAGATCGGTGTAGATATAACTTTTTTTCTAAAATGAACATTATAATCTACACAGGTCACGTTTATACTAGTGTAAAATAATATAATTTAAATAACTCTACACCGGATGAAGTGGAAGACTAGTGTAGAAATAACTTGTTCTAAAGTGGATATTATATTTTACACCTGAATTGACATGTTCAGTTTCAATCTGTTGCATTGTTTTTGAAAAATAAAAGAACATATCATCAGAACAAGAAACTTCATTCATTCAGCTTTAATTGACTAATACTTTACATCAAAAGTATGAAATTTCCAAAATAACATCTATTAGAATATATAATATATTCTCTCTTTTTGTCATTAAGTATAAACAATAAAATAGGAGGGATAGATAAAGGTTGCAGGCTTTCACTCCTAAGTAGACTCAGAGGTCTGGGATTCATCAGAGTTGGTAGGATCAACAAGATGATACAATCTATCATCATGTTGATAGCGGTGAACTTTTGAGCGAAAAACTCTAAAACTGTCTTTCAATCTAGTAACTTTCTGAGATAGTTCTTCCACTAAGTCATCAAGGGCATTGAAGCGCATGATGAGTTCCTCAAGGCGCTCTATCGGAATAATAACCAGGGGAGAAGGAGAAAGAACTACAGGGTGAGGGCCTAGATGTTTGTCTTCAAAATCGTCTATGTTTCTTTTGTACAGCAGAAAAGGAGGTGTGTGTGAGGAAGAAGCCATTAGATAATGTGATAAGACGAAAAGAAAAGTACTGATCATAGGAATGGTATACATATGGTTGAGGAATAAGAACGGTTTCAGAAAAGAATATCAAAGAATGAAATTGGCCTTCTATCATAATGAGTATACAAGTTAGGAACTGAAGAAGTGAAATAAACGGCTTGAGAAGTTACAGAGAAAAAAAGGGGGAAAGCATAGACAGGAAACTGTAAAGTCAGAATATAAAGTATATTTAACACTGGGTATATATCTTTTACACTAGTTAAATTTAAATATGGTGTAAATATTTCATCTTATTTACAAAAATAATACCAGTCATTTGTTCTAAAGCTTCTCTGTAAAGTCTGAAGAAGTTAAAGAAAAGAAGTAGGAAAGCATAGACAAGAACCTAAATAGTCAAAATATAACGCATCTAATCTACACCTATTGATATTAGTATCCAGCGTAGTAATTATATTTTACCCTAGTTATATGTACATCCGATGTAACTATTTCATCTTAGTTACAAAAATGCCACCAGTCATTTTTTTAAATCATCTCCATAAGAGCCGGTTTAAAAATAGGGCTTTAAAAAGTATTTTTTGTAATAGTGTATATGCCTATAAATGAATTGCCTGCATGCTTGCTATTTGAAAAAAATTGAGAGGATGATAATGTTAAATTTTTGGAATAAGGGTGGAAATAATGTATAATAGAGTCAGAAGTTTAGCTTGTGGTTATATATGGATTAATAGTTGGAAAAATTGTTGAAGTAGGGCGTTGAGTTGAATGGAAAAATATGAAATTCGATAAAGATTTTGAAATTTAATATGGTTGCAAAGTTGGAAAGAAACCTTCAAGGTTAAAGGTTATGATTTCATATTGCATGTGATAAATAAATGATATTTAATGTAGAAGAGGTGAATGGTATTTATTGATAGAATATTTTACTTTCAAAAAATTTAGGAAATTAAGAAGAGAATATTATTCCGAAGAATAGAGCAGGAGCAAACTATATCAGAATATCGCAGGTGAGTGAATAACGTCCTATAAATTGATATTTTTTCTAATAACTTGTTATTTGAAATATTTCATTTAAAATGTTAAATTTTAAGTAGGATTTTTTAAAGACATGGCTATATGAATTAATGGTTTCGATTTATATTATTGGTGTCTCTTTTCACTAGGTTCATTATATGATTATGTTTATGAATGAAAATGAATAAAGAAAGTTTTGAAAAATAGTTTGGTAAATGTTATATCGAATTGATTTTCTTGATGAAATCCTTTTATGTAAATTTTATTGTTGGAATAATTATTCCATATGAACTGAAGAAATCTTTTGATAATTTATTTTAATGTTTATGGTGGAGTTTCGTAATTATGAAGTATTATTAGTGAATTTTGTTGTATTGGAAATGTTGTGATTATTAAATGCTAAATAAACCCGATGCATGCTGAAAAGGTTTTCAGAAAGGACGATATATAGAACGCTGGTTACTAATAGTAGTACTGTTAGTCCTTGGTGCACCATGATTAAATCCAAACTCGATGGTTATTCATGGGTCTTATACTCGCACTGGTTATTTGTAGGATTTATTCTCGCGTCTGTTCCTCATAGGTCTTGTACATGCGCCTTTTATTTATGGATCTCATACCTGCGCTTATTTCTTGGCCTCGTACTACGCTTAGTTATTTAGCCTCGCGGACTATGTGTCTAAGCCTGTTTTTGGGCCTAAAGCCGCGTCGAATTGGTTAGTTACCCTCGTAAACTGTGTCTACACTTATTGTCATTATTTTAAAGTCTTATGAAAAAATGATTGATTTGAAATGATTGTTTTAAATGGTTTTCTTGAAATAAAATGTTTACTGAAATATTTGTATTGAATTACAAATGTTATGATTTATATTTAAACATGTCAAAATTATTTATTTCTGCATTTTAAATTATATTTTTAGGACGTTAGTCACGAGTAGATTATTTTAGCTTCAGATATTGCTGTTGACCCTATTCCTCCAGCTGAGCAGTGAAGAGCCTCACGTCCGATATGAAGCATTATTTTTGGCATATATACTTATAATGTAATTATAAATTTATAAAATACTTGTATTATATTTTTTAAAGTTTAGATATTACACCTAGTCTATAGCTAAGGTTCTGGTTATTTTGAAAAGACGCCAATATATGATTTGAAATATTCGCAGTTTATTATAGGGTTTTTGGAAGGTCAGTTATACAAAGACAATCCTACCGAAATTCCTACAGATAACCTGCCTTTTGATTTAAATGGAAAGATAAATTATTATTACTATTTTAAATGTTTTATTTAGGTTTTAAGGTTTAATGAATATGAATTTATTCATATTCTGTGCTAGTCACAGTTCAAATTTTGGGGCGTGACAGAAGTGATCTTCAATAAATATGTTTATTGAATTGTTTATCGATAAATACTTGAAGAGCAATAAACTATTTTTAAACTTTTTTTCTTCTATATTTAATCTTATCTTATATATGTAATACTCATCAAACAAGATTTCTAAAATTATTTAAGAAGCAAATCATCATTTCAGTACCTATTTAAAAACTGATTTTTTTATTTATCAAAGTATTTATTGATAAATAGCTTTATAGAATAATACTTCAATAAATGAATCTTGAAATACATTTTTATGTCAAATTGTCTTTGTAACATCCCAATTTTTATTATTATATTTAAACACAATTAAAAATATTATTTTTTAAACTTAAAAATATTATCTAATTAAATTATTATGGTTTAGTATTTTTATTATTTTCAATAAAGTAGGATCTGGATTATCATACCATTATCTTTACTTAGAGTTTTATTATTTGATTGTTATTATTAGTTAAAAAAGTATTAGGATTTGGGTTCAAATTTAGATATGAGTTTGAATTTGGAAATATTATTATAACTTTATAAATAGAGTTAAGGCTCTAAATTATTTCTTAAACTGGATTATTGAGTCAGCTCCTCTCTTTTTAATCTTCCCTCTCAGTCCCTTTCCTATTCCCAAAGAATCTCACCTCTGTTTCCCTCACAAACACTCATTTAGTTCAACTCACCCAAATATGAGATTTACCTTTCAAATCTTTTGTTGTAATTATTCATATATTTAGGTGAGAGGTAATTATTTTCTACTCACTATGTGTGCTAATATGATATTTGTAAGAGATTTTATATGTATATATATAAATATATTGATATTGATATGATTTATTGAGAAAACTTGTTTGATGATTTTTATTAAAAATAGTTTTGTGAGACTTAAAATTTAATTTGAAAAGTTTGCATTGAGATTTGAAACTTGTTATATACCTTTTGTGATATTTATCAAGTTATTAATATTTTGATTAATATGATTATTTTTAGAATTATGTATTGGAGATGGGCGATGATAGAGTTGTATTTCTACCACGTGATATAGCTTCTATTAGAGTTCAATAGTTGACTTTTATCCCACTAATTTATCGAGAGATATGCGTTACCTGTTTATCAATAGAGAATGATCCTATGGTCCAGTTAGGTGATATGTGAATTTTGGCTTATCTATACCACTTGATCAGTTAGCTTTTTGAGTCATAAGTTATCATTAGCGCATGGTTCGGTCGGTAGGAATAGTTGGTTTGATGGGAAGAACTTGGATGGGTTATCCATTTAATTTTATTACAATAATATGTTATTTTCTATATATTGTCTTTTGTGAATTGTCCCACTTGACACTTTATGAGCATATGTTAATACTTAAGTTGAGTAAAATTGTTAGTTATTTAGACGTTTATCTCATATTATTTTTATTAATATTTTTTATGTTATATTCTCATCTTAGGACCATAGGAAAAATTTTATAGACTTGATTAAAGAATACTTGTATATTGTTAGAGTATGGTTTACTATGCATACTCTAATATTATATAATACATTATCTATATTTGATTCTGAGAGTTTTTCTTAGGGATAATATTCTAAATATCTATGATTGACTATTCTAAATTATTAATTATTTTTTTCAATTTTATTAAAATTACATAGATTCTTGTATTATTTTTATATATACATTTTAATTTAATTTTTAATATCTTTAAGAATATTTCATAAAATATTTTATAAATACCTTTTTATTAATTAATATATATGTTTATAGAAAAGTGTAATATTTATATTATAAAATTAAATATATTTAGTTATAATATACAATTTATAAAAGATTAAGCAATTTATATGTAACAAATAATTTGACTCAACTTATTTTATTTTTTTCTATCTTAATTATTTATCTATTAAGAAAAATCTTTTTATAACTATAGTAGGGTTTCTTTTAAATTTTAGTAAAGCTATTTTTACCATGATTAACTCTTTTGAAATAAATTAAATTTATTTATAATATTATTTTTAAATTATATTATGTATAAAATGACTCTAAATAATTAATATTAATTATATTTTAAGAAGATTTTATAGTCTTTATTTATTGATAAATAAGTATAAAATTTTATTTTTATTTATTGAAAGATTTATTAATAAATACTCTTATAAATGATAGGGTCACGTCTGAGTATAGTAATACGTGGTAGTCTATGTGTATGTTTGGAAAAATTTTTTTAAACTAGCTTATGAAAAAAATGGGATTATAGATAGCTTATGAAAAAGGGCTTTTTCTAGAGAATTTATAGAAAAAAAGTGATTTTGGATAAATGAGTGTTTGGATAGTTATTTGTAGAAGGGGTTTTATGAGTGGTAAATTACGAAAAAGGGTATGAGTATTAAATGAGGAGAGATAAGAGATGAGAGGAGAGAGGAGAGAGGGTGTAAGAAAGAAAAGAGAGAAAAAGTAGGAGAGAGGAGAGAGGGTGTAAGAAAAAGTAAGGGTAATATAGTAATTGGTTAGTTCATAAGCTCTTTTACTGTTCCATAAGCTGCTCTGACCAGCTTATCTGAAATATTAGTTTTAAACTATGGTTTAATCCAAAAGCCCGTTTGAACAAAAATTGCTGTTTGGTAAAAAAATTTTCCAAATTGAGGTTTGAGGCCAAAAGCCCTTTTTAAACCATGGTTTGGGGTGTTTCCAAACACACCTTATGGTGATTTGTATTAGCCACTGTAGCATTCACCTGGAGTGCAACAACAACAGAAGTGCAGCTTCATGTTTCATGCTTAATTCAATATCTACTGACTAGTCCTCCTACAACGTAAGCTTTGTGGACAGAGGAAACAAATCCAAAGAAAAACAAACCACAAGAAGATGAAGAGATAGAAGAAAAATAAAAGTAAATAATAAAAATAAAAAAGTTTTTTTATTCTATTTTTATTTATATTTTTTTAAAAAAATTATATATTAATTTTATATTCACTTCTAATATATTAAATAAATTTTTAAAATTCACCTTCAACTTAATCCTATTTCTATTTACACTCCTGTGAAAAAACCTCTTCGATCTATCAAATTTTACCGCCAGTGTTTAACCCCGTTTCCCTTCTCCATCTCTCCGTTAACTAGTTGCAATCGCAAATCACCGCCAAACTCTCCTCCCCTTCACCGTCCACGACGGCGGCCAGTGGCAGAGGACTTGCAGCGGCCATCGTGAAGATAGGACGGTGGCAGCGCGTTTGGCGGAGAGGATGGTCGGTCAAAGAAGAGCACACGAACAGAGAATGGCAGCGATCTGCTCTAGGGATTCATGACCGACGAAGAGGAGCGCCGATCTGGAAGAAAGGAGAGGATGCACGATTCCTTACCAAGTTCTCGCTTCTCTCTTACAATCAAATTGATTTTATATTGTTTTGATGACGGCCTCGAACAAGTCGTTACATCTATTTGTAATCAATCTTATTCCCAGTAAATGTACAAGGAAAATGGGTTGCGAAGTTTAGCCGTATGCTGTTTAACAGTGGTGCATTAACAAAGGGCATCGGTGATGTTTCTATGTCAATTAGGTTTTTCCCCACCAACTATCATTTCAACATAATCAAAGATTAATCACTCATGGCTTTAAAACTTCATGCACGTTAACCTTCCAATCTGTACTTGTCTTTGTGTTAAAATGATTTTTCATTTTCCAGTTGTTTTATCTTCTACCTTATTTTTGTTTTGAACATGACGAAGAATCCCTTGTGCATTGTAGGTGGCAGACAACCACTACAGGCCTGATCTTGAGAAGGCAGCTATTGCAAGTTTGAGTGCTGTTCATAGGAGCCTCAAAGTTGAATGTACATGTCGGTTGTTATGTTTTCCCCCAAGTATGAATTGAAGTATCTCGGTCGAAAAATTGATTAGCATAGAAGAAAATTGAAAGTATATTGTTCTTTGGCTTTTATTCTCGAGTTGAACAAATTATATGTTGACTGGTCAACAACTTGAGGTTGGTTAAACTCGTTTAAGAATGCTTTATTTATGCTCTCTATTGGCGAGAGTCTGATTCATGAATGGCTTAACATAACTGATCTTCATTTGATACTGTCTCGATTGGTAGGTACCATGTACCTGCTAAACTTATCTTGCTGCTCACAACAGCATTTCGAGACCATGGATTATGCAATAGGGCAGACTTCTTGGATGTTATATTGCATAATACAAATGAATGCTGCTCATTCAGTTCTAAAGGATTGAATTTGTTCTTTCTTGTTTTAGGTATTGACGGATAATTTGGGTCAGAAAGATCTACAATGGCCGGAGACTTGTGTTAATTGCAGGACCATGAAACAAATTATGAAACAATGACCAACGAATTTATGTGGGACCTAAAGGACCATTATGTGTTTTTATTCATGTATGTCACCATGTGGTACTGGTTATGGCATTGGACCATATTATCTCCTCTCAATGTTGAAAAATGAGAAACAAGGGTACAAGTTATGCTTGTATATGTAACATAATTTTGTTCATAAAATGAGATAAGCTGTTGGTAAATCTAAAACTAAAAACTCATACGGCATTAGACCTATTTTCTATAGATATAAATAATTGGAAGAGACAGAGCTTGACAGAAAGTATGGTGATTGATGAACGATACAAGTAATTTGAAAAAAGTGGAAGAACCTCATGAAATATAGCATAACCCAATGTACCATGATGTCTTTTTGAAAGACTATGGTTACAGTACCGTTAACAAATAAGTAACAAAAAATATATGATTTTAAAAGAAATATAAATAAGTAACAAATAAGAAGAGTACTGCAAAATTAAGTTGAGCATGCTCAATAGTCTCCAAGTTTCCATTTTATTACCACAAATTAAGTAGTACTAGTGCTGCAAAATCAAAGAAGGGTATTGAGACAACAGAGGTTGTGATCAATCTGTTTTCATTGCTTGATAAGAGGTCTCTTTCGTTCAAGGACTTGTGTGTCTCTCTCTCTATGTATTACATAGGAAATAACTTTGTTATACATATGTACAAGTACGTATCTGGTGCTTAAAACTTAAAAATTACATATCTACACGCACGTATTGCACGTATCGCACGAATCTGGTGGTTAAAACTTAAAACCATGTCATCCCTGCGGCTGTCACTTCTTTTCTGTTTTTTTCTTTCCCTTGTCACTAATTTAATGAAATGCAAAATTATTCTGCAGTGGTTGACTTCTAAATTCGCTTATCTTTATAACAAGTTACATAAAAAAAGAACTCTTCCTTATTTCATGTTTATACAGATATGCGGCAGAACTCGAGGCTTACATTTATTGTGTAGTTACATAAACGATCATTTACATTTGGTTGGTTATGATATTATATTATCATAAGGAAAATTATTACTATGTAGGAATTTTTTGAAATTAATTAAATACAGTTGAAGTTTGTTTAGTGAAAAAGCATAAATTGATATTGAAGGCTGCACATTAGTTAAAGCATCCCTCGCAGAGCTCGGGCCTTTGTGCTTGTTAATACCTATGAAAAAAGTTCTTATAGAAAGGTCAACTGAATAAATATTCCTCCAATCTTTAATATAAAATATATTTAATTAATTAAATTAAATAAATTAATATAATATTTTTTTAAAAATATTCTAATCATTTTCCTTAATTTTATATCTTATTGTTAAGAGAATATCAATAAGAGTAATTTGATAAAAAATTAATAAATATAAAAAATAAATTTTATATTTAAAATCAATATCAACTTTCTAATTATATCATATATTAAGAATTAAAAAAAATATAGTGGTAATATTTAACTTCCCAACACATTTCCTTTCACTTCCTCTTTCCACAGTTAATATTTAACGTACCAAGACTATGATGGGAGATCAAAGTGGAAGGAAGCAAATGGTGGTGCCTTGAAAGAGTTCAAAATCATCTCATTTTCTATAGTGAAGTTCATGATAGGATAACAAGAAACGGAAGTAAAGAACATACAAGGAAGACTCTAAACTAAAACCAACAAAGTGAATTACGAGAAAGAAAGTTGCCAAAAGAAAGTAAAAAAAAATCAAACTGTATTCACAGTATCTGCCAGGTACCGCAGTATGCAACCGAATCCTGCCCTCTCTGTCAATTTTTCATGAATCCGAAGACACTGGTCACACGTCGGTCTATCTCCGGTTGCCAGACCTTTGTACAAGTATCTATTTTCGACAGCAAGGTAAAGAACAAGCAACTTAAGAGAAAATCCAACGTCTAATATGCTTGAATCTAGGAGTTCCCATGCTTTGTGGATATTTTAAGAAGTGGCAAATAATACAAAATGCAAGCATGGCATGTGATTTCACGTTGGCATGCACATATAGTGAATGCTGGGCTTTAAAGAAAAACAAGAACATAAAATTGGGATAACATAGATGATGATGTTAAAATGAATATGTAGGATTATACAAAAAAAGATAAAATTCAGAATCAACATGTAAGAGGAAGAGTTTGCATGGTGTCTATTGAAAAGAAAATGGTAGAAAATCATTTAAGATGGTTCAAACATATATAAAGAAAGCCATTGGAGGTGTTGGTGAAGAGAATAAATTAAATTGTATGGAGTCCTCTAAAAATGGTACAGAAAAACTAAAGAGAATGCTTAATGAAGTTATCACATGTTTAGCTAACAATTTATATAAAGATTTAGTTATTGATATAACACAATGCGTTGTGTGATCCATAGACTGATCCCACCTAGTGAGATAAAGCTTATTATTGTTGTTGTTGATGCATGTATGATTTGCTCATTCTAAATTCTAAGCAGAACAGGCCTCATGGTATGTTTGGGTGAGCATTTTGGAAGTCCATAATGCAGTTTGAGGACCAAACTAAGTCTGAAAAATTCTGAAAACCAAACAAAACCTTACTTCACAAAGGGCTCAGACCACATGGCCATGTTACATTTGTTATTTATTGCCACTCAGTATCAGCTGATGAGACTCAAATGACATCTCAGTTTCAAGTTTCTACATTTTTCAAGGAAAAAGATGACTCTCAAGGAGCCATAACTTGATTAATCATAACAAAAGGGCATTAAAATTAAAATTCCCATCAGAGAACCACAGATCCATTACCATTACCAATCATATTTTCCAAGGTTATCACTCACGCCTTCAAAATATATGACTTTATCTTCTAGATTTCATCAATATAGGTTATGGGTCTGCAGATGTCATTTTTCTTTTCCCAGAACATCAAAAGGAAATTCAGGGGAAGCCTTCCAAGAATATAAATACAATGAATGCTAAGCCACAACCTTATCCAAGAAACACAATAATCTTCTTCAGGCATTAGGCACTTAACATAAATCATAAGGTTTCTATCATATATGCTTCTTTGGTGCATAAGATCAATGTTTAGGCCCCAAGGATTCTGACATGAAAAAGAAAATTTCAGATTTTAGAAGCACTACTCCCTGAGTAAAGCACTGATATAGAATGCAATCAAGTTATTTCAAAGCCGCAAGATCTTTATGAACACTCCACATTGCTATAAATTCGTGACTAATAACCGAACATTTCAAGTTCTTCAAGCTAGCCATGACTCATAAACAGTGGCAAAAGTATGAGAAAGCTGTATTGCGATCACTTCAAAATTAACAGGAGGCAAAAATAAAAACAATTGTGCCACTGGAGGCAAGAGTCCTTCGCAAATGTCTAACTAAAATTCACTCAAAGATTATTAAATAATTTGTATAAGCAAGATTCTGTTCTGTTCAGCAAGGCAGTCAGAAACAACTACACAAGACTTTCCTTTTATGCAAAACAGCCAAATTAGGCTTAGTGCATATACACCAAGAGTAACTCACATGCGCTAAAGTAAGGCACATGCAACATCTTTTTCTATAGTGAATTCAATTGATCAATGCTATAAGAATTCAAATAATAAAATTAATAACTAAGAATTAGTTTATTGTATAACATGTGTATAAAAAAATACTTCTTCAATCCTTAATATATGACCTAATTAGAGAATTGATTTGAGTCCTAAATATAAGACTTATTTAGAATATTTACCAACTTTTTCCCAAGTTATCCCTCTTAATACTCTTTTAACAATAATCAAGTAGGAGAAGGAGGGGGAGTTAAGGAAGATGATAAGGGTACGTTAGAAAAAATACCTCTCATTAACTAACTAACTTCCTTAATGTAATCAAATTAGTTAAATAGGAATTATATTAAGGATTAGAGGAGTAGTTTTAAATATGAAGCACATACCCTTCAGAAAAAGGAGCCAAAGTCACATTATTTTAATATACATGAAATAACAATTTAATTTCATATCGAAAGTTTAAGATTTTTTTGTGGTAGTGTGGCATCTATGTCACTGGCTTAATATCCATTCCAAGGTTTTTATCATACTATGGAGACAGAATTGGTGAGCAGAAGAGGCATTTGGAACTTCTTTACATGTCAAGCAGCAGTGATACAGATGGTTCTATCAGTTACTACCACAAACCAAAATAAATAGAACATGTTTATAAACATAATGATAAAATCATAGAGTTCCAAAAAAGTATAAAGTGAAAAAATGGTACAGGGCTTTTCAGAATGAAGGAAAAGAATCAATAAGCTAAATCATAAAAGCAGGAGAAAGGATAGATAAGTTAAAAACAGTTGGAATTCAGGCACCCCCAAAAAAATTGGAGGCTGCAGGAGTACATTTAAACAATATATAAAACAGTAAATTAACAAGTTAAGAGTAGTAGGAAATTGACCATAAATCAGTTTGCTCCTGTATAGTTTTGGTTTTTTATCACTCAACCACCCTAAGGTATTTTATGTTTTAACTTAACATAAACAATAACGTTAATGTTGAAATGAAGAACAACTTTATTGCTGAAGTAAGTCCCCTTGAACAATTTCAAAGCCCTTTAAGGTATTACCAATATTAAGCTAAATTTTGAATATGAAATTGACATCTTAATCCAAACAATAGCATCAGAACAATGAAAATGTTTCACATAACTTTTCATCACTTTTAAAATTGACCTCCTTAACTTTGTCAAACTATGGAAACAAAATGACACAAGGTGGTTGAGACATAAATGATTAGACAAACCGCAAGTGATTGACACACTTCAAATCACAACAGACAATTGATTTTGGGCTAAACTGCAAGTGCAATTGGTATTTACTCTCCACAAATTCCTTTATCTATAATCTATAAGTTAAAATATTTCACCAAAATATATAGGAACTATATGTTGCGCATGTATTTGCAGCTGGTGCCAAGCTGGCACCCTAAACAACTGGTGCTATGGTGGCCACTAACTATGGATACCATGACATTGCCATAAAAATGGTGTCATATTGAAAGTGCAAGGAAGACAAGCTTTCTCACATTTGCCCCCATGTTTTATCTAAACTCTGGTAAATGGACCAACTGTTTTTACGGGTAAAGTAGCACCTTTGATGGATCCACTCTTACATGGAGAACATATGGTAGGAGAAAAAAATAAAAGTGGGCTTAGCTCACAAAAGCTGCCCCAATGGCTGGTCATGAGATGGAGAAGGGAATAGGAAAAAATTAGAATAACTAACAAGGATGGGAGAACAGTGAGAAGGCCTCTGAGGGGTATTAATGAGAGGTATGAGCGTTATGCAGGCAGGGAAGAGTGTGGGCAGGAAAGTCTCCAGGCTATTAAAAGCTGTTCATTTGCCATCTTCTTTTCCATTTTTGCTGCTATCTGTAATCATCTGGGCTCTAAATTCCCAATTCCAGTCTCGTAAGGCAAATCAACTCAATTCTGATATGTAACTAACGCTAGAATTATAGGAGCTACATCGGCCTCTTAAAATATAGCACTTAAAGTATCTTTGTATATGTGGGAATATCCTAATATCTAGATTATTAATATTAGAATATCATTGTTAGAGATATCATTATTATTATTAGAAACAAATCAGATTTGATTTAGGTGTAGTTATTAGGGATTTGATTTTGTAGAGATTTAATTGTATCTTGGTGTATCATATTTGATTCCCAAGCACTGTATATATATGAGGCATAAGCCAAAGCAATGATTATCGGACAATTCATATTCCAAAAACTTCACATGGTATCAGAGCATTCTGCATGACAAACATCCTTTGTTCTGCTGTCCTGCGAGCGAGTTGCCTCTGTGTAGGTTTCCAGCAGCCCAATCGCTTCTGCAGCGTCGTATGCGTCGTGATTCCAGTTTCAGTTTCTCTAGTGCCGTCGACAACAGGGTCTCTGCTCCAGTGGCATTGACAGCAGGGTCTGCTCCAGTGGCGTCGACAGCGGGGTCTCTGTCCAGTGGTGTCGTGATTCCAGTTCCAGAGTCTCTGCTTCCAGCGGCGTCGTGTGCGTGATGGGTCTCTGCTCCCAGCGGCATTGTGTGCGTGACGGATCTCTAATCGCACTCCCAGCGGCGTCGTGTCTACTATTTGTTTTTCAGTTTAGGACTCGACAGCATCTTGTGTCGGGCAAGTAATTTGTAATCAAGTGCTACAGTGCCGAGTTGCTACAGTACTGATTTGCTATAGTGCCGCGCTGAGATTCTGCCATGTCATCTACAAGCTTTCACCAGTGGAAGAACCACGGGTTGAGTGCAGGATTTGATGGGGCATCCAGTGTTCCTGTTTCCATTGTATCCGATAAGCTCACCTTGACAAATTATCAAGACTGGGCTCAGGCAATAAAACATGCAGTTGGTGGGTGCGGAAAACTTACTTATCTGACCGGTGATGTTAAAAAGCCAGCGAATGAAGCGTCTCCTGAGATGCAACAATGGACCATCGACAACCATTTGATTTCTTCATGGCTTATCAACTCTATGTCTCCAAACATCAAACGAAGCTTTATGTATCTACCCATAGCACGAAACATTTGGGTAGCTGTTCGTGACTCTTATTCAGTCACTAAAGACCATTCCCGCCTATTCAACCTCCAACGTAGTACATGGCAATGCATTCAGGGGACCCGTGGAGTGCACGAATACTGGCTTGACCTCGTGGCATTCTGGCAAGAGCTGGATCTTCTTGACGAAGATGAATGGGATACCCCTACAGACGTCGTTCGAAATCAGAAAAGGATTGAAAAGGGGAGAATACTTCTTTTCCTTGCTGGTCTAAATGTTGAATTTGATGCTATGAGGGCCAGAATTCTCAGCAATTCCATACTACCATCACTTCTGGAAACTTATGCTGAGGTGCGCAGAGAAGAATGCAGGAGGGAGACTATGCCTGTTGAATCCAAACAACCTCTTCCTGAGTCTACAGCCTTTGTTAGCAAACATACCAATCCTGATGCTTCAGTAAGATTCGACCCACCTGTGAACACTACAAGAAGGTGGGATATATCCATGACAAGTGTTGGGATATCTATAGCAAGCCAGTTGATTGGAAGCCTCGTAAAAACAAGCCATGAGCTCACCAAGCCTCAAATGACTCAGCATGTGCACCATCCCCATCTGAGCCATCCACATCCTTCAGTCAAGAGCAACTAAATCAGATTGCATGGATGTTCAGAAGCCTTCAAGCTGAACAACATCCTCACGGATCTGCATCCATGGCTCATAAAGGTATAATTCCCATTGCTTTACATATCTTTCTTCCTCCATCACAATGGATTGTGGATACAGGGGCCTCTGATCGCATGACATCAAATGAAAAGATGTTTGTCACCTACCATCCCTTAGCAGGAAACAAGAAAATTACTACTACTACTGGCACTCCGTCACCCATAGCAGGCATCAGTTCTGTAACTATCTCAGATTCTTTGCATCTTGAATCAGTACTTCACGTTCCTCATTTAGCTTGTAACCTGCTTTCTATCAGCAAATTGACAAAACAAGCAAACTGCTCAGCTCATTTTTATTCTACTCATTGTGATTTTCAGGATCTCACATCGGGGAAGATGATTAGTTCTGCTAAGGAGTATGATGGTCTTTACTATCCCAACACATCTACCGTGAGTGCATTATGGTCCAAGATCACCACCTCTACACCCAACCCCACCTCTGCTAAGGAGTCTTTCCTTTTATGGCATAAAAGACTAGGCCATCCTAGTGTTCCTTCTTTACAAAAGTTGTTTCCCTAATTATCTATCAATAAAAGTTCTTTTATTTGCGATACTTGTGCTATTGCTAAACATCACTATGTTTCCTTTCCTCCTGTCCCATACAAACCATCTTCCCCTTTCTCCATTATTCATAGTGATGTATGGGGCCCCTCTCAGATTCCTAATCGCACTTGGATGAAATATTTTGTCACGTTTATTGATGATCATACTCGTATGTGTTGGGTTTATCTTTTAAAAGATAAATCTGAGGTCCCTAATGTCTTCATCGAATTCTATAGTCTTGTCCAAAACCAATTCAATACCTCTGTCAAAGTCCTTTACACCGATAATAGCACTGAATACTTCAATAACTCCCTTCATGCTTTCCTGTCTGCTAAAGGAATTGTTCATCACAGCAGTTGTCCCTATAGTCCTCAGCAAAATGGGGTTGAAAAACGGAAAAATAAACACATTCTTGAAGTTGCTAGGGCTCTCTTATTTCAGTGTCATGTTCCTTTGTTTTATTGGGGAGATGCCATCCAAACCGCTATTCAGCTCATTAATCGTCTTCCTAATCGTATTCTTTCCTTCACCTCTCCCATTGCAGAATTACAGAAAACTTACGATGTCTCTCACTTACAGTCTTCTCTTCCGCTACGTGTCTTTGGATGCACTGTTCTTGTTCATCTTCATCATCCTCCCTCAAAGTTCCATCCCCGTGCCACTAAGTGTGTCTTCTTGGACTACTCCTCTTCCCAAAAAGGTTACAAATGTTTTAATCCTGTGTCCAAACATCAGTTTGTTACCCATGATGTCACTTTCGTTGAGCACCAGTCATATTATCCCCAGTCTTCGATTCCTGGGGAGAGTTGGAATGAATCTCAACCTGTGGAACCTATTGTACCTACTTCCCCCACACCACATGGATCTTTACAGCCTCCAGACAAATCTAAACAACAAAGATGGGGGAAAATGTACTCACGCCGACATCATAGAGGTCACGACCATCATATTCCTGAGGTAGAACTAGTTCCTGAACCGTTAGTAGATCCTGAACATGATAAGGCTAATCTGGAGCTTCCTATTGCATTGACAAAACCACCACAAATATGTACGAAGCATCCTATCGAAAAGTTTGTTTCTTATGCTGCTCTTACTCCAAGTTACCATGCTTTTGTAACTAACCTTGACAGCATCAAGATTTCTAACAATGTACATGAGGCCTTGGCTGTCCCAGAATGGAAACAGGTAGTGATGGAAGAAATGCAGGCCTTGGAGAAAAATGAGACTTAGGAGATAGTGCAGATGCCTTCAGGAATAAAACCTGTAAGCTGCAAGTGGGTGTTCACTCCTAAATACAATGCTGATAGTACGTTAAACAAGTTGAAGGCTAAACTAATTGCTCGGGGGTTTACGCAAACACAGGGTATTGACTACAACGAAACCTTTGCACCTGTTGCGAAACTCAATACCATACGGGTTCTCTTCTCAGTAGCAGCAAATCTAGATTGGCCCCTAGAACAACTTGATATTAAAAATGCTTTCCTTAATGGAGATTTGAAAGAGGAAGTATACATGACACTCCCACTAGGTTTTGAAGCAGGAAGACAGAACCAGGTGTGTAGACTAAGAAAATCCATCTATGGGCTGAAACAATCACCACGTGCCTGATTTGACAGATTTTCTAGTGTTCTCAAGGTTGAAGGGTATCAGCAAATTTTATCTGATCACACTATGTTTGTATCCCGTTGTAATGACCTCATCACTATTATCATTGTCTATGTGGATGATATTATTGTCACAGGAAATGATACTAAGGAGATTGACCGAATCAAGGTAGCCCTGAATCATGAATTTGAAGTCAAAGACCTTGGTAAATTGAAATACTTTGTCGGTATGGAAGTAGTAAAATCCAAGGATGGTATTTATGTTTATCAGAGGAGGTATATCCTTGATCTACTCAAGGAAACAGGAATGCTTGGGTGTAAACCTAGTAAAGTCCCTATCAGCATGATGAAACAAAAAAACAAGCAGACTGTAGTGGAAATTGACAGAGATGAGAAAAATCAGAAGAAGCGTGAAAGGGATGAAATGAGAACAGACAAAGAAAGATATCAAAGGCTAGTTGGGAAACTTATTTATCTCTCTCACACACGTCCTGATATTGCCTTTGCAGTGAGTGTTGCCAGTCAACATATGCATGATCCCCGGAAGAAGCATATGGACTCGGCTTATAAGATACTACAATACTTAAAAGGTACTCCTAGCCGTGGGCTATTCTTTAGAAAGAGCAAAATTAGATCAGTAGAAATCTACACCGATGTTGATTGGGCAGGATCACAAGAAGATAGTCAATCAATCTCTGGCAATTGCACATTTGTATGGGGAAATCTTGTCACTTGGCAGAGTCATAAACAGAAAGTACTGGCTAAAAGTAGTGCAGAATCAGAATTACAAGCTCTTGCTCAAGGAATCATGGAGGGTCTATGGTTAGCAAGACTTGCAAAAGAAACTCACTTGAAAATAGATGCTCCATTGAAGTTAGTTTGTGACAACAAGGACGCTATAAATATGACCTTAAACCCTATCCAACATAGCAGAACTAAACATGTGGAAGTAGATAGACATTTCATACGTGAGAAAGTAGAAGATGGGATAATGTGTCTCACCTACATACCTACAAGGCTACAAACTGCGGATATCCTCACTAAGGGACTACCAGAAGAAATATTTGAGTGGCTTCTAGGCAAGTTGGACATGATTAATATCTATGATCCAACTTGAGGGAGAGTGTGGGAATATCCTAATATTATAGATCATTAATATTAGAATATCATTGTTAGAGATATCATTGTTATTATTAGAAACAAATCAGATTTGATTTAGGTGTAATTATTAGTGATTTGATTTTGTAGAGATTTGATTGTATCTTGGTGTATCATATTTGATTCCCAAGCACTGTATATATATGAGGCATAAGCCAAAGCAATGATCATCGGACAATTCATATTCCAAAAACTTCACAGTATATTTAAGTGCTTTCCCCTTAACTCTTAGGTTTAATCTATTATTTTGGTTCATGTTATTGGCATATACATAACTAGACATGTTTTCTCAAAAAATGTGCAGAGCTAGAAAACGAGCCGTACTATTCATCGCTTGTGGATAGTACAGTTTATTAGAAGCTTATATTATACATATATTGATTATATAATGTGTTATACAATGATAATATCACATGACAGTTAGAGGAGTCCTAAGAGTTAGTTAGCCTAAGGTTTAGGTAAATACAAAAGTCAGTTAGGAATATAGCTGTTGGGATTAGCATTGCCTATATATACGCACGGACTTATCGAAACCATTGTTGGCCCATGATTTGGCCAAAAGAAAAATTATAGCCCATGATGAGTTGAGTAATACATAGAACCGTTCAGTCCTATTGCTTCTGTTTTCTCTACTCCCATGTTCTTCTCTCTTCCCCTGTTTTCATCTTTCCCCCTCTCTTCCTCTCTTCCCCTCTGTTGATTCGAAGTTTATTTTCCTGGTTCTTTCCAATTTTTCTCTGTAAATCGTTCAATTTATCATTCAAGACTATAGTACTATACCCATATAATTCTCCCTCGGAATGTTAACTTCAGCAAAGCAGCAAGGCATGTACCACTGTTCCTTTTATTTTCCTTATGCAGGGAAAATGCATAAGAAACAAATATTGTTGTGGCAATTAACTGTCATGCATTCTTAAGTTATTTTTCACAGTAAACAATTCAAATGCATAATGCAGATTATGAAATGAAATGCTAAGACGAGGGGAAAATGAAATATTCTTTAGCCCTTTTCGGTTTTCACAGAAGGAAAATTCTGGGCAGCCAAACTAATATATTGTTGGCTAGTAATTGCAGAATGGTAACGTTGTCCAAATAATCCATTATTACAACATAACTCCAAGATATTGAACTCAAAATTCACACGTACAAAGATTTAAACAAGAAACTTGATCACTTACTTCATTAGGATGTCATAGTACTCAGGGTCCAAAGAAGAAAGCATTCCATCCACATCTTTTATAGCCATTAAAGCTCTATGTACCACAATCCAATGTGCAGACTGAAAATTGAAGAGCACCATTTCAAAAACAAAATGGTTTCAGGATTAGGAACACAACATGATCAACAAAATAAATAGTTCAAACAGTGCAGAAGAGATTGAGGGCATGTTGATTTGTCTACATATCATAATCGAGACCATACGAAATTCTACAATCTGAGCCGTGTCAAAATTTATGAAAACATGCCAATCAAAATCTAAAACTTTACACACTTATCGTTTAATCAATCAAGAATAAGATCTTCAATTAGCTAAGCTCTGAATGAAAAATGATCAAAGTCCCTTTCCCTTTCGGAGGTTAGCTTAGAGATACAAGTATGGAAAATCCACAAAAAAGCGTGGGTTTATATTCGTCGTTATAAACCTTAATGTACATTCAATTTTGAAGTTTGAAACAATCAACATGACTGAAGAGAAAGAGGAAAACCTTGCAACGTTCGTCTCGGGCGATGGCATGAGTACCTTCCAGAGCAGTTTTAAGTGCTTCCACCGGTTTGTACCTGTATTTCCATAAAAGATAAACTATTTGAAGCATTCGCGTAAAAACAAAATCTTATGGTTCGATTTAAACGGAGCATAGATATACAAAAGACGAGGAAGAAGCCACTACTGTTTGAGTAGGCTTTCAATCTTCCGAGTCTTGTGTTCAATTCTAATCATAATGGCCTCCGCATTATCCGCTTCAACAAATCCTTCTGCTCCTGCCATTTCCTCGCTGCAATTCTTCCGCTAAAATGTTCTCAGGAAAATGCCTTCTTTAGCTTAACGAAGTCCTTCTCGACAGCTTTGTTTCGATATAGTTAAAATAAAAAATCAAAATGATCTGTCCAAGGAGGAAGAAAATCAAAATCAAGACTACCCCTAAAAGGGAATTGCTGGTGGATCTCACGGTATCACGGTTCCTCGTTCCCTGACAGAGAGAAAGGAAAAAAATAAAATTAATGGAAAATTAAGAAAATTAATTATTTATAAAAAAAATATAAGGTGGTTTTGAAATGGTTTGTAATGAAAACTATCCATGTGGATGCATGTTTAAAAATAGTTTGATGAAAAGAAAATATATAAAAGGGGATTAGATAAATTAAGATATTATATTTATATTTTTTTTTAATAATTGAAGTTTTATATAAGTAAACATGAGTTAAATTAAATCTATTATCTGAAATATTTGTTCACAATAGTCAATATTTTAAATTATTGTTTAATTTATTTAAAATTTTAAATAACTTTTTAAAAAAAA
Organism: Leucaena leucocephala; assembly: GCA_037074615.1. Classification (NCBI taxonomy): domain Eukaryota; kingdom Viridiplantae; phylum Streptophyta; class Magnoliopsida; order Fabales; family Fabaceae; genus Leucaena; species Leucaena leucocephala. The sequence continues at coordinate 7,431,136 of CM073558.1, read as the reverse complement.
TAGTTTAGATTGTAGGACGAATTACAAATTAATCAAAAATAATCTTACGTGTACTAGATATATGGAAACATTTCAATTAGTTGTATAAATTTACAAATGAGCTGAGTAATTTACTAAAAATAGAAATGTAAATGCAGAGAATGACAGGGTCTAGAACGTCATTCCAGTTTTACAGTCCCAATAATTACACCTTTGAATTCTTGTTTCCCATGGGGGGGGGGGGGTCTTTTTCTTTGCCCCGTTTCTTAGGATGCACTTTTCCTTAGCTTCAAAGTCTTCCTTCCTTCGTTCCCATTTTACTTGCCTCCCAGAAGCTCACTTTGTCTCTCCCTTCAGCAATGGCGGATTCGAGCCCTTACACCAAACCACATTTCACATTATCTCAGGCAAACTCGCAGATTCGACCAAAACCCAATATCAACAAAGGTAAATCTTTCTCGGGCTTCCTCTTCAAATCTCTTCTCTTTGCCCTATTTGTCATTGTTCTTCCATTCTTCCCTTCACAAGCTCCTGAGATTTTGAACCAAACTATACTCACCCAGTTATGGGAGCTTCTTCACCTTCTCTTCATTGGCATTGCTGTAGCTTATGGGTTATTCAGTAGAAGAAATGTAGATCCTGATATAGAAATAGAAAGTCAATCCATTGTTGACAATACCTCTTGTTATGTGTCTACAATGTTTCCTGTTTCGTCGGTTTTTAGTGATGAGGGTGAAAATCCATGTGGGTACGATGAAAATAGGATGATGATGCATTGTAATTGGAATTATTCGCAGTACTATGAAAAGAATGCTCTTATAGCTATGGGTGAACAGTGCAACCCCCAATTACCTCCTCCAGAAGATAACTTCTCTGATGTTAGATATGATGGAACCAATGTGGTTCAAGCTTGGAGTTCTGAGTGCTATCACAGACAGCCAATGGTTGTTTTGGCTCATCCATACTACACAATTGGTGAATGTGATGAGATTGTTGGTTATAAACCATTAGGATTACCAGTTCGGAGTCTAAGATCGACTACTGGAGACTTAGATAGTCGGGGGAATACCAATGAAAGTGATTCAAGTTCTGGATCAAGGGGTTCATCTAGGAGTTCAGTTAAGAGTAGAGATAGGAAATTTGGGGATCTGGGTCCTTATGATTCGGACCAAAAGTTTAATGATGCTGCTGGATCTGCTTCTACCGTTCCATGGTGTTCGAGGTCTAGAAAGATGAAAATTGAAGAAAATCATGGAAAGTTTAGTGATTCTACTGCATCAGCTTCTTCTATTCCATGGCAGGAAAGGGCTGAAGGGGTGGAAATTGAAGAGAACCATGGAGAACTTAATAATGTTGCTGGACCTGCTTCTCCCACTCCAGGGCATTCAAGGTCTAGAAGGATGAAAATTGAAGAAAGTCGTGGAAAGTTTAGTGATGTTGCGGCATCGGCTTCTTATATTTCATGGCAAGAAGCGTTCCAAGGGGTGGAAGTTGAAGAGAAAGATGTACAGTTTAATAATGTTATTGGATCTGCTTCTCCCATTTCATGCGGTTCAAGGTCTAGAAGGATGAAAATTGAAGAAAGTCGTGGAAAGTTTAGTGATGCTGCTGCATCAGCTTATATTTCGTGGCAAGAAGAGTCTAAAGGGTTGGAAGTTGAAGAGAAAGATGAAGAAACTAATGATGTTGCTGGATCTGCTTCTCCAATTCCCTGGGAAGCAATGTGTAGCTGGATGGAAAGTGAAGGGAATCATGAAAAGTTTGATGATGTTGTTGGTTCCTCTTCTATTCAATGGCAAGAAAGCTTTAGAAGGATGGAAATGGAAGAAAATGGAGATTTTTCTGAATCTGCTTCTCCAGTTTGCTGGCAAACAATGTCTCAGGCAATAGAAAGTGAAGCAAATCACAGAGTATTTAATGATGCTGCTGAATCAGCTTCTCCAATTCCATGGCATTCGAGGTCTACAAGGATGGAAAGTGAAGAAAATCATGGTAACATTACCCATCATTCACATTTTAGGCCTCTTTCCTCTGCTGAAACCAAATCAGAGTCGTTCAATTCACAGGTTTTTCGTAGTACAGCATCTCTCTCATCCCACAGAAGCGCACATTCTTCAGATTCTATTTCATCAGACAACATGAACTTAGAATCAGAAGAGATGGGACAAAAGAAGACTTCTGATGGATCTTCCTCTGAAAAAATGAACTTCCAAGAGGAACATTCAAGAGCAAATATGGCTTCCCATGGGTCTTCTCCAAGACTCAGAAAGATGGCAACTAGGGAAAAGTATGCTACTGTTTCTCGTCCTTCACATTTTAGGCCAATGTCAGTTGATGAAACTCAATTTGAGTCACTTGGTTCACGGTCTTTCAAGTCTACGGGGTCTTTCTCATCACGAACAAGTTTATTGTCTTCCTTGGACTCTGCCCCATCAGAAAACTTGAACCTGCCCAAGGAAGATTTAGGGGAAAATAAGAGTTCTCACGGTCCTCCTTCTTCAAGTTCACCATCACCACCAGCTAGAAGGACTGAAGAAACTTCATCACAAGCATTTCATTCTCGTGGATATAGTGCCAGCTCCTTGCTCCAGGATGGCTTGAAAAGTAGCCTGAAAGATGAATGGATTGATTTGAATGGAAGTGAGGATCAATCTCACAACAAAGAGGCCGGTTTGCATATGCAGTCAGACACTGAGAAGCATAGAAGTTTTGCCAAAGCTCCAACAAAGGGAAAATCAGTTAGAACTAGGAGAACTAGTGGACTGACTTCTGAGACAATGAGAACAGGAGATATGCGCGGTAAGCAAACTGATGAGAAGGTGGATGAGAAGCCTGATAATGTTGAACCTGTGTTGATTAGAAGAGAAAAATCGAGAAAAGGAGGACCCGATCATTCTTTGAGAGGCATCAATAAACAAAACAATGATCTTCCCTGTCCTAAGCCTGAGGGAACATTTTCCAGTTATCCTAAGAGGGATAAGGAAGAACCATCAAAGAATGTGGCTAAAGAAGACTTATTTATTGAGCCTGAAAACTTGAAGACGAGCTCAGATGAAGATAGGGTGTCTGAATGTGTCAATGATTCAGGACTGGATTCTGAGGTTGATAAGAAAGCTAGTGAGTTTATAGCCAAGTTTAAAGCACAGATTAGGCTTCAGAAAGAAGCATCAATGGACAGATCAAGAGGGCTAAAGACAATGAAAAGAGTATTAGGTGATACATGAAACTTCTGCAGTTTCAATTCCAGTGGTTTATAACAAGATGACATCGGAGTTTCTTAGAGATCATCTAGTAACATACTGCTTCATGGAGCTTTCTTCCTTTTAGCAATGCTTTCAGTGGTGCAGTTTCTTTCCATTATTTATTTCCTATTCACATTTTTTTTCTTTCTGCACCTTATAACGGTGTAAAAAAGTGTTCAATTTTATTCATGAAACAAGACATTTGATTTTTTTATAAGATTAATTGCTTCAATACCAGTGAGCAGCCTGGTGCTTTAAACAGTCTATTAGCTGGCTTCTTCATTTGAATCATGTAGACCATGTATCAAGTCTTTGAACTGTTTTTACTATCAAAGATTCTACTCTTTATATAATTCTGCCTTACCTGCAAAACAAATTTTATTATAAGCAAACCATATAGAGCCAATTATGTGAAAAAGCAAAAGATGTTCTTGTGATTCTGCAGCTTGGTGAGCTGATCGATCCAATAACCAAGCGATTCCTTAATTCCGAGCTGAGGCGTAGAATCAACCTTTAGAGTCCCTTCGGGGACATCCTATAAAATTGGAAAGTATCAACCTTCAGACTCAACGGTGTGAACCAAACTAGACTTCTTGCAAAGGGGCAGAAGATAAACAGGTGAGTTAGACATTTCTCTTGTTTTCTTCATAAACAAGTTGTTGGAATAAAATCTTTCAAAATTTTCCACACATGTTAGAAACTCGGGCCAATGAGATGCATACATGCGTGTGGGATGAGATAATTTCGCGTACGGAATTATTATATAGACATAAACAATGAAAAATAAAAAAAAAATAACTCTTCTGAAAGATCCATTGAGAGCAAATATGATGAAGCAGTGGTATATTCCATCTACCAGTATCATGTAGCATAAGATTCCAGGTCTATTGCTTTTTAGGATTAGGATCAGGATCAGCCTACTGAATCATAAGTAGACTGTGTAACCTAACAGACTCTACCAATTTGCCACTACAAGTCAGAATATAGGCAACAATACTAGTGGAAGGAATGCAACAACAGCAAAAGCTATCTCTGGCTTGGCTATATAAATTGTCCAACTCTATTATGCTTTGTTTGGACCTGATCTTCACAAGTTACATTAATTCTACTTGTGTTTAGTAGATGGTGGTAAGTCCAACTAAAGAATAAGACTAATATTAGGCCCTCAACAACCAACGTAGAAAGATATAACTGGCTAGGGGTGAGACATACGACTATTTAGAATGTGTTTGAGTTTTAGGGAATACCACTTTGTTGTGGTTCTAGTCACAGTGTTTGGGGAGGTATTCTAACTCCTGGGTGTCTAGATTTATGCTTGAGGGTAATAGACAGCTCTCCCTGCCGGCATTGGTATCGCTTATGAGGAAGGAAAATTTCATCATACCTTTAGATCATGAGTGAGCTCAATATTTTTTCAAAAAAATATGTACTCTTACTATTTATAAATTAATTTTTTTGGTACAAAAAAGTTTAGATGGGTTCGGCACCGGCTCTCTACTAAAGTCAGGCATAACCCCAAGGTTCAGAGAGCGCTTACTGGAGATTTACGGAATCGCCTATCAAAGGAGCCCTCACAATAGCAATGGAAATCAAACTCACATTCTTATAGGATACGAGCTCGTTCCTTATTATCTATGCCAACTCTTATTGGCTACTATTTATAAATTATGAATATGATATATCAATAGGGAGGAGTTTAGTATACTATATATATATATATATATATATATATATATATATATATATTGTACTGTCAAATGATATTGGCATTATCAATTAATGATAATTAAGCTATTGTTAGGTCTAATAGAGGGTTAAAAAAAATAGAAAAATGGTCACTTTGCTGGAATGGGAGATGCTTTAATTTGTGGACTGGGATTCCCACCCAAGAAGGAAGGTGCAGATGCCTATGAATTATGAAACCCAAGGGTGTGGGTTACATGAAGTGTAAGTAGTGCACACAATTGATGCTCAAAATCGCTTTATTTAATTTTTTTTGATAATGTCCTTCAGTTTATTTTTAATTTGCATGATTAAATATGGCCTAGATGCTGCATCAAATTTAAAGAAAGAATCAGAGTATTTAGGTAAAATATGTAAGCTAAAAAACGAGTGAAAATGGAAAGAAAAAAAAGAGAGACTTGCACATATATTTACTTTTCGAATCATTTTCTCTTATTTTGGAAATATTTCATTTTAAATTATACACCGATAAATTGAAACCGAACAAGCTGTGTTCACCCAACCGCATATGGTCTGGTTGATAGGCAGACCCACCCAGTGAAAATTTGACCAATCTACTAATAACAAATATAATTGAAGAATTTGAAGATCCTAACTAAATATACCTTAATGATAGTTTATTTACCCATGCAACTTTTACATTCTTTGCTAGTTTACCAATGCAGCTATCCCACACAAATACTTCCCGTCAAGTTTGCTTGCCAATAGATATGCTAAGATGATTTTATATCTTGCCATTGATTACATAATCTCATATTGTACTTCCTCGAATAAAACATATTTATGGTGGAACTCTTGCACATGTATGTGCATACAAGCCATGGTGAGCTCTTTCCGACAGATGATGCAAAGATTGATCCAAGTATCGAGTCGTTGTTGTAAGAATGAATAACCCTTAGGCTTGGACAATAAATATTCAAACTCTCAGGATAATTTTAGAGAGTTAAGAAGTAAAACCTCAAGCCTCCCAGCAAAAACAACTATTTCATCAAGTTCAAATGCATTCAGTTGCAAAACCTTCAAATTACGAATTTGGAGTTTTTCCTGAACTTCATAAGACTCAATGAAACTAAAATTCTCCAACCCTTTATAGTTCTTCAAAATTCCATCGAGGGTTTCCTCAGAATCAATGTTTAATCAGATTTTCACGTCCCTCCAATGGTTCAAAACGGCTTAGTGTGCAGTGGGCACCAGAAACACAACACTGAAAATGGGAAAATGGAGAGGGTTGTGAGATAATAATATAGCAAATTCAACTTAAATAAAGAATGCCTCATAACTATAAGTATTGGTGAGTAAATTGTTTTCTTAAGAAAACTAGTCATAGAGTCCGGTATATGTATGTAATAATGAGAGTTAGAAAATACTTCTCTATTAAATATTCTCTACTAAATATAAAGAACAGTTTATATTTGCTACTCATGCAATGGCGGATCGGCCAAGGCTTGTTTGTGCCTCATGCACATTTCTTTGTAAAGATTTTTTTTGTCCCTTGTAAGTAGTGCTAAAAAAATTTTAGAACCTAATTTTATTTATTCAAAGTTTCAACCCTCTAATTATTCATCTTTGGATTTGCCAATGCACGCTCTCACAGATGGGAAAAAAATTAATCTATCAACATCAATTACTCATGTTTCTTTTGTTATATAGGTAGTAAAAGAAAAAGAGAACTTCTACAGAGCGAAATGTGCAAGTCAAGAGAAAATTTCTCAAAGAAAGTTAGAAAACATTTATTGTTTCAAACTCTAATCCCAAATCTCAAACATAAAACCCTAATATCTTTCCCATAAAACCCTTAACTACAACCACAGAAACACAACAATTGTTTATTTCGTTCTTTTCCAAAATCATTTTGGTAGAGACCAAATAATTTAATGAGAATGAAGGAGAAAGAACAGAAAATAAATTCTTCTACTGATAAGCAAGGTAAAGATCTTACACTTACTAACAATAAACCTAGGAGAATCTCCAAACAAAAAAGAATTACTCTCTCAATGCCATTAGTCCTGAGGCTTATAGCCTATTTATAGCAGTTTATAGGAAGAAAAATAAGGAAAAGAATTCAAAACATAATAAAAAAAATATCTAAATAGATCCTATCATTATAGTGGGGAGTTATCCCACTTATTGTGCAACTGAAAGCAGAAACTAACTTGCAAAAAAATATGAACAAGTAAATCAGCAATAAAATAGCAACAAAAATGATCGTTATTCCTTAATTATCTCTGGCCCGTTTCTCCCTCCTTGAATAAGTCAACCAAGGTCTATTAGGGGTCTTATCATTACTACCCCTGAAAAGACAACTTGTCCTTAAGTCGGAGTTGGGGAAATAGAGTGGCTAGCATATCATAGTCCTCCCAGGTTACTTCTTCTAGAGGCCGTTCTGCCCATTGAAGTAGCAGCTCCAAGTGCTTGCTTGAGGTCCAGTGGTGTGCTAGTACCTTTAATGGAGCAAGTAGTAGCTCCATGTCTGTTGATAAGGGAAGAGGGGCTAGGGTTGCTGGTAATGCTTGACCAAGGGCATGTCGTCGTAGTGAAACATGAAATATGGAATGAATTTTGGCTATTGAAGGTAGCTCCAGTTCATAAGCTACTTGTCCAATGTGTCTAAGAACTTTATAAGGCCTAAAGAACCGAGGAGATATCTTCTCAAATCATCATTTAGCTAAAGTTTTTTGGCAGTAAGGTTACAACCTCAACCATACCACATCCCCTGGTGTAAATTGGAGATCCCTGCGATGCCTGTCAGCTTGAATTTTCATATGGTTTTGTGCTTTCAGCAAGTTATCTAGCAGAACCCTTAGCATATCATCCCTTAACTCTAATATCACTTCTAATTTAGCTACGGAGGTTTCCCCCTTGACATAAGGAAGTAGTGGGGGTGGGTCTCTTCCATACATAAGCTTAAATGGCGTATTACCAGCAGCCACATGATAACTTGTGTTGAAAGAGAATTCAGCCCAGCATAAATAGTCACCCCACCCTTTAGGCTGCTTATGTGTGAAGCAACACAAATATGTTTCCAGACAACGGTTCACTACTTCCGTTTGACCATTTGATTGGGGATGGTATGCCGTGCTCATGTTCAGGTGAGTTTGGCTCAAATGAAATAGTTCTTGCCAAAATATGCTTAAGAAAAAGGGGTCCCAATAAGAGACTAGTGACCGAGGCATACCATGTAGGCATACAATCTCTTTGCAAAATAGTTAAGCCACAAACTTGGCAGTATATGGATAGGACAAGGCTGTGAAATAGGCGTACTTGCTCAGCCAATCCACTACTACCAAAATCACATCATAACCCCTAGACTTCGGAAGGCCAGTAATAAAATCTAGGGATATATCCTCCCAAATTCATTCAGGAATGGGGAGAGGCTGAAGAAGTCTAGTAGGAGCCAGTGTTTAATATTTGTTCTGCTGACATGTCGTGCATTACTGAATGTAATATTTGACATCTTGCTTTATCCCTTTCCAGAATAAGTGAGCACTGAGCCTCTGTAAAGTTTTAAGATAACTGTCGTGGCCCTTATAGGCGTAGCATGAGCTTCTTCTATCAGTTTACTTATGAGTCCCGCTTGATTGGGTATAACCAATCTAGATTTAAAATATAGTCTGCCACTGACTATGCTATAATCAGATTTGGGGTCCAGATTCTGTTATAAGTCGTTGAGTATAGCCTTTGTGTTAGGATCATCTTGCAATGTGTGAGGTAATTGCTCAAGATCATTCACTATAGGCACCACTAATTGAAAGAAATATGCTTGTTGGGGCGTCGATATAAGGAATCAGCTGCAAAGTTTTCCTTCCCTAATTTATAAGAAATTGTGAAATAAAATGGAAACAATTTGATCAAAAGTTGTTGTTGTGAATTAGTCACAATCCGTTGATCCAGTAAGTGTTTTAGATTGCAATGATCTGTTTGAACCCAGAAGTGGTGGCCTAAGAGATAATGTCTCCATTTTTGAATGGCCAAAACCAAGGCTAGTAACTACTAGTTATAAGTTGATTTATAATGGTTGGAGAAGGAGAAACCTTTGCTAAAATAGGCTACTGGGTGGCCTTCTTGCATCAGCACAGCTCCAATCTCATCTATGGATGCATCACATGCTATGGTGAATTCAAGACTAAAATTGGGCAGCCTTAATACTGGATTAGTGGTTAATGCACCCTTGAAGGCCTCAAAAGTAGTATGTGCCTATTTTGACCATTTGAAGGAGTCTTTTTTAGTCAAGTCTGTCAAAGGCCTAACACTTAACCCATAATTTTTCACAAATCGTCTGTAATAGCCTGTGAGTCCCAGGAACCCACGCAATTCCTTAGCATTGGTTAGTGTAGGCCAATTAATCACTGCTGCAATTTTCTCAGGCACTACCTCTACTCCTTGTTGGGAGACAATGTGGCCCAAGTAATCAATCTTGGTTTGGCCCAAAAAGCATTTCTAATCATTGGCATAGAAGGATTGTTGCTGCAAGATTTGGAAAATAGTGTGAAGATGCTCCAAATATTGGTGAGCAGTGGAACTGTAGACCAATATGTCGTCAAAAAAGACAAGTACAAATTTCCTCAAGTAGGGCCTAAATAGCTCATTCATAATCTATTGAAAAGTAGCAGGACCATTTGTGAGGCCAAAAGGCATTACTACAAATTCGTAGTGACTTAAGTGGGTTCTGAATGCAATTTTATGAATGTCTAAAAGTAGTACAAGTATTTGATGATAATCGGACCTTAAATCAATTTTCAAAAAATAAGCGGCTCAATGTAATTCATCCAGTAATTCATCAATATTTGGGATAGGATACTTATCTGGTATTGTAATACGGTTGAGACGTCGATAATCTATGCAAAGTCGCCATGAACCATCTTTCTTGCTTACTAGCAACACAGGACTGGCAAAAGACTAGAACTGGGCCTAATGAACCCACGCTTCAACAACTCCTCAATCTGAGATTCAATCTCATTTTTTTGATAATGTGGATAACGGTAGGGCCTCAAGTTAGGAGAAAAGGAATTTGGTAGCAAGGTAATGGAATAGTAGTGGCCTCGGGCAGGTGGTAATGCAGTAGGCTTAGTGAAGATAGTAGCAAATTCATAGCATACAGATTCCACGTTTACTGTCTCGGCCTTTACAGATTCAGTCATCAACAATAAGCTTTGAAATTGCACATCTGCTTTGGGCTTAGAGGTCACTCCTTGTAACTTATATTTCTTCCCATTTACCCAGAATATCATGAACATCTTTTTCCAGTTAGCTTGAATGGTATTCAAGGAAGCTAACCATTTGATCCCCAGAACTAAATCAACACCTCCCAATAAGAAGGGGAAGAAATCCTGTTTGATCACTAAGTCTGCAATTCTGACCTCTATAGCAGAACACACGTGGTTACACTTAACCGTGCTGCCATTACCAATTTGAACTCCAAACGGCTGAACTAGTTGCACTAGGAGTTGTAATTCAATCACCACTGCTTCTGATACAAAGTTATGTGTTGACCCATTATCCACTAGAATAAGGACGTCTCGGCCACGAATGTTACCTAGCAACCTCATGGTGGACGCTGATGCTTTACCCAAAATAGCGTTGAAGGAGATTTCGGCGTCTGTTGGCTCTGCTTCAGCGTCGAGTTCTTCAATTAAAGGAGGCATCACCTCTTCTCCTTCTTCTGTGATTTCCATTAGGGAAAATGAACCAGAGCACCTATGACTAGGACGGAATGGCTCACTGCACCTGAAGCAAAGTCCTTTCTCACGGCGGTGCTAGTGTTCTAAAGACGCGGCCGAGGATACAGAAAATAAATTCTTCTACTGATAAGCAAGGTAAAGATCTTACACTTACTAACAATAGACCTAGGAGAATCTCCAAACAAAAAAGAATTACTCTTTAAATGCCATTAGTCTTGAGGCTCATGGCCTATTTATAGCAGTTTATAGGGAGAAAAATAAGGAAAAGAATTCAAAACATAATCAGAAATATCTAAACAGATCCTATCATTATAGTGGGGAGTTATCCCACTTATTGCGCAACTGAAAGCAGAAACTAACTAGCAAAAAAATAGGAACAAGTAAATCAATAATAAAATAGCAACATAAATGATCGTTATTCCTCAATTCTCTCTGGCCCATTTCTCTCTCCTTGAATAAGTCAACCAAGGTCTGTTAGGGGTCTTATCACATTTGTTAATTCATAACATAATTTTTTAGCATATGACAAAATATATGCAAGATCTAAAAGAAAGAGTTACAATAAACTTTTTATACTTTACCAATAGTTTATTCACACCTACAACTTCTACATTCTTTGACAGTTTACTAATGCTACTATCCTCACAAATGCTTCCCATCAAGTTTGCTTGATTGTAGACATGTAAGGATGATTTTATATCTTGCCATTGAATTAATAATCTCATATTGTACGTACTTCCACCAACAAAACATGTCCATAATTTATTCAATTTTTTGTCTCCCTACCAATGATGCAAAGATTGATCCAAGTATCAAGTTGTTGTAAGTATGGAATAAATTTCCAAACTCTGAGGATGGTGAGAGAATAAAGGAGTAAAACCTCAAGTCTCTCAACAAAACAACTATTACATCATCAAGTTCTAATGCATTCAATTGCAAGATTTTCAAGTTGGGATTACGGATTTGAAGTTTCTTGAACCCATAAGACTCAATGAAACTAAAATATTCTCCAACCCCTTACAGTTCTCCAAAATTCCATCGAGGGTTCTTTAGAATCAAGATTTTGAGATTTTCACATCCCTCAAATGGTTTTGAACTTACTCAGTGTGTAGTGAATAAACTGGACCAAACACATGTTGGAGATTTGATTCAAAACGCGCTGGAGGTGATTTCGGGAGAATCTTCAACAAACATGTGAAAAGTCTTCAACTCCAGAATTCTTGCGGCTGAAATCTAGGAACCTGGATATGAGTAGCAAAAAAGTAGCATTAAGTTATTTATTTCTGATTGTTATTATATTAAATCAGTCCTTTATTTTAGGAGTTAGTTGCTGCATTATTCTTATTTAAATCTGTTGTAATCAGATTTTAGTTACAGCAATCATTCAGTAGCAATAAAGCAATATTCTTCCTCCTACCTCTCTGCGTATATTTCCTGGTTCTCTTTTGTGTCTTTAGCCTAAACCAGCAAATTGGTATCAAAGCAGGTTCCGGTCAGACTTGGGCGAGATGGCAGCAAATAACAACAATTCAGTGAATGTTTCTCAACCTTCCATTCCCATCTTCAAAGGAGAAAACTATGAGTTATGGAGCATCAAAATGAAGACTCTCTTCAAGTCTCAAGAGCTATGGGACTTGGTAGAGAATGGTTACAGTGAGACTGATGAGGAGGCCAAATTGAAGGAGAATAAGAAAAGAGATTCAAAGGCTCTGTTCTTCATCCAACAAGCAGTGGATGACTCACTTTTTTCAAAAATTGCTGCAGCCTCAACAGCAAAGGAGGCTTGGGCAATTCTCCGAACATCCTTCCATGGCTCATCAACAGTGGTTCAGGTCAAGTTGCAGACCTTGCACCGTGAATTCCAGACTCTACAAATGAACAATACAGAATCAGTACAGGAGTATATGACCAAAGTGGCAGCAATAGTCAATCAAATAAGATCATTTGGAGATGAGATTTCAGAAAAGATGGTGGTGACTCAGGTATTAAGATCTCTACCTTCTAAGTTTGACCATGTTGTTGCAGCCATTGAGGAGTCTAAAGATCTGTCAACTTACTCGTTTGATGAGTTGATGGGTTCTCTACAATCCCATGAGGCAAGAATCAACAAAAAGGAGGCAAAGAATGAGGAAAAAGCATTCCAAGCAAAAGGTGAAAGTCCAAAAGAGCATGAAAGAGGTGCTGGAAGTGGAAGAGGCAGAGGAGGTAGAAATTCAGGTAAACATGGTAGAGGAGGTGGCAGATTTGGGAACAACGATAAAAGAAATATCCAGTGTCATAACTGCAAAAAATATGGGCATATGAAAGCTGAATGTTGGTTCAAAGACAAACAAGCAAGTTTTGCTGAGGTAACTAATGATAAATCAAAATTATTCATGGCATATACTGACCCTATTGTAGAAAAAGGCGAAGTTTGGTTTGTAGACAGCGGGTGCTCGAATCATATGACAAGCAGTAGAGCCATTTTCACTCATCTTGATGAGACTCAAGAAGACAGTAAGACTTGGAGATGATACAGTAATGAAGGTTGAAGGAAGAGGAACTGTAGCAATTGATGTTGCTCCAGGTAAAACTAAATGCTTAGATAATGTTCAGCTTGCTACTAACTTGGCACATAACCTATTGAGCGTAGGCCAGATAATGGAGAGTGGATACTCCATTTTATTTGACAATCGAGAATGTGTTATCACACATAAGGCATCAAATCAAGTATTTGCAAGGATACCGATGGCCCATAACAGATTGTTCCCATTTGATGTCAAAGCCTTGCAAGAGCATGCTTTAGTGGCTGGGCAGAAAGATGAGTCCAAGCTATGGCATTTGCACTATGGACACTTAAACATTAATGGACTGCAGTTGCTGGAGAGAAAAGGTATGGTCTTTGGCTTACCAAAAATTACTGAACTTGAAATATGTGAAGGATGTGTATATGGCAAGCAAAGTAGAAAGTCTTTTCCCACTGGAAAGGCATGGAGAGCAAATGAATGCCTTGAGCTTGTTCATTCTGATTTATGTGGTCCTATGCAAACTGAATCGTTAGGTGGCAGCTATTATTTCCTTCTTTTTACTGACGATTTCAGTAGGATGAGTTGGGTTTATTTCCTAAAATCCAAATCAGAAACATTTGGGAATTTTAGGAAATTCAAAGCCATGGTGGAAAAGCAAAGTGGAGCAAATATTAAAGTTCTACGCACCGACAGAGGTGGTGAATTTCTCTCAAATGAATTCAACCACTTTTGTGAAGAGAATGGCATAAAGCATGAATTGACAGCACCATACACTCCAGAACAGAATGGTGTAGCAGAACGTAAGAACAGAACGGTTGTAGAGATGGCGAGAAGTTTACTGAAAGGGAAAGGTATGCCAAATTCCTATTAGGCAGAAGCTGTAGCAACAGCTGTATACTTGCTGAATCTCTCTCCTACAAAAGCTGTGCAAGATCGCACTCCATATGAAGCATGGAAGGGGAGGAAACCTACTGTACCTTTAATTGAGGAAGACATCTTAGCCTCAATTAATCCAGTCAATCCAGTTACTTCAACTGACAGTTGCTCAACAAATACACCATCAAAAGGCAGTTCAAACTCAGGAAGCGAATCATCAGATGAGACGCCACCAAGGAAGTTTAGATCCTTAAGAGAGATATATGAAAATGATGAATATGCTATGTTAGCTTTTGATCCAATAGCTTATCAAGAGGCAGCAAGAGAAGAAGTTTGGATGAATGCAATGAAGGAGGAGCTTGCAGCCATAGAAAAGAATTCAACTTGGGAGCTAACAGATTTACCAGAAGGAAAGAATGTGATTGGGCTGAAATGGGTCTTTAAAACAAAGCTTCATGCAGATGGAAGCATCCAAAAGCACAAAGCTCGTCTAGTGGCAAAGGGATATTCTCAACAACAAGGAGTTGATTTCGAAGAGACTTTCTCACCTGTGGCAAGGTTTGAAACAGTGAGATTGCTTTTAGCTCTTGCAGCCCAACATAAATGGAATGTGTACCAACTTGATGTCAAATCTGCATTTTTGAATGGAGACCTTGAGGAAGAAGTGTATGTTGCCCAACCTGAAGGTTTTGAAGTTCAAGGAAAAGAGGAGAAGGTTTACAAGCTGAAAAAGGCACTCTATGGCCTAAAACAAGCTCCTCGGGCTTGGTATAGTAAGATTGATTCTTACTTCCAGCATAATGGATTTGTAAAAAGTGAAAATGAGCCAACTCTCTACATAAAAAGGCAAGGTATTTACTTTATGATTGTTTGCCTATATGTAAATGATATAATTTATATGGGCTCAAATCTATCTTTGTTAGAAGAATTTAAAGGCTGCATGATGAACAAGTTTGAAATGACAGATTTAGGGTTGTTACATTATTTTTTGGGGTTAGAGATAAGTCAAGATAAAGCTGGAATTTTTGTTTGTCAAAAGAAATATGCAACGGAGCTGTTGAGAAAGTTCAATATGCAAAATTGCAAAATCAAGCCTAATCCAATGAATCTGAAGCTAAAATTACAGCAAGATGATGGAGCTGAAAAAGTAAATCAAAAGCTGTACAGAAGTCTCGTTGGTGGCTTAATGTACTTAACACACACCAAACCTGATATATCCTTTTCAGTAGGTGTTGTGTCAAGGTTTATGTGCAGTCCATCTAAGGAGCATTATGGTGTAGCAAAAAGAATTCTGAGATATGTTGCTGGAACAGTAGGCTATGGAATTTGGTACACTCACGTGACTCAATTTAAGTTGTTTGGGTTTAGTGACAGTGATTGGGGAAGCTCATAGGATGACAGAAAAAGCACATCTGGAAATATTTTTAATTTGGGCTCAGGAGCAGTCACTTGGATGTCAAAAAAGCAAGCTACTGTAGCACTTTCAACAGCAGAGTCAGAGTATATTTCAGCTAGTACAACAGCAAGTGAGTGTATTTGGCTTAGAAGAATGCTAGATGATTTGCAGCAAAAGCAAGAAGGAGGAACTGAGTTGTTTTGTGACAACAAATCAACTATTGCAATGACAAAAAATCCAGTGTTTCATGGAAGAACCAAGCACATAGATCTGAGGTTTCATTATATCCGTGAGTTAGTTGCAAAAGGAGAATTAATCATGAAGTTCTGCAGTACTGAAATTCAATTTTCAGATATCTTCACCAAAGCATTACCAACTCAGAGGCATGTGTACCTTAGAAGCTTACTTGGAGTGAGTGATTTTGAATCAAGGGGCAGTGTTGGAGATTTGATTTAAAACGTGCTGGAGGTGATTTTGGGAGAATCTTCAACAAACATGTGAAAAGTCTTCAACTCCAGAATTCTTGCGGCTGAAATCTAGGAACCTGGATATGAGTAGCAAAAAAGTAGCATTAAGTTATTTATTTCTGATTGTTATTATATTAAATCAGTCCTTTATTTTAGGAGTTAGTTGCTGCATTATTCTTATTTAAATCTGTTGTAATCAGATTTTAGTTACAGCAATCATTCAGTAGCAATAAAGCAATATTCTTCCTCCTACCTCTCTGCGTATATTTCCTGGTTCTCTTTTGTGTCTTTAGCCTAAACCAGCAACACAAACCTGAGAAAATCCCTGGTGGGAAATTAGGTTTTGATCTCCTCTTACTATGTTCTAAAATGTCAAGAGGATCTTCGGTTGTTTCTATGTCGTAAAACTCACACTCTAGGCTTAAATTTTTCACTTTCTTAAGCTTTGCCATTTTAACCCAAGGTACGTACCACACTTCCTCTCAGAAATACTATATGGGAAATGGATGGATCGACAGCTGTGTAAATCACCGAATGACATTCCATCGCAGATTCTGACGGGCTTCATCTTCTGGAGGTGGTAGTCCTTCTTGTTGCTCTCCTCTCTAATTTATTTTGAAGTCTCTCAGATTTTCTTCTTCGATTCCAAGTGGATGACTTCATTCTGAGAAAGTTTTGTTGAAATTAATCCACCAAGGAAAAATTACCAACTAAGTTCACAAAAGTAATGAGGCAGTTAATTTCCTTCATTGATGATAATATGATGAAAATGTATCTTCCTATCTTTCCTAATTCACTGATATTACGCACGTGCCAAGATTATCTTAATGGCAAGCAAATCATGAGTTTTATGTAAAGCACTTTCCAAGACGTTAGGATTTCATTCCTTCTTTTTTTTTTTTTTTTGTCTAAATGTGATCAACTATAGACCCTTCAACACAATGTCATAATGGAATTTTCGTTGGAGAATTAAACATAAATTGTAGGTAAAACTCATACTATTGTCATGAGGAATAACTAGAAAAAAAAATTGAAAATAGAAGACATTATAATTTCTCATTGGTTTGCTATTTCATTTTAGAATGAATGTCCACTTCATGTCTCAACCTATATATTTGAAACAGAAGGGGGAAAATGGGAAAGTGATGAGGGTTGCGAGATAGTAATAGCTAGCAAATTCAATTATAAATAAGGAATATCTCATGACTATAGGTATTGGTGAGTAAATTGTTTTCTTAAGAAACCTAGCCAGAGTATAGGATTTATAGTGAGAGTTAGACAGTACTTATCCCAAAAGTATTCCTTAAGAAATATATAGAAAGATTATATTTGCCAGTCATGCAATGGTGGATAAGAAGGTAAAGGGTTTGGGCTTCGTTTGTCCCCCATTTCACATTTCTTTGCAAAAAGAATATTTCCTTTGTAAGTAAAGTAAAAAAATAAATTATTGCCCTCAAATTTGTTTATTCAAAGTTAAACCCTCCAATTATTCATCTTTTGGATTTGCCAATTCACACGCTCACATATAGGAAGAAATTTGATCTATCAACCTCAATCCCTCATCTTTATTTGTTATAATAGGTGGAGAAAGAACAAGAGAAGTTATACAGATCGGGATGTGAACGCTAAGAGAAGATTTGTCAAAGAAGTTAAAGCTGGAAAACATTTATTACTTCGAACTCTAACCCAAATCTTGAACATAAAACCCTAATATCTTTCCCACAAAATCCTTAACTATAGCCACTGAAACTGAACAATTGTTTATTTCATTATATTCCAAAATCATTCATTAATTCAAAACATAATTTGTTAGCATATGACAACAATATTGATATATTATCTATGCAAGATCTAAAAGATTATAAGTCACAGTAAACTCTATGCATACCTTAATTTGATATTCTATCAATCTGATTAATAAATGACATATATCCTTCTCTCAAAGCTTCTTCATCATCTTCTTGACCTAAAACTTCTATGGTTTCCATGACTAAATCATTAGAAGAAACCAAAGAGACTCATGTTTAGAATACAGTTTGACGGCTTTATTTTAACTTCTGAAATTAAAGTGGTATATATAGTATCTAAATTGGTACATATAGTATCTGAAGACCCAAAGTGTTTTTGGCCCAGAAAGAGGCCACCTAGGGTTCGAAAACCTAGTGATATGTGTCACGTGTTTTGCACATGTAGATTTAATGAAAGCAAGAGGGTTGTGATGTCCAATATAATTTAAATTTTTCTGAGCATATATTTCATATTCCTTATTTGTAGCTAGTGATATCATATTCTATATAAAAACATGTGTGTTTTTTTATATATTATATACTATATCATATTATTAAGTATATAATGTTAGGATTCGTGGTTGTTCTTCTCATAAATATATGATTTAAAAGTAATAAAACAAAATATAAAATTTTTAACATAATTTGTGATGAATAGTTTTTCATAAAAAAATCTTTCATAAAATTTTGTGCCAAATAGAAAAATTTCTAATCCAACGAAAAATCAATTTACGGCATATTTTTCTTGTCAAATCCGGTATTTCCTTATACCAAATAAATATGAGAAACAAAAACATTATAGGGCTAAGCAAGAGTATAGCAAGAATTAAGAGTTCTAGCAAGGCAAAGTAAGAAGAAAAGTTAGTTGGGCTAAAAGATGCAATTTAAAAATTTTAAGTGCAAGTGTGAATAATAGGAATTTTGGATAAAAAGTGCAATTATGACAAATATGCCAGAATTCAAGAAAAAACCAAAAAAAAAAACAAGAAAATATATTTATAGGGTATGTTTGAGGCCCAGAATATTCATTTAAAATGGAAAAGCCTCGAAAAGCAATAAGTGGCCTAAAATCATATTTCACGTATAATTTTAAGGGAATAAATAAGTGCATAATTTTTAAAATTATGCAGTGGTCTTAGAAAATTTGAGAAAAAAAATTATGAACCACTAGTTTGGGAATTTATAGGTATTATAAAGGGGTTGATTTCCTAAAAAGTGGAGTAAATAAGTTCAAACCAATTTTTAGGAACTAAGGGTATATTTTTTCTAAAAATATAAAGAAAAATAGTTAGATGCTATAATTTAGTCTAAAAATGTTAGGGAAAGTATTTTATGATTTATCAGATAAAGAAACTAAGTAAAGAAACAATTCTTACAAAGTGATGGAGAATAAGTTTTAGAAATTATCAAGTGAGTTAATTCTAATAAAGTAAGGATAAAATTGTAATTTCATATTTAAGTCCAAAATTCATTTGGATTAAGTTTGAGCCCAAAAAATGAGGGCAAGAGGCATAGCTTATGAACAAAATATCATCAGTGGTTGAGTTAGTAAAAGGGTGAGACATATGATCATTTAGAATGTGTTCGATCTCTAGAGAGTATCACTTTGTTATGGTTCTAGTCATAGTACTTGTGGAGGTATCCTAGCTACTGGGTGCCTAAGTTAATGTCTAAGGGTAATTGATGACTTGCCCTGCCTAATATTGGCATCACTTAGTAGAAAGGAAGACTTCGTCCTGCCCTTAGATCATAGGTGAACATAACTCCTTTCCAAAAAAGTTTGTAACCAAAACAGAAGAGAAATTGAGATAGTGGAAATATGTTAATGTGTAATCCACTATTTACTAAATTAATAGGCTAAAGTATCCGTTTGGTCTTTTATCTTTGTATTAAGTTTCATTTAGTCTCTTTAAGTTTAAAAGTGTACTTTTAGCCCTTTAAACTTGACATGTTAACTTCACTAACGGAAAATGCTGACTCCGCAAATTTAAAATAATAATTGTATAATTAAATGCTGACAAAATATATTTACATTTTAATCTTTCTGATATAATATTTTTATTTTTATTTCACAATCACTATTTTAATTTTTTTGTTGAGTTAACTTTTTTGTTAATAAATTTAACAATGTTAAATTTAAAGAACTAAAGGTATATTTTGTAAATTTAAAGAATTAAAATAAAACTTAATACAAACATAAAGGACCAAATATATACTTTAGCATAAATTAATATTACTTAACCCATTTAAGCTCTCTCTACCTCTATAAGCCCCATTTTCATCTAGCACCTTCATATTTTAGAGAGAGAGGTTGAGAGTGAAGATTAGAGCTGTGCACACAAGCCCGCGCCCCAGTATACCCTACTTAGCCCGCAATAAAAATGCCCTATCCAGCCCGATAAATATAGGGCAGGGATGGGCATTAAGCTGTAAAATACAGCCCATGTATTTTTCGGGCTGGGCACCTGGCATAGTGGTTGCCCTACCCTACCCTGCCCATGAGCACCCCTTCTTTTATTTTTTTTTATTTTTTATCCATCTTAGAAGGGAGAATATGATAGCTACTGATGACTAGAAGGTAATTTTAAAAATATAAGTAATTAAATAGGTAAGTTGTATATTTTAATATTTATAACTATACTAATTTTTTCTTCTTCTTTTTTAACTTTGTTAATTATCATATGATTACATTACAAATTATAATTATTTATTTTATTTTTTTAGATATTTTATCTTTGTCAATATTGGGGAGATTGATACAAAGTTATAATTGCAAACTACTTAGACTTCAACGCTTATTTTTTATATGCAATGGATCTCAAGATTTTAATTATTATCTTTGTTGTCTTATTCTTAGTGGATTATAGATATTATTTAACTCTTGAAGACACATGAATATGGTATTATTTTATAAATTTATAATTGCAGATTTTGTTTCACAACATGAGCATGACATCATGATTTGGGCATGCCCAGCCCGCTCATGCCCAGCCCAAAATTGTTAGGACTTTTACCGGGTAGGGCCGGGCATCGGGCTGCAAAATATAGCCCATGCATTTTTTGGGCAAGGCACCGGGCAAGGGGCTACCCTGCCCATGCACACCCTTAGTGAAGATGAGAGCATAAATATCTTTAATTTTATTTTATTATTGTGATAGTAGTTAGTAGATTGAGACTTTAGAAGATTTTTTATGACAATTTGAGGTGGCCGAGTTATTAAATTAAAAGTTTAATTATAATTTTTGATTTATTATTTAGAACTCTCATATCTTTTGAAGTTATGATTGTCTGAATTATTGAATTGGATGATTATTTTTATTATTATTAATCACTTGCATTATCATTCCATTCACTCCTTGTTAATTAATTATTTAAATTAAAAATATCAAAAATATTTTATTTAAATTTATTTTTAATTCATTGTATTTAGTTGTTAGTCAATCAAAAGAAATCTCATTTTCTAATTTAGGTTGCATTGCATTTAGTTATTTAGAAATTTTATTTTATTTTTGGCTCCTCAAAGATAATAACCCGAGGTTACATTATACACAATTTTTGATTTAATTTTTGAAATAATCCCAAGGTGACATCGGACGTAAAGTTGTTTCAATCTTCCTGCATTCCTTCTCCTACTTGCCATTCGATGCTTACCTTCTTTATAGTGATTTTTTTATTTCCTTTTGTAAGTAGTGCTAAACTTAAGTTATAGTCCCCAATTTTATTTATTCAAAGTTTCAACCCTCCAATTTTTCATCTCACAAATTGGAAGAAAATTAATCTAGTCAACATCAATCCCTCATGTTTATTTTGTTATATAAGTGGAAAAAGAAAAAGAGAACTTCTATAGTGCAGAATGTGCAAGCCAAGAGAAAATTTATCAATGCTAGTAGAATTCACTCTGTTTAAAAAATTACCGTGAAATATCATTTTTAACCGTAGTTAAAGATTTTTTTTCTAGTATTGAAAAACTAGAAAATATTTATTACTTCAAACTCTAATACCAAATCTTCAACTTAAAACCCTAATATCTTTCACATAAAATATAATCCTTAACTACAACTACTAAACTTAGCAATTGTTCATTTTGTTCTTTTGGAAAACCATTTGTTAGTTCACAACATAATTTATTAGCATATGACAACAGTATTGATATTATATTTGCAATATCTTAAGGATTATGAGTCACAATAAACTTTATATATACCGTAGTTTAATATTCTATTAATCTCATTTATAAATGGTGTACATCATTTTCTCCAAACTTTATCATAATCTTCTTGATTTAAAATTTTGGCTGTCATGTTTAATCATTAAAAGCAACTAAAGAAGAACCTTAGGTTTTGAATAGAGTTTGACGGTTGTATTTTTTAGCTCCTAAAGCTAAATTGGTGTGTGTGTGTGTAGTGTCTAAAGACCAAGAATTTTCTTTCGGCCCAATAAGAGGCCACCTAGGGTTCGAAAACTATGGGTGTGTGTGCAAGTTTTTTTGCACATGTAGATTTAATACAATAAAAAAATATTTTATATTTAATATAATTTAAAATTTTCTAACATATGTTTCATATTCAGTATTATTTGTATTTAGTCATATCATATCATATTTTATATAAAAAAAACGTTTGTTTTGGAGATTATAAAATAAAATATAAAAATCTGCTACAGAATTTGTGATGAATAGGTTTCATAAAAAAGTTCTACCCTAAAATTTTGTGCCAGATACAAAAATCTTCTAAGCCATCAAAAAATTTCAATCTTCGTTGCAATGCAAAATTTCTTTGCTACTAAGCCACCAATATCATTTAATTATACATTGCAAAATAAACTGAAAGCGGATGGTGCATTGAAGCCTGTTGGTTTTAATCTACAAATGTAATGTCGTGTTAATAAATAGCTTTAGTGGTTCTGTAGTACTAACCTTTCGGATAGAATAATATATTTGCTATTTAAAAAACTTAGTTCCATTTGAGGAAATCCAATTCCCTGTAATCATGATTATATAAAAGTAGTTAGTGTTTAATGTGTGTTAATGTTTTCTTTATTTTTGTGAAATATGTTAGAAGTAATTTATAAATAAGAATGGGGAATATATCAAAAGATACTCACACAATTGATATAACTCAGGCCGTTGAGAAAAGAAGCAGTGAGGTGATAATAGAAACTTAAAGACCCAAGTGCTGTTTGTAGTAGAAAGTCACACTTTTTGTAGCTTATAAACAGTACGAGTTGGTATATAATCTTTCATTTAATAAATTATAATCATGTTCCATATACCCATCGTCCGTGGGTTCAGCTAGCCAAGGGGTGAGACATACTACCATTTAGAGTGTGTTCGAACCCTAGGGAGTACCACTTTGTTGTGGTTCAAGTCGCGGCGCTTGGGGAGGCATCCTAACTCTTAGGTGCTTAGGTTTACGCCTGAGGGTAATAGACGGCTCGCCCTGCCTGACATTGGTATCGTTTAAGAGGAAGGGAGACTTTGCCCTACCTTTGGATCGTGGGTGAACCCAACCTCTTTCCAAAAATTTTTGTACCAAAAAAAAAAATAATCATGTTCCATATGATTTATAACCGTAGAAGGAGGGTGGCAGTGTTGAGATAACTAAAGTGCAAAATCAGATGGAAATGAAAATGGGGAGTTTGTTGAGGTGGAGACATACAATTGCTTTGAAGAGACTGAAGTAGAGAGTGTAATTTGTGTCTTGGTGAGCAAAGCACAAAATAGCTCAAGCTATTTGAATTCAGAGTTCCTAAGCAAAAATCAAGCAAATTGAAGGAGGTTTACATATAAGTTATCTCCTCTATAACAAATATAGCACTTCCTCTAATCCTAAATATAAAAATTAGATAATTAATTTATAAAAATTAAGAAAATTAGTTAAATTAGTTATTTATAAAAATGAATATTAATTTTTTTAAAATGAATACTCCTTGTAGTTATTCGTGTAACCACCGTCATTGATGGAAACCCTTTTAATATTTAATAATTTGAGAAAAAATATAAATTTGAAAGAAAAAATATATTAGGGTCTTCCATTTAGAATCAAAACAAACCTCTCAACTAGATTTTATATTTAGGACTAAAAGGAGTACATGATTTGTTCCCCAACAAAGCTTGTTGCCTACAAAATTGGCTCTTCCAAGGAAGATCTTGAAAAATGACAAGAGTACTCAAAACCAAGAGTGTCACATCCTGAAATTTGAGCCATAAATGGCACAGAATATGAATAAATTGATATTTCTTAAACTTAAAATCTTGAATAAAACGTTTGAAACAATAATCATAATATATTATATTTTAATCAAAAAGGCAAATTCTCTGCAGAAATTTTGAGAGGATCGTTTTTGTATAACCAACCTTCCAATAATCCTATAATAGACTGCCAACATTTCAAAATCACCTGTAAACATTTTCAAAATAACCAAAATCTTATCCATAGATTAGGTGGAGCATCTATCCTTCCAACAAAATAATACAAGTATTTTATAAAATCATAATTATATTATAAATGTATATGCCAAAATCAATACTTCAGATCTGCAATGAGGCTTTTCACTGCTCAGTTGGAGGAATAGGGTCAATTGCACTATGTGAAGTCAAAATAATCTACTCGTGAATAATGTCATAAAAATATAATTTAAAATACTGAAATAAACCAAGTCAACATGTTTAAATATAAATCAAATATTTTTTAATTAAATAAAAATATTCCTATAAACATTTTATTTCAAGAAATCTATTTAAAATAATCATTTAAAACAATCATTTTTTCGTAGTATTTCAACAGAATGAAAAAAAGTATGGACACATAGTCTATGAGGGTAACTAACCAATCCAACACGGCTTGAAGCCACAAAAATAGATGTGGACACATAGTCCACAAAGGTAAGTAACTAAGCGTAGCACGAGGCCACGAAACCAATGCAGGTACGAGATACACGAATAGCAGACGCATGTATAATACACAAGAGAAAGAGGCGTGAGAATAAATCCCACGAATAACCGGTGCGAGTACGAGACTGACGAATATCTATCGAGCTCGGGTTTAACCATAGTACACCAAGGACTAACATTACTACTATTAATAACCAGGGTTCTGTATTTTGTCCTTATGAAAACCTTTCCAACACACGTGGGGTCCATTTGTCATGTAATGATCATAATACTTTCTAATGCAATAATCTTCAATAAGATACTTCAAAATTTGCAAAACTCCAACATGGACGTTTAAAATAAAATATCAAAAGATTTATTTAAAGCACATAGAACAATTATCCAAATTATGAAATTTACATAGGAACATTTCATTAAGAAAATCAATTCAATAACTTTTATAACAATCTTTTTCCAAAACCCTATTTATTCATTTTTTTACATAAACGTGTCACTTAATAATCAAATTGAAAGAAAAACCATTTCTAATAATTAAAGCCATGAATTCATATAATTTACTTTTTGTAAATTATATTTAAAAAATAAAACTTTAAATGAAATACATCAAATAACAAGTTATTAATAAAAATATTATTTTTAAGGGACATTATTCACTCACCTACAATATTCTGATATAGCTTACTCCTGCTCTATTCTTCAAAATAATATTCTCTTTTTAACTTTAAAATCTGTTGGAAAGTAAAACATTCCATCAATAAATACCATTCACTTCTCTTACACCAAATACCATTATTTATCACCTGAAATATGAAATCATAACCCTTAACTTTAAAAGTTTTCAAACTTTATAACCATAATTAATCTAAAAATCTCTACCAAATTTTATATTATTTCGTTTAGCTTAACACCCATACTTTGACAATTGTTCCAAATATAATTCAAATTTCTCACATCATGTAAGCATATAATCATTATTTTCTCGATTCCCTTCAATTCCAACAATAAACTTCCTAAAGCTTTTAGCTGAACAATTATCTCTCCAAAATTTAATCCAAACCCATGGCGCATAACAGTACAATCTTATTCATATATATATACACACCTATACTGTCCAAAACCATTTCCTTATACGCTCAAACACACCCACACGCCAGCAGCAAATTTCCAAACTACCAAGATAGTGATATATATATACACATGTACACGGTATTCTCTATCCAAAACCATTTCCTACAGCAACAATGTCCTCAACAAAACAGCAATAGCAGCAAGCATATATATATGTATATCCTTCAAATCAGCAACTATGCATATATATGTTCACACCCACATGCTATCCAAACACTTCCTTACAGTACGCACACCATTTCATTCTTTCAGCATTACTTCTCACATCTTCAATGTCAAATAAGATAGCAGCAAGAATGAAAAAGGAACTAATCATGCTTATGTGATATAATTTCAACACAAAATAGGGCCAAGTAGCAACAACAAGAAAAGGAGAGATCCATAAGCTTACTACGCCTACACAACAACTGCACAGAGAAGGGAGTCAGAGGTTGAGGCCGTTACAAAAGAAATGGCGATTCTCCTATGGTGACAGAGTAACCAACTAACAGAGGGAAATAGAGGAGAGTGTCAAAAACCCCAAGCTCTGAATACAGGGGAATAGTGGTGTAACACGATAGCAGCATGGCACGTTGTGCAGAGACAGGGAAGAAGCTTGAAGCACTGTAGCTGCTATAGTAGCCTAGAGTACAAGGCGACGGCAACCATGGCGGAAGTGCAACAACCTAACGACTTATGACGACAGTAGGAGCACACAAGGGGATGACGCTGGCGGCAGTAGCCTGGATGGCGAAAGTACAATAAAATCAGGTACCACTGTGCAGGCGCTCAAAAACTTTCCACAGACCATATCTGCACAGCGAGGAAGAACCCAACGACGGTGACAACACAGTCGACAACGGTGCACCACGACAGTTACCCGACAACAAGAAGGAATGGAGTCACGACGGCGATGAATTCTAGGAGGATGCGAGACTTCTCAGACCTTCTTCTTCCACCACTGTCAGAAGCAGGAAAATGGAAAGGAGAACCTGAATAAAAAAATATATTGGCAGAGGGGCATTTTGGGAAATTCACAGGGTATCCGAAAAATAAAATTCTCACTTTGGCTGGGATTCAAACCAAAGACCTTTTGTTTAACTACCTTGCCATCAACCACTCAACTAGCCACTTTCTCTTATAATTTCACTGCAAGAAAATATATATATAATCTTAAATAAATTATTATCATATCTAACATTTTCCAGGGTCATTACATTCTTCCCCTCTTAAGAAATTCGGTCATCTAAATTTGAAAATATGCTCACCTCAATTTTCAAACAAGTGCGGGTACTTACTCTACATCTCACTTTCAAAATACTTTATCCCCAACCATGAACTCCAATTTTCTGTGACAATAGTCAACGTAAGATTTTTGTCAGCTATGAGCTGTCAATAACCTTTGTTAAATTATTTTCACTTTCTCTTTAGCATCTTGAACTAAATCTAGTCCAAATATCTCTCTGTCATCGATTTCAAACTATCCAATTGGAGATCTACATTGTCTTCTATAAAATCCCTCAAATAGTGCCATTTGAATACTTAATTATAGGTAAATTCCACTAGCAGCAAATAATTATCCTAGCTTCCACTGAAATCTATGATACAGTATCTCAATATATCCTTAACTATTTGGATAGCTCTCTTGGATTGCCCATCAGTTTGAGGATGAAAAGCAGTACTTAGATTCAATCGAGTACCCAATACTTTTTGAAATGACTCTTAAAATTGAGAAGTAAATTGAGGTCTTTTATCTGATATGATGGACATTGGGACTCCATGAAATCTTAAAATCTTAGCAATATAAATCTCAGCATATCTAGCTGCATTGTAAGTCATATTCACTGGAATAAAATGAGCTGACTTTGTTAACTTGTCAACAATCACCCAAAGAGTCAAAACCTCTAACAGTACGGGGTAAGCCAACAATGAAATCCATTGTTATGTTTTCCCATTTTCACTCAAGTATTTCCAATCGTTGCAATGGTCCTACAGGCTACTGATACTCCGCTTTAACTTGTTGACACACCAAACAACGTACAACAAAGTTTGCATATCATTCTTCATCATGCCACCAATACAATTTCTTTAAATCTTAATACATCTTATTATTCCAGGGTGGATGGCATAAGTCGAATGATGAGCTTCTACTAAAATTTGCCTTTTCAAATCTTGAACTTGAGGCACGCAAATCCTGTCATTGTACCTCATAACACCTTCATGGTCAATCACAAATTTTGTATTACTTCCCTCTTTGACCAAATCTCGCAACTTGCATAATTTCATATTAGAGTACTGAGCTTCCTTAATATGATCATTTAAAGAGGAACGAGCTTACAAATAAGCTAAGAATGCTCATTTATCAACAATTTCAAATATGACTCCCTCTTGTTGTACTTTATGAATTTCCTATACCAACGATCTTCTTTCAACATTCATATGTGACAAGCTACCCATAGACTTTCTGCTTAACGCATCAACCGCCACATTCGCTTTACCCAGATGATACAGAATTGCACAATCATAATCTTTTAACAATTCCATCTATCTTCTCTATCTGAGATTCATATCCTTCTACTCAAAAATGTACTTGAGACTTTTGTGATTAGTGAAAATCTCACAAGTTTCACTATATATATAATGTCTCCAAAGCTTTAAAGCAAACACCAATACAGCCATTTCTAAATCACGAGTTAGATAATTTTGCTCATGCTTCTTAACCTTTCTAGAGGCATAAGCAATTACTTGCCCATTCTGCATTAATACATAGCCTAAACCAATTCAAGAAGCATCACAATATACTGTGTACCCTCCAACTCCTGAATGTAAGCTTAAAACTGGAGTAGAAGTCAAAGATTCCTTTAACATCCGAAAACTCCCTTTGCACTTATCATCCCAAATGAATTTCACATTCTTCTGAGTTAACCTTATCAACGGAGCCGCTATTCTTGAAAAACCCTGCATAAAACGGCGATAATATCCTATAAGGCCCAAGAAACTATAAATCTCAGTGAACGTTGTAGGTCATGGCTAACTTTTGATTGCCTCAACCTTGTTAGGTTCAACCTGAACACCGTCTTTTGATACCACATGCCCCAAGAAAGTGACCTCAGTCAACCATAATTCACATTTAGAAAATTTAGCATAAAGCTGTTGTTCTTTCAACCTTGCAACACTAACCACAAATAATGTTCATGCTCCTCCATACACTTGGAATATACTAAGATATCATCAATAAACACGATTACAAACTTATCTAGAAATGCTCTGAATACCCAATTCATCAAGTCCATGAATATCGCAAGAGCCTTTGTCAAACCAAAAGACATCATCAAGAATTCGTAATGACCATATCGAGTTTAGAATACAATCTTTGGAATATCTTCTTGATCTTTAGTTGATAATTCCCTGATCGTAAGTCCACCTTTGAAAAATACTGCGCTCCTTGCAATTGATAAAAAAGGTCATCAATGTGCGACAACGGGTACTTATTCTTTATTGTCACTTTATTAGGTTGTCGATAATCAATACACAACCTAAAAGACCCATCTTTCTTTTTCAAAAACAATACTGGTGCACTCCACAGAGAAATACTGAGTGGAATAAACCCCTTATTTAACAGTTTTTGCAGTTGAATATTTAATTCCCTTAACTCTAAGGGCGTTATCCTATAAGGTGGAATAGAAATTGGTTGTGTGCTAGGAATAGCGTCAATACCAAATTATATTTCTTTATCTGGGGGTAAACAATGCAATTCCTCTGGAAAGACGTCAGGAAATTCCCGAACAACTAGAATTTGATCCAAGTTGACATTAAACTTATCAACATCTTTTCCTACAGTCAGAAATCCCTGACAACCCTTTGTCAACAATCGTTGGGCTTGTAAAGCATAGATCAAGTTAGTTAGCCTCTCTACTTTATTCCCTTGTAACACAAAAGGATTTTCACCTGGAATATTAAATTTCACCACTTTCAAGTGACAATTAACAATATCATAACAAGAGGCTAACTAATCCATGCCTAATTTCATATCAAAATCAATCATGTCAAGAATCATTAAATCAACAAGACTCTCTATTTCTTCAACAGACACCTCACAAGATTTATACACCTGTCAAACTGATAAAGATTCCCTGACCAAGGTAGCAACCGAAAAAGGACAATCAGGTTTGACAAAATCTTTACCCAACCATTTAGCAAAATATACTGAAACATAAGGATGTGTCGATCCAGGGGTCAAACAATGTATAAACTTTTTGAGAACATATAGTGATAATACCTGTTACCACAATATTAGAGGCTCGAGCATCTTGCCTCTTCATAGTATACACCCTTGCTTGACCTTGCCCTAAAGAAGGTTGTGCCCTTTTTCCTGAAGGTCGTCCTGATGTACCTTTACCCATCGAGGTAGAAGTTATTCCTATAGACGGGGCTACAAAAGTAGCAGGGTGGGGAGAAGGTCGAGCTGATCCATAACTCGAAGTGGGCTGAGTAAACGGACATTCTCTCTTTATATGACTCAATTGTCCACACCCATAACATACACCCATGGCCTTGTGACGAACTCCTGAATAATAATTCCCACATATAGCACAAGGAGACCTAGAATAATTAGACTGGCTCACCATAAACTGAGGTCTAGTACCTCCAAACTTAGGTCTTAGATCTAAAGTGCCCATAGAGGGTCCATAAGATCTAGGAAATGGTTGTATAGCAAATGATATGGTTGGCCCTGAGAGCAATTCCCTTTAAACGAAAACCCTTAGAATTTTCTACTACCTATCTTCTGCTTCTTAGAAACCCTTCTTCTTTAATGTGCCTCAGCTCAATTCTCAAAGCACAATCAACCACGTCAGCATAGGAAGCAAAATGATTCAACATAGGGGCCACAACATCATGTATATATATCGATAATCCCTAAATGAATATGCTTATCTTATCATTCTTTAAAGGAATCAATATCGATGCATAAGAAGAAAGCTATATAAACTTCCTGTCATACTCAGCCACTGTCATTCCCAAAGTACACTTTAACAATAGGAACTATTTGATTATGGCATCCTTTTTAATTTGAGGAAGATAGCACTTAAGAAAAAGGTCCTTGAAATTAGCCCATGACAATAATGGCACTCTATCTCCCTATAAACCTGGCACTATCTTGCTTAAGGTATTAGCTATCCCTTCGAATCATAATAAAGCAAACTCCACATATTGAACATCAGGACATCTCAGGGCTCTATACCTCTTCTTAATACTGTTATGACTCTAAAAATTTGGTAGATAAAAATTAATTTAGCAAAAGGAATATATATTTTTGCTGCAGAGAATTCTTAATGTATATGTGGTAGCTGTGTGGCCAATAGGCAAGGGTTAACTCTTGAGATCCTGCGTTCGAATCTTAAGAGCTGCAAAAGGCGAGGTTTTAATTTTTAGCGCGTGAAATTATGAAATTACCCTTCCTGCCTTTTCTTTCTCACGTGTACTCCTGCCTTCCATTTTTCTCAAATTCAGACGCCGTACTCACCCATTTTCCCTGAATTTGTTGGCGATGCAGAAGGAGAGCAAGGAGCGCATAGAGTGAAGACCTTCACGCCATCAGAGCCGTGTGACCAGACTCTATCGTGTAATCTCTATCGGAGTTGTCCCAGCGCCTAAAATCTCCATTTTTGTTGCCTTTAAATGCTGTGAGCAGAGGAAGAGGAAGCAGGGGGAGGCGGGAGGCATAGTGGGTGCGTGTGACGGTTGCCGGTGTGAGAATTCTCAGTGGTGGGGTTCAGCTAATATTATCGCCGTCGTACTGTGCAGAGTCTGCGTCCTTACTGAAATCACGTAGGTTACTATAGCAAGTATATTTGTTCGTTTCCCCTCTTCGTATCATCGTCGCAGTTCAGGGCATTGCTGTAATCAGTCGTGGCCGTCGCATCTCTATTGCCATGATTGAGCATCGTCATTTGAAGGAAAGAGGTGAGTTTTCCGACAACTCTCTGCTTTGTTTCCTGCTGGCTGAGATATGCCGTGAAGTTTTGGGGTGAGTTGGAAATTTAATCAGAAGCATGTTGTTTGGTAAGTGTTGAGGCAGGGGTGAATGATGTGTATTTATATATATATACTGTGTGGGCGTGCGCTGGGTATGTTTGGATTGGTTGTCGGTATGCGGTTGTGTTAGCTTGTTAATTTCTGCTAGAGTGTGTGGGTGTATAATTCATTTTCTGCGTGCTTCATCCCGTCAAAGCAGTAAGGGATTGGATGGATGAATGAAATTGTATTAAGGTGGTAACTGTTATGGCAATTTGAAGCTGTATATGATTGTATATATATACGCTGAGATTACGGGTGTTGTGAAGATATATGTGTGTATGTATATATGCTCTATGTGCTGTGGGGATTTATATATATATTTATACGTGATAAATGATTTGGAAAGGAGGAAGAAAGAAGTGGAGTTAATGGGCACTGATGCATATGTGTATATATATATATATGATACGTTTGTAGATGTTCATGGAAAGGAATATCTTGTTGCCTTGGTCAGTATATGTATATATATGTATACATATGCTTTAAGATGCTGTGTTGTCAGAAAATGTAATTCTGGGGTTGAGTAAAGCAATGAGAGAATGTTATGTGTATGCAAAGTGTACTGTTAGGACTTATGGAAAAGTGACTTTATAGTGATAGTTAAGTTCAAAATTTGGAAGAAATTAAGAGTTAGCTTATGGTTAGAGATTATTCTTCTCTAATCTTAATTTTTGGTGATAGTTATGATTGTTATGAATATTAAATCTGTGTGAACTATGGTTCTTGAATGTTAGCTTACGAAATGTGTTATTTCGGGACACCAGGGGATTGAGAAAAGATTTTGTTTAGTCAGAAGTTATTTGGTGGGAAGAGAAAAGGTTTAAGAGCGTTACAGGTGAGTGAATAACGTTCCCTAAAATTTACATTTTCAAATGCATTGTCATTTCAAATGATGAATTTCAAATATGGATTTTGAAAAGCAAATTTTATGAAAGTATGGTTTAAATCATTAGAAATGATTTTGTTTCGATTGGTTTACAAAAGAATTATGATTATGTATGAAAATAGATGAATAAGCTTTCTGAAAAGAGTTTGGCAAAAGTTGCATTGAACTGATGTTATTCATGAAATATATTCTTATGCGAATTTCATATGATTTTACAATAACTTGATTTTTAATGTACATGCTGGGGTTTTGAAATTTAAAGTGGTTTTTACCAACGGTTATGGCATTGAAACGATTGAGATTATTACATGTGAAATAAACCCCATGCATGATAGAAATGCTTTGAAATGACAGAATCCAGAACGATGGTTGCTAATAGCAGTGTTGTTAGCCCTTAGTGCACCTTGGTTACCCGAGCTCGATAGATTATGCCGTGGGTTTCGTACTCGCGAAGGGTAGTGGCTGAGCTACCAGATTATGCCGTGGGTTCCGTACTCGCGAAGGGTAGTGGCTGAGCTACCAGATTATGCCGTGGGTTCCGTACTCGCGAAGGGTAGTGGCTGAGCTACCAGATTATGCCGTGGGTCTCGTACTCGTGAAGGGTAGTGGCTGAGCTACCAGATTATGCCGTGGGTCTTGTACTCGCGAAGGGTAGTGGCTAAGCTACCAGATTATGCCGTGGGTTCCGTACTCGCGAAGGGTAGTGGCTGAGCTACCAGATTATGCCGTGGGTTCCGTACTCGAGAAGGGTAGTGGCTGAGCTACCAGATTATACCGTGGGTTTCGTACTCACGAAGGTTAGTGGCCTTGGGCCACCGACAGTTAGCAGCTTCGAGCAGCCAGATTGATTAGTTTATCCTCGTGGACTGTGTGTCCACATCTTTTTCGTGGCTTTGGGCCACGTCTGATGGTTGTTTACCCTTGTGGACTGTTTTCATTCTGTTGAAGTACTACGGAAAAATTATAGTTTTGAAAGGATTGTTCTTAAACGATTGATT